>JANAVB010019198.1:8738390-9066512 GCA_029216955.1 Iris pallida | reverse complement strand
GTTTCACTAGCAGCACATCAAATCACAAGTCATGACTTAAACCAGTTCTTAAATAGTTTAAAAAATTATTAAAAATCACTAAAAAAATAGAGGAATCAAATATCATATTATAATTTATAATCAAAATTTCAAAATTACCCCATCTGGAAACTGGGTGTTACAGTAAGGGAGCGCCATGTCTTCGCCGTCGTAAAACTCCTATTCGCATTCAACACTGTCGATACCCTTTGCAGCATTTTAACACTTGCCTCAATGGCAAACTACACATACTCATCCGCATCAGCCAACACTTGAGACTTATAGCAGAGTTGGAGGAGCTACTGTGGACGTGGACCTGAAGAAGACACCACACCCAATCTGCAAGGCTGGAACCTCAACAACAGCGGCCCCCGTCGGGGACTTGATCTTCGCCGCTAGCCCGAGGAGCCAAGAACGGAAGGAGCCGAATGGGTGTCGATATCGTCCCCCAAGTAGGGAACAACAGAGGGTTTTTGCACCAGCAAACCCTTACCCTTTTCAAGACCACCGACGTCTGGAGTTCTACCTACAGCCAGCACAGGACCTTCCTCCTCCGACAGACAGCAGGATCAGCACCTGTTTCCTAACTCGGCATTTTCTCTGGAGGCGTCGTGCATTTCGTGCGCTCCTTTATCAAACCCTTAGACAGAATGGAGTCTGCTAGTACCTCCTAGTCACAGCCAGCTCGCTTCCACTGCTGGGTCTGGGGTAGGGCTCAGTAACGGTGTGGCCGACCTCCCTTCATCAGACGGAGATAAATTACCCCTCTCCTCTGCACAACCCGCCTGTTATTCTACTGCAGGCTCAGGGACCTCTGGAGGAACGTCATCCCGAAGAAGACGAACTCCATTCCTCTCCTTCCTTATCCGAGCACAGCTTCTGCTGGGACCTCGATACCAAGCCCCCACGCAACTTGTATCTCCACAGAAGTTAGATCATCAGGGTTCTCCTCCACGGGAGACATCACAATCGGCGGAATGCGCTCATCAGATGAGCCCGCCACCTTTGGTTTACTAGCACCCGATCTCGGAGCTCGTGGTCTCCTCTTCAGCGGCTCCTACAAAAAAAAAGCTATGTCACAAGAATGGTAGAATGAACCAGACTATATGGGACATCCTTACCTCCACAGGAGTCCGATTTCGTTGACACTACCGGTGACACCGCTTTCCTCTGCCTCTTCCGCAGAAGAACCGGCCTCCCTGTCGGCACGTCTCTTCGGGTGGTCAGCTGAGGGCTCTGCCTGAGTACCCTCCGAGGATACGGCAGGGGTATCTCTATAACCACCTCTGGCTGGCGGTACAATCGAGCCTTCACCAACATATTCCCAGTTGCCTCCAATTGGGTGCCGATAAAAAACTGGTCTCCCTATCATATCCAGGGGATACGGTGTTCATCGCACAATAAAATTTGGCGGCTGAAAAAATAATCGCGGCTGCATTCAGAACTGGCATGGTAAAGCGAGCTCCGGTGCATTCGCATTGTAGTAATGCCAACTCGTGCCCTGTCCAGCAGACTTCCAGTATACCCCAGGCTAGTACTGGGGTTCCCCAACATCAATGAGCGTAGCCGAACTGACGTGCAAAACGGCTCGGCAAGTACGGCTCCAAGTAACTGGTTTCTATTCCTGTACACCGAATGGAACGGCTGGATGCTTTGCAACCAATGGAATCTCCACGAAGACAGAGTTGTTGCATCTTCATCTGAATCAGCTAAATCTTTATTTGCTTCGAAGCCGATAAATGGGACCAACTTTAGTGATCTCCCATCGCTGAAGGTAGGATAAAACTTTTCTACAAGGAACGCCCTATGCAGCCATTTCCTCTGGTAAAGCGGCGGAGGAATGCATCTCCGGCCACGTGATATTCTTTCTGGTCCGGACTCATCACGTTGGGATGTGGTCAAAATCCCATACCCATCAGATAATGAAACGCAGTTCAGCATGGATAAAGTTACCATTTTACCATATACCTCGTTCATGAATGACGTTACCCGCGAATTCCTCGTAAACCTCGTAGTAGTTACACACCCCGGGGAGTAAGCCAAGTGATGGCTAAAACCAACTTCACAGCTGGCAGGATTAGTTTCGGTTCAGCCTCTCCACAGAGCTGACCCGCCTGAAAAGACGTAACCCGTAGCCAAATCATCAGATAAGCAGCCAACACTGATTTGGACGACGTCCAAATGAGTAAGGTGCCAGAAACACTATAAGAACGTTCGTCCGACTCCCGGTCCTCGTTTTCCCGGGGACTCTTCTCATTTAGCCTGCTTATTTTCGAGAGCACCGCAGTACTGGAGAGCTGGCGGAGGCACGAACCGAGAGAATCCTCTTGTCTTGCTCAAAACATAATCCCTCCAAGCAGTCACATGGGGCTGCGCCCCGCCCTTATCCTTCTTCTGCATATAATAATGGTGACCGCCACTCTCTTCTGAAACTCCTTCATCTCCTCTTCTTTGTCCTCTAGGACTTGGAATGCCTCGTTAGTCGGGAAGTACTCCTTATAAGGTTCTGATCCCCAAGAAAGCCTCGACACCTCATACATTTCATGAAGTGCAAGTCCTAGTTCCTCCACCGGAGTGAAGAAGGTCCCGGTCTGGGTATTAAACATCTCCAGGAGCACAAAGAACATATGCCTGTTGATGTCGACGCCCACCTGGGTGGCACAGATAGCGGCAGTCAGCCCAATCTCCCTGAGTTCGGTTCGAAACTTCGTCAGGACCCAGAGGGTCGGCTTGTCCCACTTGGATACGTAATGACACCAACCCTCTACTCAAAATTCACCCTTTGGGTACGACCGCTTCGATGAACAGCATACGATTAACGAAAGTCGAAGCACCAAAGACAAAAGTGTTGGCAGCGACATCACTATAAATACTCCCAGGACGCAGAGTTTCGCCAGGTGAAAGAAGACCCAGCCCGCGTGGCGACCAAAATAACCCTCTGGTTCGAGGTAGCATCGATCCTGATGGTTCCTGCCACCGCTCCCCCTGAGACTGGGTTAGCTCCATATCATCCTCCTCTTGGAAGCACGTCGACAGAAAGCTGTCAAAGGCCCTTGACGCTCGAGCTGCTTCATGAACATGTACACCCATTTGGCTGAGAAGAACCAATCTTCCTTGATCCTCAACACCTTCGCTTCAATAGAAGTAAGGCGATCCCCGAACAGGAACTCAGGCTTCAGAAAAATCTTATTACTAGGAACGGCAGATTGTAAACTGCCATGCTCTATCATCCGTTGGAGGAACACATACTGTTGTTCCCCGAATTGCATTCTCTTAGGAGGCTGATCCAGCATGATGGCAGCTCGGGCAGGATTTATCACCTCCTCGTTATAGTCAACTCCTATCGGACAAAGAGCAGCGTCCAGAAGTACTAGCGGGACGATCATCGAAATTGGCGATCAGGGAAAGATGATAAAGACTTAGATATGTTTAAAACAACAAAAAATCGGAGTCGTATTCTCATCATAAGCGCACGCACTGAACCAAGGCTCAGGCGCATCTGAAAAGAAGCTTCAGCGCATCATCAGGACTCGAAGTCCATGCGCGTCAGCAAGAAGCTTCAGTACATCATCAGGACTCGAAGTCCATGCGCATCTGAAAAAAAGCTTCAGCACATCATCAGGACTCGAAGTCCATACACATAAGCAAGAAGCTTCAGCGCATCATCAGGACTCAAAGTCCATGTGCGTCAGCAAGAAGCTTCAGCGCATCATCAGGACTCGAAGTCCATGCGCGTCAGCAAGAAGCTTCAACACATTATCAAGACTCGAGGTCCATGCGCGTCAGCGTATGTGAGTCCTAAAAGATTTTTCTTCTCAAGTACAAAAAGGTATGACAAAGAATGACAAACCCACCAATCACCGCCGATCGAACGTCGACGGTCGTCCTGGGGACATCATCAACATCGGCCTCCGCAGGCTCTTTTCCTTTCTTCGTCCTCGGCCAGCACCACCGCAAGGAGTTTTGGGAGCCATCTCGTGTGAGCACCCTGAATTTTTGGTTGATTTTTTTTTTCTGATTGATTTAGTTTCAATAAATAAATTATTCTGTTATTTATCTATTAATGTGCTTTTTCGTGCCTTTGATATTTGGAGTGTCAGGGATATTCAACTCTGGAAACCTTCTTCACAAGTTTTGTAGTGGACAGGATTACCTTCATGACGGTATATAATGTCCCATCCAAACTTGTTCCCTTGTACTCTTTTTGCTCTGCACAACTTTCGATCGAATTAGACCATTTGATCATTAATTAATTTTCCCACTCCTTTCCTTGATCATTATTAGCACGTTACCGTGACTTTTAATTTGGGAGCACCAGACCAGTTATTTTCTTGAAACCAACTTCTCATGCATGATCTACTCGAGACGCTCTTCACCTATAACCTTCGTGTGCCACTCAGACACACCATTTTGTGCTCCATTTGCTTCGCACAACTTTCCTGACACGTGACCCGATTTTATTTCACCCCACGGTGTCACATTCATTTTCCAACTTGATTTGTAGGTACCCTGTCAACCAAAACCTATCAGCCCCAAATATGGACATGGCCCACATTGAGTCTACTACCCGCACGACACTTGTGTCCCATTTATTGGAATCCCCATATAATACTTATTTACCGTTGATCATAGACACCTATTTAAATTCGATTATCTCGCAATGTCCGATTTTGATCCAACGCGGCTTGACTGAACCCAGCCCCAGCTCCATGTTACTCTCCATCACTATCACCCTCAGCCTCATTACCCTTAAAAATACTAAATACTCATTCTACCTATTTTTCATATTTATTGGAAATTTCTGTTGATTGAAATCCCTTGGAATGACCTGTTATTTAGCTATATTAATCCTAGCCATTTGATCCTCCTAATTAATCCTAGCCATTCAAATCTTCTCATGACAAACTCTCCAACACTATTAGCCACATGACCGGCCCTAAAATTGAGGAGTGCTTTTTCTTCACTCTCTCTCTTCCTATTTTTCCTAACACACACAAACTACTTTATTTTCCACACACACACACCCAGCCACCATCTCCTCATTTAACACCACCACCATCACACAACATGGCATGAGCCCGAGCCCCCTAGGCCGAGCTCCATTTCCTTCCGCCGTGGCCTGGCCGTCGGCCACCACTACCAGCCTACTCTCCTCCTCTTTCCTCCTCACATCATCTCCATCATCATCTAAACCATCATCAACAACCATCACCACTACCTCCACCACCGTAGCCGTACAGCGCCGCCCTGCCGCACCAGGTCACACACCGCCCCGCTGTACCAGGTCGTGTGCCGCTCGGCCTCGGCCGGGCCAGGCTGGGCCAGTACAGCCGCGCACAGCAGCTGCTGCCAGCAGCAGTCGGCCGGAGCGGCCTGTGGGCGCGCGTACAGCGCCGCCGTCGGCCACGCGCCGCCGTGGCCGTGCCCCCCGTGGTAGACGAACTATGGCGACCCCTCTGGGTCCGCCATCTCCTCCTTCAGTACGACGTATAGGCAATTCGTGCATTTCGCACGAACTCCCGCCGTGACGCGCGCGAAATCAAGTCCGTTTTGGTGCCCCGTCGCAGCAACTTCGCGCACAACTTTCGAGAAATCTGACCGTTAGATCGACGATATCTTCGCTCCGGTCACAATCTTGGTATATCCACCTTCACTCCTGTCAATTTTAATCCGTTGATTTTATCATTTGATGCCTCAAAACCGGCCACCAAGTTGACCGTTTAAATTGTATGAATTTTGGATAGTTTCGCAGAGCCAACTTCGTCAGCTTGTACCTCCTCCACCGCAGCTCCATTTCACTGTGCTACCAGTTCCTATGCGAAGCTGGTATAACCCTCTTACTACGCCTCCTGTTTTGTTTCATTGTGAGCTTGTTTGATTGGTTGAATTCGACGCCAAAGTTGGCCGTCCGAATTCATAATTTCCAACTTATAAAATTCCATTTTTCAACACGGGACTCCAGATTTCATTTCTGACACCACCAGTAGACTCGTGGCGTCGTTTTGGCATGTTTTCATATAAAATTTGTTAGATTTGGAGGACGTGGGCCCTGGCACGCATTTTGGTACAAAGTGGGTCCCACAGTCCAGGGTCAACGGGACTTTTTGACGTCGGCTCATCGGAAATAAATTCCGGATATACCGTTGAGTTTGTATCGTCATTCAAGACTCGTTGACATATAATTTCCTAGGTTTTGGTGGACATTGGATCTGGCATGCATTTCGGTGCAAGTCGGATACCAATATCAGGGTCAACAGGTCATTTTGAGATCTGCTCATCGGAATCCTAATTTCGAATATTCCGTAGAGTTCGTATCGTCATTCTGGACTCGTTGACACGTAGTTTGCTGAGTTTTGAGAACATTGGCTCCAGCACGCATTTCTGTACAAACCGGAATTCCAAGTTTGGGTAAACGGACCAAATTGAGATCGGGTCAACGGAATCCAATTCCGGATATACCGTTGGGTTCGTATCGTCATTCTGGTTTCGTGGACATATAAATTGTTATGTTTTATAGACTTGTTTTCTTACACATTTTTTGGTGCAAAACGGCTCCGACATGGATACCATTTTTGACCCAAAATTACCTTTTTGCCCTTGTGTCCAAATTGGACCGATGGGTAGGCTATCCTAGCTAATTTGACCATTCTGGACAAGTTGTCGATGTTTATTTCATCGTCCGACAATGTTTGTTGATAATTTCTCTGAGTTTAACCTTTTTATAATTTATTAATAATTGATTCTTACAATGTTCGTATTTCGGGATTAGTACAACGAAACTGAGCTCAATCAATTCCAGTGATCTCACATCGCTGTAATTGACAAGATGGACACGTGGATCACTATAATAAGATTATCAACTTTACCGTTGATCATCTCATCTCGATTTGCGTATCGTAAGTTTCGACGTACGAATAACGAAGTACACTTTATATCTTTAATAATTAGACTAGAATTGACCCTGTTTGACCAGAGTTGATCAGTTGACCAAAAGTCAACTGTAAGTCAACACTTGACCTAGTTTGACTAGATTGTTGACCGAAGTTAACCTAGAGTTGATTTGACTTAGAAGAACCTAGGATAATATAGATTGCTTGTAGAGATTCATTTATTACAATTTGAACACCTTGTAACCTGTGTTGCTTTAAATAGGACTCTGTGGCTTCAGTTGGACCCCTATACCTATCAGCTGTTCAGGTTATCAGGCGAGTACATTCTCTGATCATTTTATATCCTGTTTAGAATTATTTTTCTGCTTTAAATTACTTTACTTGATACTGTCACGTTGGTCACACGGATTAGTACTATATGGATCCCTTCTTGAGATGATATCCTTTAGGAGCATCGGGCACTTCATGTTCTGTGCGTTTCACTTACATGGCGTATCACTATGCTTCATTGGTTCATTGAATCACTTATGACATGTACTCTCATGATCACAGAGTCTTCCATGAATCCTCCCATTTATTGGGCTTCCTAGAATCCCCATTTATGGGACTACCATGTACCACCCTTCGGGGGCCATTGCATGGAATCATAACATAACCTGGTTGGATGGTTGTGTATTGATTGGGGTACGGGGGAGTAGAAGTGGACATGTGAATAATACCCAAGTAGTATCTCATCAGAATTATTCCGTAGTGTCTCATCAGAATCATCCTATGCCATTTACATGTCTATATTGTACTCTGACTCACTAGCCACTGTTAGTTCTCTATTATAGTAGATATTTCTATTACAGTTCTCTCTCTGTTTACATACTGTATTTCTTTCAGTACCTGTATCTTACTTTACTGCATGATTATATTTTCTAATCTGCTATGAACTGTTGAGATGTATTGTGCTCGCTCATGTCCTGACTGAACCTGTTGATAAATTTTACAGATAGCCTGGAGGTTGCCTGCTAGCGTAGAGGAGACACAGTAGAGGTTGTATAGATAGCTATGGTTTTGCTTATAGCTTATTTTAGTTGTCTTGAGTTGTATTTATGGATTACTGTATTTGAGCTTTGAGATGTATTTCTGGGTTTATCTATCTTAGACACTTAGACTTCTATCTGCTGTATCTCTTTTGGATTTCATGTTTTATCTATCTTCCATTATGCTCTACCTTAGATGTGATTGAGTTTACATTCTGCTATGTCACCCCCATTCGGGGAGTATAAACTGCTTAGCCTTATACTGTTAGATACATGAGACCTAGGACAGCGTTCTACCGCCGACACTGCGGCGTAGGCTGGACGTACCCACGTCTCGTGCCCTTACTCTAGGATGCGGGTCGTGACATCTCGTAAAAAGAAGTTAGTGTTTTTGAAAGAAGAACTCTAAAGAAGAAGAAAGCAAAGAGAAGAAGAACTCTCTCTCTCTTTCCATCAGACGCCTATTTATAGGCTTGGGCATACGTGAAAACCGAAGAAGAGTGACATCAGCCACCGCTTGGGGTTCTGCAAAATGATAACTGCAAATAATCCAAAAAATCATCATTAATCTTTTTTGTTTATTTTGAAGCGTTATCATTTGCATTTAAAACTGAGAGGAGCATACGCCTCATCACAGATGCGCGGAGCAATCATGCGCCCCGAACAGTCATGCACCCCATTGAAGACACCACCATGCTTTTTATTCAAAGCATTCCAAAACTTGACGAAAAGTTTTGAAAACTTTGAAGGGGGTCTTGTAGAAGCATAGAATTTTAGGAGCATCTATAGGCCAGAATTCATATGCGCTTAATACTACTCAAACATGCGCCGGGGTGCTCAAACGAAGTACTTGGCACAGCAAAGGACAGCAAAAGTATAGACATCAAAAGAAGATTTTTATTTCATATAAAGGTCTATTACATGTCTAAAGAAAGGCTTTATAAAGGAGAACTTCTACAAAAAGAAGGATCCTAAAACTACAGTCAGGCGTAGCAAACTGCCATGCGCCCCATGCCAGGCGCATCATCCGTCAGGCGTGTCACTTCTGCATCTCAGTCAAGCGCATCTCTTCAGCATCTCAGTTAGGCGCATCACGAAGTCTCAGCATATGCGCTCTACTTCGACCCGATCAAGTGCTTCGGCTAATGAAGCATTTATTGAGCAGAACAAGGGTGGGCGATCAACCCCACTCTAGCTGGAGGAAGAGCTCTCCAAAGCCCAAGGAAGAGGAGAGCACCGCAATTCCGATCTGTGGCTCTTCCAGCATAACGGAGACGGGACTCGAGCATTCCGATCTTTGGATGCAACAGGCACCTTCGGCCTGCGTCGGAAGCCCGTGATCCCAATTTTTGGATATAACAGTCACCTTCACAAGTGTGTGTACGAAGACAACTCGTCGTATCTTCACCTTCGAGAGCATCTTGTCAACAGTATGTACTCGAGCAAAGAAATTCATCTCCATTCGGGAAGACGAAAGAAAACGAGAAGTAAACTATCTCCCTGCTGCTATTTATAGGTCGGGCAAATCAAACCCATGCGCCAAATGGCGGGCTCTCCGAATCCCGTGCAATGAATTTGCATGTATGGTGATAAACCTGTCTCCTCGAATTCAGCCAAGTCAAAACGACTATTTAAAGCACTAGAAGAACTCAACTGTCGGACCAATGAAAGATGCGTCATACAACATATGCGCCGGTCAGATACCGCGCATCATACAGACGCGTCTATCAGTACCAAGCACCTCATAAAGATGTACCCCACACGTCCCCATGTGCCTAGTGGAATGCAGATCAGTGCGCCCACTCAAAAGCCCATCACCCGTCAAGAACATTAAATACTGAAGTCTGATACGACAGCAGCCATGCCTCGATGACAGAGCAACAACATGAGCTTTTACAAAAAATGAAGCGCCGCTGACGTTAGCGTCATCATTACTTTCCACTGACGGTTACAAGCCACGTGGCCGATCAACCACTTGTATGCGCCTAAAAAGCCATGCGCCCAGACTAGTTTGTGACTCCTGAAGGTTACGAGCCAAACTCTTCTCATGCGCCTAATCCCAGGCGCATCCTGTCAGATCACTCTCCACCAAATCCGAGATCTTTGAGCTACGGACATACGCCACGTGTCCTTTGACTCAGTTCAGTCCACGAAGGGGTGCTAACCACCCAAGATCTCAGCAACCAAGGAATCCTCTCAGTCGCCACGTGTCAGCTCTTTCGCAGCACCACAGTAAAGATTCAATCCCCGGATCAGGGCACATCAGCCATGCGCCCCTGCCAGCATCAGCCACGTGGCGTTCCCACGACCAGGCGCATCCGACATATGCACGCATAAGCAGCTAGCCTGTAAGCTATAAATAGAGGGATCATTTCCTTCTTCCACAGACAGAGACATATACAGACATACACCATCAAAGACAGAAGTAACCAGATCATCAGAGTTACAGAGACGCACGTCTACTCGCAGAGATCGGAAGAGACACTCGACGTCTTCTTCCCCTCCGCAAGCTCCGGCATCCAGAGCAACCCAGACCTTCAGAGAACCTAAAACCGTCGTCAGATCGTCAGAGGAGTCAATGCACTACCACTCGCTCCACCGACACAGGACCCAGATAAAAACAAAAGTGTACTCCTAGGACTACATCTAAGTCCTACATTGTAATATTGTTCTGTTTGTAATTGAAATTCCAATCAAAGATTTTAATGGCAAATAGTCCGTAGATACATGAATACATGGTTGTGCCTTCAACTCTCCATCAATGCATGAAGTATGTGGCTAGCAATGGGACCATCAGAACCGAGTTCGCTGACATCAATCCATTTTGAGGACTAGAGGCATACTGTACAAATGGTGATTTGTATAAGCCAGTCCCTTGGGACGATGATGCCAACGATACAGATGATGAGGCAGAAACTGCAACGATAAATGAAGAACCGTTGAGAGTTCGACTGAAAGGGAAATCTTCTTAAATGCCAGCTCCTCTCATAGCCATGTTTCAGAGAAAGGCCTTCGCCTCCATGACTGTCAAGTTACCAGCTGGGAATCAAGAACCCATCAGGGTCAAGTTGCTGCAAAAGGCTCCAGAAGCGGCTTCAAGGTCGCAAGATCTTCCAGCTTTGGCTCCACTGGTAGCCAAGCTAAAGTGAAAGCCTCCACCAGCTTCTTCTGTGGCTACCCCGGTTCCCACGAATAAAGAATTAGCAAATTTTATATCAGCCAATACTGAGGCTCCTTCCTTAGATGATGTAATCCCTTGAGATAAAATTCTTTATTCCATTAATAGAAATCTATCTTTGAATTACTCTTGTGAACAGTGGAATACTATGTATGTTTTATTTAATGCTTGGGTATGTAACAAACTCAAGTAACAACTGCTCATGTAATTGTCCCATACCGGCATGCTTACTTCGTGGTTCCATCAAGAAAGAAAGACTAGGAACCCATCATCTTCGGTCAGGTAGAATGCCTCCAAAGACTTACTCCCGTCGAACCAGAATCGGATAACGGCAAGATACAGATCAACCGTTACACTATTCAAGCCAAACTACTCATCCAAAAGATGGGATATGACTTGACGAGTGGCAAAGATCTAACCTATGGCAAAGGTCGACACCTTCCATTACGACTCCCTGCACCAAAAGGCAAGCTCCAAGATTACTATCAATGTACTCGCCAAAAATTAGGTTATGTTACGCCCATAACAACTCCAGAGAGTTCAGAACCCAATGTGATGATGCACTCTCACTCCTCCGATTCCTCGACCTGGGATTCCGATAACAGCATCGGCCAGGCCTTCAAAAAGATATTATAAGTCAATATGGTATCTGTAAATTTTACAGTCGAGGATGAAGACCAAACGATAGAATTCTTCGAAGAATAACCTTGGGCTCGACGCTTGGGATCTCAATAGAAGTGGCACTTTGAACAACGAGAACCTTCCACAGAAGATGAGGTCGTCCAAATTGACCTAAGAGATGAGTCTTCGCTTAAGCCCATCTTTATTAGTAAAAGTCTGACTGGTGAAGATAGAGAATCTCTGATACAACTTATCCGAGAGTACATCGATGTCTTCGCCTGGAGCTACAAATATATGTCAGGACTAGACCCACAAGTTGTAATGCATAAACTTAACATTCGACCAGATGCTAAACCAGTCAAACAACAACAACGGCATTTTTGTCATGATATTATGGATGCTATTGATATTGAGGTGAACAAGTACATCACCAGTGGCTTTATTCACGAGAAATAATACCCAGAGTAGGTAGCCAACGTTGTTCTTATCACCAAAAAGAATGGAAAGATTTGAGTCTACATAGAATTCAGGGATCTCAACTCGGCCTGTCCAAAAGACGAGTTTTATCTCCATACCACGGACGTAATGATCGATAATACTTGTGGTTTCAAACTTATGTCCTTCATGGACGAATTTTTGGGCTACAACTATATCAAGATGTTCCCTGACGATAAAAAGCATACTTTATTTCGAACCCCAAAAGGAATCTATTATTAAACAGTAATGTCTTTCGATTTGAAGAATGCTGGATGAGATATCAGCAGGCTATAAGCACTATATTTCACAAATACCTCCAAAAAATGGTAAAATGTTATGTTGATGACATTGTCGTCAAAAACCGGAGGAAGGCCAACCATTTGGAGGACCTGAGGACGGTGTTTAACTTAATGCAGACACATTAGCCAAAAATGAACCAACTAAGTCTTTCTTGGGGGTTTCCAGTGGCAAGTTCCTCGGATTCATCATCACAGTCAAGGGTATTCACATTGACCCTAAAAAGACCAAGGCCATCTTAGACATGGCTATCCCTAAGAAACTTTATGAGCTTCGAGACCTACAAGGACGCTTAGCATACATTCGAAGATTCATAGCAAATCTTTCTAAATGATGTCAACCCTTTACCAAATTAATAAGGAAGAAAGTTTCTTATGTCTGGACAAAGGAATGCCAACAAGCATTCGATGACATCAAGCAATACCTTACCAACCCTCTGGTTCTAGTAGCCCCGGTCGTGGGAAAGCCTTTTCGATTATACGTCCGGGCTATGGACCATTCTTTTGGTGCTTTGCTAGCCCGGAAATGCAACTAGGGCCACGAGCCAGCAATCTACTATCTGAGAAGGACCATGATTGGTGTCGAACATCGGTATAATCTTCTTGAGAAGGAGTGTCTAGCTCTAGGCTTTTCTATCTAAATGACACGCCACTATATAGCTAGACAGACAATCCATGTCATCTAGGGTCATCCCCCTAAGAGTCCTCATGACAAAGCTAGGAGCGTTAAACTCGTGGTTAGCCACGTGGGTAATCTTATTGTCGCCTTAAGATATGGTGTTCGTACCACAGAAGGCGGTTAAGTATTGACCAATTTCTTGGCAGCACATCATATTCCCAAGACATTAAAACTTTATGATAACATTGGTCTTCGAGTTCAATACGATAGCAGAAGATCCCGTACGGCAAATTTTCTTTGATGGTGCTTCAAGAACAGGCCCTAAAGGCAAAATTATTGTGGGAGTATGAGTAGTTTTTTTTACTCCCGAAGGCTTAGTCATTCATCGTACATATTCCCTCATGGATGTTAGGGTTATATACTAAAAGCATCACTTTTGTAGTAACCTTATTTCCTTAAATTTTGAATGAGAATCATATGGGCAAATGTTTGCATATTGTATTTGTTGCAAATGTTAATGCAAATGTCTGATATTCTATATTGTAGATAATATGGTGTGCGGTGTCACACAGAAGATCATATTATCAGTTTCCTATAGAGTATGTAAA
Organism: Iris pallida; assembly: GCA_029216955.1. Lineage (NCBI taxonomy): Eukaryota > Viridiplantae > Streptophyta > Magnoliopsida > Asparagales > Iridaceae > Iris > Iris pallida. The sequence continues at coordinate 9,052,777 of JANAVB010019198.1, read as the reverse complement.
TAGTTCACAACCTAGATGGACTTGGACAATCTATTGGAAAGGTTGTAGTGTAATCTGGTATTAGTCTATCTTGACTATAGGTTTACACTAGTACACTTGGTGTGTATTAAACAGGACCACTTGAGGTTGTTCTCTTTGTACTGACTATATAAGAGAACAAACACCTCTGTTATTATGGATGCTTGTGCTCTTAATCCGGATATAATAACGGACATGTATATGCATTGTGCATTACTTTGACTCATAAAAGAGTGAGATTCATTATGGATCAACAACCTCTAGGAATTGGGTAATAACATTGTATGTATGATGGGCGGTTGATTATAAATGGAATCCATGTCCCGATACATCGGGTTGATGATGTCCTCTTAAGGAGCTCATAAGGATTATCATGTAAACCCTGCAGGTGAATTATATCCGACATGACAAATAAAGTTGAGCGGTACTACTTAAGGATAAAAGATGTCGAATCAATATAGTTGTCAGTAACTTAATTTGATCGACGGACATACGATATCTTAACATGGGGAGCCAAACGAGCATATAATAAAAGGAGCCCACAAACATAATTTGGGATTAGGGAGGTAGTGCAACAATAGCTCATTAATGGACCGAGCTATTGTTAATGGGCCTAGATTGTGTGTTCGGGCTGAACACGGGATATCCAGATCCGTTAGGAGGCCTAACCCTAATTTCTCCTCATGGTCCCTGCCGTAGCCTATATATATCCTCTATTCTCTGGCCGCCAGATTACTAATCAAAAATCTAAAATTTTCTCTAAATTCGTGATTCACGTAAGGAGAGAAAGAGAGGGCTGCCAAGGAGAAGAAAAGGTTGGGAGATCGTCGCCCACACGACGTCCAACTCGAGGAAGGAATACGTACAGAAGATCTTGGGGTCGTCCGCTCGAGATTGCCAGAAATTACTTGTCTCCTTTCCGCCGTAGGTATAATTCGTGAACCCTAGTTTTCGCCTATGAAGGGTTAGAACACGTATTAGATCTGTTTAACTTTCTATAGGTCAATACGCACAGCAAAGGAAGGGTCCTGGGAATCCCAGTTCCATCAATTGGTATAGATCTGCGCAGCGCCAGATTTTGAATTCGGATAGTTGAGGTCGGAGCAGCAAAGATGACCATAATAGTTGGATATTTTCTCTTATTTTTGTCATTTTGCTTTTTCTGATTATGCATGTTTATTATTGTATGGTTGTTTTTTTTGAAAAACCAAGCCTACATTAATAATGGACAACATGGACATAATATCAACTAGTAGAAAAACCCTCATTGTTAAATAACTAAGTGGGAGAGGATTTTTATTTAGTATAAATCCTATGGTCTCCATTACTGGTTTGTAGGTGATGTAATTATACTTGCGTGTTGGCTTTAGTGCTTTCCTCCATATCGGATGAGTATAATTCTGGATCACCAGTACAAACTTCCTTAGGGATAATTGTAGAAAGTTACCTAGTATGTGTTCACTTCTCCATCTGAAGGAACTCATTACAAGGTAATGGACTTAGTATTAAGTAATGTGGTATACACTTAGATACAAATAATGGTATCCTCCCCATCGGAGTCTCTGCTATTATTTCTATGACCAGAGCAAGACCAGTATATTAATTTTATTTGTCATAAAGTTATATTGACATGATAGTAAAATTAATAAGAAAAATCTACTTGAACAAAGTTGAATTTGTATACGTCCACACTATCGTGGCATGCTAAATTCATGGTGTTCAAGGTGTTGGTGAATTTTTTATTATTGTTTTGAGGGAATCAATATTTAGTTAATTCAAAAAGTTTTTTTTGCCCTACATAATTTTATTTATGTGATTCTCAGGATTTCAAAAATGGGTTCTTTCAGTCTACTTATGGTGATTCTTAAAGAAAATAAACTTACTGGACCTAATTATATTGACTGGAAACGTAATTTGGATATTGTTCTGACTGCTGAGGAGTACAAATATGTACTTGTTGAGGAATGCCCACCTAAGCCCGATGCTAACTCTGATGAAGAGGTCAAAGAGGCTTATAAGAAGTAGAAAAAGGCAGATGAGATGGCGCGGTGTTACATTCTGGCATCTATGTCAAATGTACTGCAACATCAGCATCAGGCCATGGCCACAGCTTATGATATGATGTATAACCTCAAAAAACTCTTCGGACATCAGAGTAGAGCAGCTAGGCAGTTTGCTATGAAATGTTTGATGAATACAAAAATGGCTGAGGGTACACCAGTAAGGGATCATGTTCTCAAGATGATGGGTCATCTGAATGAAATGGAGATCCTTGGAGCTGAAATCGATGGGGAAACCCAGGTCGATATCATTCTCGTGACTCTGTCTAAAAGTTTTAACAATTTCTGCCTTAATTACAACATGAACAAAAGGTTGTATAGTTTGGCAGAACTTGCAAAAGAGCTACAGGATGCTGAATCTCTCTTTAGGCAGAGTGGTCATGTTTTTGTTTCTGGAAAGGCTTCTACTTCTAAGCCAAAAGGCAGTAAGAAGAAGAATAACATTCAGAAACAGGCAAACTCAGCAAAGAAGGGCATGGGACCTCAAGGCGCGGTGAAAAAGCCGAAAGACAAATGTTTCAAGTGCAAAGGGTCAGAACATTGGAAGACTGATTGTCCACTTCTCAAACAAGGGAACAAAGAAGGTATATCTCATTTACTAGTAGTTGAAACATGTTTAGCGGTGTTATCTACCGGCACCTGGTGTGTAGATACAGGAGCCACTAATCATGTCTGTAATACATTGCAGGGGTTCCAGAAAACCAGACGGCTCAGTGATGGAGAGATATGCTTGTTCATGGGTGATGCTACAAAAGTATCGGTCGTTGCATTAGGAGATGTTACTTTATCTTTTGGTAGAAATAAGTCTTTGACATTGAGAGATTGTCTTTATGCACCTTCACTTAGAAGGAATTTAGTTTCTGTTTCTATTTAGTTAAGGATGGATATTCAGTTTATTTTAATGACAATATTGTTATTAGAAAGAATAAACATTTTATCTGTTCTGGTGCATTGGTTGATAATTTGTATGTCATTAATCCTATTTTGTAGTAACCTTATTTCCTTAAATTTTGTAGTAACCTTATTTCCTTAAATTTTGAATGAGAATCATATGGGCAAATGTTTGCATATTGTATTTGTTGCAAATGTTAATGCAAATGTCTGATATTCTATATTGTAGATAATATGGTGTATGATGTCACACAGAAGATCATATTATCAGTTTCCTATGGAGTATATAAATAGTTCACAACCTAGATGGACTTGGACAATCTATTGGAAAGGTTGTAGTATAATCTGGTATTAGTCTATCTTGACTATAGGTTTACACTAGTACACTTGGTGTGTATTGAACAGGACCACTTGAGGTTGTTCTCTTTGTACTGACTATATAAGAGAACAAACACCTCTGTTATTATGGATGCTTGTGCTCTTAATCCGGATATAATAACGGACATGTATATACAGTGTGCATTACTTTGACTCATAAAAGAGTGAGATTCATTATGGATCAACAACCTCTATGAATTGGGTAATAACATTGTATGTATGATGGGCTGTTGATTATAAATGGAATCCATGTCCCGATACATCGGGTTGATGATGTCCTCTTAAGGAGCTCATAAGGATTATCATTTAAACCCTGCAGGTGGATTATATCCGACATGACAAATAAAGTTGAGCGGTACTACTTAAGGATAAAAGATGTCGAATCAATATAGTTGTCAGTAACTTAATTTGATCGACGGACATACGATATCTTAACATGGGGAGCCAAACGAGCATATAATAAAAGGAGCCCACAAATATAATTTGGGATTAGGGAGGTAGTGCAACAATAGCTCATTAGTGGACCGAGCTATTGTTAATGGACCTGGATTGTGTGTTCGGCTGAACACGGGATATCCAGATCCGTTAGGAGGCCTAACCCTAATTTCTTCTTATGGTCCCTGCCGTAGCCTATATATATCCTCTATTCTCTGGCCGCCAGATTACTAATCAGAAATCTAAAATTTTCTCTAAATTCGTGATTCACGTAAGGAGAGAAATAGAGGGCTGCCAAGGAGAAGAAAAGGTTGGGAGATCGTCGCCCACACGACGTCCAACTCGAGTAAGGAATACGTGCAGAAGATCTTGGGGTCGTCCGCTCGAGATTGCCAGAAATTACTTGTCTCCTTTCCGCCGCAGGTATAATTCGTGAACCCTAGTTTTCGCCTATGAAGGGTTAGAACACGTATTATATCTGTTTAACTTTCTATCGGTCAATACGCACACCAAAGGAAGGGTCCTGGGAATCCCCAGTTCCATCAATGGAATCATGCACCAATCATATTGTTGAATATAACGCCCTCATCATTGGACTCCAGCTCGCTAAATAGTTGGGGTCGACTATCTTGAGGCTTATGGTGATTCAAAGCTGATAATAAATCAGGTTAGAGGTCAACACGAGGTTCGGCTTGAGGACCTCATTCCTTACCATCAAGTGTTTGCAAAAACAAAAGTTTTCGAAAGAAAACTTAAATACAAACTAAGAAAGAAAATACAAAATATAATTTTGATTCTAGGAAAGTACAACTATAGGAATCTGATAAGAAGACGATCATTTTATTCCTTGGACGATGTGATATCGAAAAAGAAAAGCGCTTGCACTTGCTGCGGAAGCGGTAGAGAATTGCAGAGAATTCTTGTCTGGAGTCGATGATAAGCGATGATGCCTTTTAGAAGTGATTTTGGAACTCTATTTATAGAGTTTTAGATAACTGTCAGTCAGTTACATTGATTGGCGCAGTACAAAATATATTGATCGTAAACTGTTTTCGCACCATGTATCGGTTCATCCATTAGCGCGAACAGTGAATTTAACTACTTAGGACACGTAGCTTTCTGTGAGAGAAAGACGCTTGATCATAGGCAGTGTCACGTGTACATTTTTCGAGATTAATAGCATGCGTGCCACATCATCTTTTACTGCTTCTGGATGATGATTGGCGCCAATTTAATGAATGGTGCATTCTATTGATTGGCGCCAACAGTGAATTGTGCTGAGTGCTGAGTCTGTGAAGAGTTTGTCACTTTGCGCCATTTGATAAATGGCGTTGAAAAAGTGACTGACAATTATCATCATGACAAATCTTTCTAAAAAGACTTGAGATTTGACTTCTCTTGGAAGATTGTCACGTGGTGGCATTTTTATTACATGGCGTTATCTGATGTTCTGTGCGATCCAATTTTTACGCGGAGTATCTGACAAAATCTTTGTCGAACGTTGTGTGCTCAGAACTCGAAGAGATTTTTCGACTACCGTGTTGTCAATCATCATGACTATTGATTTAGATTTTTGAGGAAGATTACCACGTGGTGGTCTGGTGCTATCTGATGGATGGTACCATTTGATGTTGGGCACCATTTGATAGATAGCATTGTACGCTATCTGTGAATGGCACGACATACTTTGTTAAGAATATTTTAGCTTCTACAAGACCCCCTTCAAAGTTTTCAAATATTAAAATTTTTGAAATTTGAAATACTTTGAATTAGAACCGTTGAATTTCAGAAGATTTTATGCACGCAGAATCCTAACAATCTTGTCATTTCGATCCGTGTAAGATTTGTGCAGACATTAGGCAGCGGCTTAGGGTTATAAATATCCTATTTTGAGAAGAAAGAGAATTCTTCTCTTAAATTTTTTTCGATTTCTCTTCGTCTTCCTCTTGCTTCAAACTGTCGAAGTCTTCTCAACCAACAGCAATGGCGTAGAAGAAATCTGCCGTGGAAAAAGATAAGGGTGTGGCCGGAGCTTTATCATGAGCATCGTTGTTGAGGGTGCTAAGGCAGGCATCGTTGTCCGCTAGGGCCGAAGAGGCGAATCCTGCTCGCGGAGTTGAGAGTCGATCGAGAAAGACAATGAATAGTTGGCAGGATTTGATGGTTGGCGCGAAAGACAGCCGGCACCAATCATCTCTTTCAGAGTGTTGGTTGGCGTCGCGCTAATCTCAATATGCGCCACCTCTTTCAGAGTGTTAGCTAATCAAAATACGCTAAACATGGTTTCATGAATCGTACACTCTTTGTTCACTCAAAGTGAGCAGCGCTATGCACCTTGATTTGTACGTGCTCTTTCTTTCAATAGATAGAAAATAGCATCGCACAAAATGATTTTGTCCTTTTGTACACGTAGAATAGAAACTGTTATATTGTGTCGCACAAAACAGATACTGTCATATTGTATCGCACAAAACTGAGACTATCATATTGTGTCGTGCAGAACAGAGAATGTCATATTGTGTTGCACCATCCATCATTTGCACAGAACTGTTCAAAATTAGAAATCACTTAAGTTTTTTTTTCACTCATAAAAGTTGTCTTTCACAATTCTAACTCTGTTTTCTTTTGTAGTTAACCTCAGAAAAGATCACCATGCTGAAATATTGGCTTCCGCTTTTTGCGTATCGGAATACCAAGCTGATTTATCTTATGCCATATTCTCGCAGTTTGACCATGATGGTCCGGCTAATCTGTGAGCACTCCTAGAGTCTCAAGATGACAGAACTTTACTGTGCATAATAAATGATGCACCTTTCCTGACTGCGAATCAAGCTCCTCACAAGAAATCGACATTCTTATTTGGGGAGGCAATTGAAGCTAACTCTCAGCCCAAGGCAAAATGAGAAGCTCGGATCTTCAAAAGAGGAGACAAGTTGGTATATCTCCTAGATATGTCAAGCTGTCGATCTCTGTCCCGATACGCTCATTCCAGCTACCCTCGGAAGATATCGTGGGATATAACTCCATTCCAGCAAGCCAGGGTTGGATGGATATATCACAAATTTGGGGACAAGAGGAGGGACATATTCTACAGTTGATCTTCCAAAAAGCATTGCAGGCACTTGAGGGGTTTGAAGCCGAGTTGTGTGTCGGCCGAAGATTCATCTTTGATGATACCGGTCCAAATGCCTTTCTTTGCCAATACTTTTGCTGCAACAGAAGGGGAATATCCTGCCCCAACCCCGAGGATAAAGGTTTAATGCATCCAGACATTAAATGCTAGAACTGACTCTCTGTATGGGCCTTAGACAACTTCATCGATAAGTTAAATGAGTTGGATCTCTATGAAGCTATCTTGATGACTTCTTATGGTATCTATACCAACACAAATATGTTCCTTGCCTTAGCAGAGAGATACAATAGCAAAACTGGCACCTTCGCTACTTCTCACAGGAAAATAGGCTTCACCCATCATGAGATGCAGTTTTTGTCGCATTTGCCAATGGGTGAGAACCCTTATGAAGAATATGTGCCGACTGAAAATGAATAAGAAGCTTTAGCCAAGGATAATCCCCAGATGATTGCAGTCTTCGATGAGTTGCTATGGTATTTTATGATTTGCACTCATCTCTTCAAGAGTAAAACATCTAGAATGTGTTATACGTCCAAGTGGTTGGTCTACCTCTTCCTAGATCATGATACAGAGAACAAGTTGCAAGAGCACTTGAGTTATGACCTACGCTTCTTTGAGCCGCTCGATGGGTATACAATTGAAAAATTGATAAAAGAATCTGGATGTGTTCACAACGAGCTGAAAGAAGACTGGCATGGTTACACCACTGGTACCTCCATCGAGAGTTATATGAAGAAGGGTGGTATAACCATGTCCAAGGGGCTACTCTGGCGGGCTTCCTCTCTCTGGCTAAGGCGGTTTGTGGTCCCTGGAGCCAGTGCCATTGATCGCATCCACCGAGGCGTGTCGTTTACTGTAATGCACTTGGTGTTTAGGTATATGATAGATATCCTCTCCGCCATGACGTGCCTACTGAATGCGGGCCTCCATGAGTTCATAGCCACTATGATGGAGAAACTCGATTCTTGAAGCGACTTTCTCCGTACCGAGATGTCGTTCACATATCTGTTCAACTGGTTAATACTACACCATCCTTCTGTCACGCCCCAGAACCAGAATACTGGAGAGCGGGGGGGTGGACACAGCCAGTTACGTATATTGAAATGAAATCCACCTCGCTTTACGGTCACGGCTGTCTAGATATATGAGGGTTTACTACAAGCCAACAGTCTCTTAAGGTCATGAACAAGCCTATTGTCTCAATCTCTAGCAAGTAATAAGAGCTACAAGATGTTAGATCACCAAATATACAATAAAAGGCGTCCCAAATATTACATATTCAGTTGATCATGAAGCTAGTCATACAAAATGCGAGGACTAGCAAGAGTTCAGTCATACATGATTAACCCTAGGATTTGTTAATCATGTTTACAGCCCGTAGGCAGACTAGTAAGTAAATGTGCATCGAGCTAACAGGTGCTCGTCGGCTAAATGCCTCAAAAGAATAATTTTACAATGCAGTGGGTAAATCAAAAAGGAAAACCCACTCTTGGCCCGGGTTCCGTCTAGTTGTCACCATTGGGCTGGAAGTTCGGTAGATATTCGGGAGCTGCTCCGAAATCTGGCCACACAAAACCAGCATATCAAATCATAAGGAATAAAAGAAAGTACAAGTATTAAAGAGTACAACAAAGGTAATAAACGACTAGGGACGTGGGACCATTCCGGGAACCAAGTTACAACCCGTAAACCAAACAAGGACCGGGGTTGTAACCCTTCGCCTGAATAGCGCCTTGTTCCTACCCATTTATTGTTAAAGATAAGTAAAACAATCATGTACAGGAGTTCTAGGAAGAGGGATCTAGACGAGACTTAGACCAGGCTGTACACCATCCATTTACAAGCGGCCAAGCAAATACTACGGCTTACTACTTAACTAACTAGGGTTATCACAAGCCTAATTACTAACAAGATGCAAATGAGAAATTCCCAGTCCCAAGCCCTGCAGACTATCCAGTTATCCTTCCGCGGGTTGATAGTATAGTTGGGTACATCGCCCAAGAGACGATATACCCTTAGGTGACTTAGAGGGTGCAACACCTAACAGTATGCTGGAAATGTGCCCTACTCGACGGCAGGCTACAAGTCCGTTTAAAGCGCCCAGATAACGAGATCGCCTGTGACTGGAAATTTTCCATGAACTATAGTTTGATTCTAATCATTAGCCTAATCCATATTCAGAGTGAATCCCTGACCAGTGGTAACCAGGGAGTCACGTCCTAGACATGATGCGAAACAAGACAAGTGGATTGCACAAGGCAGCAGAATGAACACCCACGACGTCAGAGTTGATTATACGAGTCAAGTTAGCCATCGCAACAGCATCAAGTCAGGTCAAGTTACAAGTTACAGGTTACAAGTCAGGAGTGCGTCGCCACGGGCCACTATCAAGAAGATCAGAAAGTACTAGAATCATAAATCACAAAATTCATGAAAATTGTACTAGTCATAAGCAAAACACCAAAAACTGTGCCAGGTTATGTTGGGTCTAGACAGTCGTGTTGTGTGGAACAAGATCTCAAAACTCTAATCCACAAAAGAGAAGCCAAGAAATAAAACCAAACCATCATGGGCAAGTGGGTTGCGCAGGGGGTTGGGCTGCGCTGGGGGAAAGGATTGCGCAGGAGAATGGATGGCGCAGGGAAATAGATGGTGCAGGGGAATGGATGGCGCAGGAGAATGGATGGCACAGGAGAATGGATGGCGCAGGAGAATGGATGGCTGAAAACGAACTGTGCTGAGGCAAACTGCGCAGGGGCGAGCAGCGCGCAAGTCGAGCGCGCAGGTGGAGAGAAGGTGCAGGAGCTAAAGAGCTCCAGCACAAATCAGCCCAGCGCAAGGTACTGGCCGAAGGGTTGCGCAGTCCGGCCATGCGCTAAAGAGCGCAGGCCGAGGGGTTGTCTTCTCCATCAGTTCGAGAGGAAGACTCCAAGAACCCTAGAATTCAAATCTTCATAACTTGGCCAAAACAAAACCAAATTTGGATTTTCAAAGTTCTAACTTGTGTAAAATTGAATTCTCTTCCATATGGAAGCCTCAAAACAAGCAAAAATCAAAGTTTAATAGATCAAAATCAAGAAAATCTAAAAATAGTTAAAACTTAGATCTAGAAAAATGGAGACTCCAAATCACAAAATGCCAAGTTCTAATATTGTTCTCCATGGCCTAATCTAGCTAATGGACAAATAAAATGTGGTGCTTATGTGGTGGCAAGGTGCACTTGCCTATGGTGTTGGTGGAGGAAGGAGGAAGAAGAAGATGGAGAAATCAATGGAATTTATGGAGGAGATAGAAAGTTAGGTAGGGATTTTAATGAAGGGAGGTTGTGTTGTGTTGAGGGTGGAAGTTAGCTAAGGTGGTCCAACTCAAACCGACCCAAACCAAACCAATTCCTTCTCCATGAAATAAAACCATGCCAGGTCCAAAAACCCGTTTTACGAGAAAACCAAAAATCCACAAGTTGAGCCAAAAATAAATTTACAGGCCAGAATTCGAAAAAATAAAATACATGTCCGAAATACATGCAGGCCTAATTAAAATACGTATTTCGAAATACGGACGTTACAACTCTACCCGCCTTAAAAGAATTTCGTCCTCGGAATTTAAATCAAGATGCTTAGAGATGTAAGAGCCAGCTATACTATCCATAATTAAGCTATACCAAGCAAACAATCAAACAATCATACATGCAAGCACGGGATGGCAAGCATAAGGCATAAGGAAGACATTATACCTTACAAGTCAAACAAGTCAGGATATCGCGATCGGATGTCGTCCTCACTCTCCCAGTTGACTCACCTAGAGAGTGATGACCCCGAGCAACACGGACTAAGCTAATAGTCTTGTTCTTGAGTATCTTTTCTCTTCGGTCCAATATAGACACAGGCCTTTCCTCATACGAAAGGTTGGTACCAACAACCAATTCCGAATGGTCCAGGATATGGCTCGGGTCCGGGATGTACCGTCGTAATTGGGACACATGGAATACATCATACACCTTACTTAGCGACGGCGGAAGAGCGAGACGATAGGATACATCTCCTACTCGCTCCAGGATATCGAACGGCCCTATATACCTGGGACTAAGCTTTCCCCGTATGCCAAAGCGAATGACGCTGCGGTTAGGCGAGATCCTAAGGAATACATGGTCGCCGATAGCAAACTCTAAGGGACGTCGATGAGCATCGGCCCAATGGCGCTGGCGATCTTGGGCCACTCGAAGACGATCTCTGATTCTTCTGACCACTTCAACTGTCTAGGCAATCAGTTCCGGACCGAGCATTTATCTCTCTTCGATATCATCCCAGGCTAACGGGGATCTGCACTTCCTGCCATATAGTGCCTCGAACGGAGCCATCTGAATACTGGCCTGGAAACTGTTGTTGTACGAGAATTCCACCAGGTGCAGGTGATCCTCCCATAAACCACCGAAGTCAAGGGTACAAGACCTCAATATGTCTTCAAGAGTCTGGATTGTGCGCTCTGACTGGCCATCTGTCTGCGGAATGGTAAGCTGAGCTAAACTGAAGGTGAGTCCCCAAACTCTCCTGCAGGCTACGCCAAAAGTGTGATGTGAATCTTGAATCCCTGTCCGAGGTAATGCTGACTGGCACACCGTGAAGCCTGACAATCTGTCTGAGGTATATTTCTGCCAACTGTGCCGTAGACTGCCTAAATCTGAATAGGAGAAAGTGAGCCACTTCCGTGAGCCGGTCAACTATAACCCAAATAGCATCTCGACCAGCCGGGGATCTAGGCAATCCAGTCACAAAATCCATGGTCACATGCACCCACATCCATTCTGGAATCGGCAAGGGCTGAAGAAGTCCAGCGGGCCTCTGATGTTCAGCTTTAACTTGCTGGCAAACCAAACACCGAGAGACAAACCGGGCTATCTCCCTCTTCATTCCATTCCACCAGAAGTGCTGACGAATGTCTCTATACATCTTCGTGCCACCGGAATGAATAGAATACTGTGAACTGTGAGCTTCTGCCATGACTTCCTGTCTGATATCTCTACTAGGTACACAAAGACGAGTGCCGTGCCGAAGTGTACCATCTTTATGAATGCACAACTCTGGCCTTTTCCCTGCTTTACATTCTGTCCTGAGTCGCTGAATCTTGGAATCTGAAGACTGTGCCATCCGGATCCTCTCAACTATGCTGGACTGAACTTGTAGACTGGCCATCAATGCCACGTTGGTTGGAAGAACCACTTCAACTCCATCTTCCGAAGATCTGCCAATAACTCTGGTTGCGCCGTCAGGAAATAGACTCCGGCTCTCCTGCTCAACGCATCTGCTACAACGTTGGCCTTCCCTGGGTGATACTACAAATCTATATTATAGTCCACCAGTAGCTCGAGCCATCTTCTCTGCCGCATATTAAGGTACTTCTGGGTGAAAACATACTTCAAGCTCTTGTGATCCGTAAATATCTCCACTCTATCTTCGTACAAGTAGTGCCTCCACAACTTGAGTGCAAACACTACTGCTGCCAATTCCAAGTCATGGGTTGGGTAATTCCTCTCATGATCATGAAGTTGCCGTGAAGCATAAGCTATTACCTTCCCATGCTGCATCAAAACATACCCCAATCCTCTGTCTGAAGCATCACAATAAACTGTGAATCCTCCGGTCCCATCTGAAAGTGTGAGAATGGGAGCCGATATCAAACCATGCTTCAACTTCTCAAATAATTCCTGGCACTCTGCTGTCCATACGAACAGCACATCCTTGCGGGTCAACTGGGTCATCGGTGCTGAAATCCTCGCAAAATCTGAAATAAACCGTCGGTAGTAGCCGGCCAACCCAAGAAAGCTGTGAACCTGTACCACTGAGCTGGGTACTGGCCATGACTCGATAGCCACAATATTCTAGGGATCCACTTCCACTCCTCTTCGGGTAATGATGTGACCCAAGTACGAAATACGATCGAGCCAGAACTCGTATTTACTGAACTTGGCGTACAACTGATGCTCTCTAAGCGTCTGAAGGACGATTCTGAGATGCTGCTCATGCTCTGCTGCGCTCTTGTTGTAGACCAGGATGTTATCTAGGAATACGATCACAAACTGATCCAAGTAAGGCATGAAAATGCGATTCATGAGGTCCATGAATACGGCTGGCGTATTGGTTGCTCCGAATGGCATAACAAAAAACTCCCAATGCCCATACCTAGATCTGAACGCTGTCTTCGGGATGTCCTGCTCTCTGACTCTGATCTGGTGGTATCCTGATTGCAACTCTATCTTCGAAAACACTGAAGCTCCCTTGAGTTGATCAAACAAGTCATCTATCCTCGGGAGAGGGTATCTGTTCTTGATTGTCACCGAGTTCAAGGTACGATAATATACACATAGCCTGGATGTACCATCCTTCTTTTTCACAAGAAGCATCGGGGCTCCCCAAGGCGATCCACTTGCACGAATGAATCCCTTGGTCCTCAGTTCTTCAATCATCTTGTACAAAATCTCCAACTCTGAAGGCGCCATCCTGTAGACTCGCTCTGATACTGGGGCTGTCCCGGGAATCAAGTCTTTAGTGAACTCGATCTCCCGCTCTGGCAGCATTCCTGGAAGCTCTTCTGGGAAGACATCTGGAAACTCTTCAACTATCCGGGGTAACTGTACTGCTGCTACTGCCATCCGTAATGTTGGGGAAGATGTCTCCACTGCGCCTCTAGAAAATGAAAACTCTGGCTCACCTGGAATACTAAAGACAACCCTGCCAACATGGCAGTCTATCCTAGCATACTGGTTCCTCAACCAATCCATGCCTAAGACTACATCATAGTCTGCCATAGGGAATTCTATAAATCTAGCGGGGAACTCTCTACCGCTAACTACGATCCGACACGAGGAAAACACTCGATCTACTCCCATAAGACCATTACCAGTAAGTATATTGAGCCTCACTGATAATGACTCGGGCTCTAATCCTATCCGTATCGCGAATCGTGCAGACATGAATGAATGTGATGCACCAGAATCAAATAATACTGATGCTGGAGAGAAGTTGACGAGATCACCTGGTGTATAGCCATCATCATAGCCTGACCTTGTCCTCTGGCTGCGGGTCCCCTCTGCTGGAAAACTCTCTGTCTATCCTGTGCTTGAGCCTGGGTGAACTGCTGCTGGTTCTGCTGATGAAACGCCTGGGCCTGAGGCAACAATGGCCTCGTGTACTGCTGCTGTCGCATAAGTGCTAGTCCCCTAACCGATGGACTGGTTAGGTTAGAAGAGGATAAACTACCCCTATTCGGGAAGGCTCCTATCTTGTGATCTGCCGCTCCACAAGCCAGGCACAATCCCTGTGCCCTGCGACAATCTACCACCACGTGTCCTGGCTTCCCGCAATGAGAACATCCCATCGCGGAAGTTTGCTTCTGCTTCTGCTGATGCGGGTACGTCGGGGTTGAATGCTGAACCGACGTCACTGAGGCCGCCCGCCTCGGAGTTCCAATAGTCAAACCCCTAGATGCCGGGGCTGGAGCTGATGATTGGTTCATCTGACTGTGGGACCGCTTCCTACCTTCGGTCCTATCCACGATCCTCTGGGAGGTGTACTCGTGCCTCCTAGCTGCCCTCAAAACTGCATCGAACGTCTGGTGCTCGAACTGTTCAACTGCCAACAAGATCTCCAAATGCAGCCCCTGCTGGAACCGCTGGGCCCTATCAAACTCGGTTGCCACCAAGGTGGGGGCAAACCTACTGAGTCTAGAAAACTCAGATGCATAACTGTCGACTGTTCTGCCTCCTTGCTTCAAGTTGGCACTAATCCTATGGCTTGCGCTGTCGACTGTTCTGCCTCCACAGCATCAAAATACTCAGATGCATAACTCAGATGCATCAAAATACTTCGTCTAGAATCTTTCTCTAAACACCGCCCAAGCAATGGGTGCCACTAATCCTATGGCTTGCGCTGTCCACCAACTGTGGGCCAAGTCTAACAACTGCAGGCGTACCACCGCCACCTTCTTATTCTCAGGTGTCCTTGCTGCTTCTAGAATGACCTCGGTATCCTGAAGCCAAGCGTCTGCGGCAATCGCATCCTCGCTGCCGTCGAAGAACGGAGGGTTCAATCGCTTGAAGTTGTTGGCCGTACTGTTCCCTGGGTGACCGCCTCTGTTTAAGGCATCTTGAACTGTCTGGTACAGGGCGTCGCTCCGACGATCCTGGGAAGCTATTAAGGTCCTGATGAGTCCTACCAAGGTACCATCATCCGGATCTGCAGGCTGGACGGGCGGAACTGGTGACTCTCTTCCAGTAGGCATAACTCTGGAGGCTACTCTGGAATGCTGGACTTGATCTCCGGGTTGCTGCGGGTCCAAGGAAAGTGCTCCACATCGCTGGTCGGCAGGGCCAGGTACAGTTCCGCTGAAGAAGACGACACAGGGAACAATAAAGAAAGGACCAGGATAGATCAACGATACAAGCATATGATCAGGACAAAAATTCAGGGATTCAGAGAATATGATCAGAGATCAAGGACGAGTACTGATTGAGACATCTATCCGGTAAACCTACACATATCTTAATTTATAAGACCTGTATGGGCCACCACATAAACCATGTCACACCCCAGAACCAGAATACTGGAGAGCGGGGGCGGACACAGCCAGCTACGTATATTGAAATGGAATCTACCTCGCTATACGATCACGGCTGTCTAGATATATGAGGGTTTACTACAAGCCAACAGTCTCTTAAGGTCATGAACAAGCCTATTGTCTCAATCTCTAGCAAGTAATAAGAGCTACAAGATGTTAGATCACCAAATATACAATAAAAGGCATCCCAAATATTACATATTCAGTTGATCATGAAGCTAGTCATACAAAATATGAGGACTAGCAAGAGTTCAGTCATACATGATCAACCCTAGGATTTGTTAATCATGTTTACAGCCCAGAGGCACACAGTAAGTAAATGTGCATCGAGCTAACAGGTGCTTGTCGGCTAAACGCCTCAAAAGAATAATTTTACAATACAGTGGGTAAATCAAAAAGGAAAACCCACTCTTGGCCCGGGTTCTGTCGAGTTGTCACCATTGGGCTGGAAGTTCGGTAGATCCTCGGGAGCTGCTCCAAAATCTGGCCACACAAAACCAGCTGGGTCAAACCCCAGGAAGAGCAAGTGCCACAAAGGAGGCCACGAAATAAGAACAAAACCAGCATATCAAATCATAAGGAATAAAAGAAAGTACAAGTATTAAAGAGTACAATAAGGTAATAAATGACTAGGGACGTGGGACCATTCCGGGAACTAAGTTACAACCCGTAAACCAAACAAGGACCGGGGTTGTAACCCTTCGCCTGAATAGCGCCTTGTCCCTACCCATTTATTGTTAAAGATAAGTAAAATAATCTTGTACAGGAGTTCCAGGAACAGGGATCTAGACGAGACTTAGACCAGGCTGGACACCATCCATTTACAAGCGGCCAAGCAAATACTACGGCTTACTACTTAACTAACTAGGGTTATCACAAGCCTAATTACTAACAAGATGCAAATGAGAAATTCCCAGTCCCAAGCCCTGCAGACTATCCAGTTATCCTTTCACGGGTTGAGAGTATGGTTGGGTACATCGCCCAGGAGACGATATACCCTTAGGTGACTTAGAGGGTGCAACACCTAACAGTGTGCTGAAAATGTGTCCTACTCGATGGCAGGCTACAAGTCCGTTTAAAGCGCCCAGATAACGAGATCGCCTGTGACTGGAAATTCTCTATGAACTATAGTTTGATTCTATTCATTAGCCTAATCCATATTCAGAGTGAATCCCTGACCGTGGTAACCAGGAGTCACATCCTAGACATGATGCGAGACAAGATAAGTGGATTGCACAAGGCAGCAGAATGAACACCCATGGCATCAGAGTTGATTATACGAGTCAAGTTAGCCATCGCAACAGCATCAAGTCAGGTCAAGTAACAAGTTACAGGTTACAAGTCAGGAGTGCGCCGCCACGGGCCACTATCAAGAAGATCATAAAGTACTAGAATCATAAATCACAAAATTTATGAAAATTGTACTAGTCATAAGTAAAACACCAAAAACTGCGCCAGGTTGTGTTGGGTCTAGACAGTCGTGTTGTGTGGAACAAGATCTCAAAACTCTAATCCACAAAAGAGAAGCCAAGTCCAAGAAATAAAACCAAACCATCATGGGAAGTTGGTTGCGCAGGGGGTTGGGCTGCGTTAGGGGAAAGGATTACGCAGGAAAATGGATGGCGCAGGGGAATGGATGGCGCAGGGAAATGGATGGCGCAGGGGAATGGATGGCACAGGAGAATGGATGGCTAAAAACGAACTGTGCTGAGGCAAACTGCACAGGAGCGAGCAGCGCACAAGTCGAGCGCGCAGGTGGAGAGAAGGCAATGGAGCTAAAGAGCTCCAGCGCAAATCAGCCCAGCGCAAGGCGCTGGCCGAAGGGTTGCGCAGTCCGGCCATGCGCTAAAGAGCGCAGGCCGAGGGGTTGTCTTCTCCATCAGGCGGAGAGGAAGACTCCAAGAACCCTAGAATTCAAATCTTCATAACTTGGCCAAAACAAAACCAAATTTGGATTTTCAAAGTTCTAACTTGTGTAAAATTGAATTCTCTTCCACATGGAAGCCTCAAAACAAGCAAAAAAATCAAAGTTTAATAGATCAAAATCAAGAAAATCCAAAAATAGTTAAAACTTAGATCTAGAACAATGGAGACTCCAAATCATAAAAATACCAAGTTCTAATATTGTTCTTCATGGCATAATCTAGCTAATGGATAAATAAAATATGGTGCTTATGTGGTGGCAAGGTGCACTTGCCTATGGTGTTGGTGGAGGAAGGAGGAAGAAGAAGATGGAGAAATTAATGGAATTTATGGAGGAAAGAGAAAGTTATGTGAGGATTTTAATGAAGGGAGGTTGTGTTGTGTTGAGGGTAGAAGTTAGCTAAGGTGGTCCAACTCAAACCGACCCAAACCAAACCAATTCCTTCTCCATGAAATAAAACCATGCCAGGTCCAAAAACCCGTTTTACGAGAAAACCAAAAATCCACAAGTTGAGCCAAAAATAAATTTATAGGCCAGAATTCGAGAAAATAAAATACAAGTCCGAAATACATGCAGGCCTAATTAAAATATGTATTCCGAAATATGAACGTTACACCTTCTCTGATGGACCCTGCTCTTGGTACTAGTGGAGCTTTAGCAGAAAACTTTATCGGTAGATATGTCGAGTCTCGGTGGAAGGCAGACTCATTATTTGATTGTAGAAAGGCACTGAATCGAACTGCAAATGGAAGTTCTACTACATTTCTCCCCCACCTGGGTAAGAAACATGTTCGGTTCCTTTTCAGGATTTAGAACCAGTTGGTTCCCATCCACCTCCAGCAGCCTTTTCTTGGTTGATGATGATCAGGCCTTCGCATCTGGTATATCGGTTTGACAACGAGTGTTGTTTGGAACTATATCTGCCTATCTGGTTTTCTTGATAGTTCAGCTATGACCAGACATATGTTGGGAATACGACTACTTGCCTTCAAGCCTCCGAGTTTTGGAAGGATGGGGCTTGAGGATGGAGATACTACTGTACATGAGGCACCAATATTGTGTTCACTATGCCCTCTGCTACCTTTGAGGAAGGCTTGCGTATGTTAAATACATACGCAAATTTCTATACCTCAGCCAACATCTACTTCGAAGGTTATTCTATGACAGATAGTTTTATTGGCATGAGAAAAGCACAAGAAGGGATCTTGGCTTCCATAGATTTGGGAGAAGCCGAGGAGAATATTTTTGCTGATGCTCCTCTGGAGTCTATTCCTGTCGGTTTCCATGACGAGGTACAAAGTGCACTGCATGTCCCTCTCAAGAAGCAGAATGGTAAATCTCCCGTAAAGGTAGATAACAAGAAGCAAAAGACAGGGACTTCATCTTCCTAGTCATCTCATGACGAACCTTCTTCTCCTGCTAAGGGGAAAGGAAAGAAGAAGAAAGAAGCAATCGTTGATGAGAAATCTACAACGAGGACAAGGGCTCAGACACGACAACTGGAAGTTGAGTTTTTCTCTAGAAAAAATATTATCTTTCAGGTGAACAACCCCATCTCCTATCCCGAAGGAGAGTAAGGTTATTATTGAAGAGACAAGTAGATAGCATATTGCTCCTGACGCATCACAAGATCATCATGTCGCTTTTGTATCCCCGCAACCACTGCTCAAACGTACAGCCAGAAGGAAATTAGTGGCTTCCAAAATTGTGAAGGAGAAGACTGTGGTTTTTCCTACTCCTTCTTGCCAAGGTAGTCTACCAATCATCAAGAACCATTATTACCGTCACAGGATCCGTCATTACCTCACCTAGGGTTGTACCCTCTCCAAAAGGTGATACCCTTAATCTCTCAGTCCAACAAAAGTTATTAGATGTTAACCCCTTGGCCATTTGTATTAAAATTCTTTCATCTCTAGAACTTTCATAAGCTAGCGCATCAACACCAGCTGCTTCTATTGACGCCCTTGCAGCTACTGTTTTGGAACCGATGACTGCTGAGACCGATGTTCCCCTCTCTGCTAAGACACTCGTACCACTTATTTCATCTGGTCAGATGTCGTCGCCAGCTTTAGATGGTACTTCGAGAGATACTGCTCCTAGGAGGCATCAATTCCATTCGGGAGTGTCTGGAGCCGAGATGGAAGGGAAGCTGCTACGGAGGTTCCATCTCCTTCTACAACCCAGACTATTTAAGCTATTGCTCCAAGCAAGCTACCTTCAATAGATAAAGAGATTATAGAGGCGCTACAGGATTTTGACTAATGGGATGAGCAGATCGAAGAGGATGTTGCTGATGTTGCCCCAGACCTTGAGAAAGCTAAATCAAGCCAGGGTCAAAGTAGTAACCCAGGAGGGTCAGGATTTGGTGGCTAAATATGGCCAAATTATAATTGAGGGTGATAAGCACCCTGTTGAAGAAAAGGGCGACCAGAGCCCTAGTGAAGATGATCAGAGTATCAATGAGCCCCTTAGCGACGAGAACTCTGATGTCGATATTGAGGACGACGGAAGCCCAAATAAAGACAAAGGCGATAAGAACCTTACTGAAGGTCTCGAAGGCCCAGAGGGTGATAAACACCCTGATACTGATATTGAGGGGACTCAAAACCCCGTTGAACATATTTTTGAAGAGTCACGGTAAGAATCAGAAGCCAAAGAAGAATAAGCTGCATCTGAAGTTGAAAGACCCTCGCCTCTGTCGGGGACCAGAAGTGACCATATTAAATCAGGGGCTAGGAGCAACGACACTGTTTTAGAAGTCGGGAGTAGTCGCTTCATGTCCGAAGGCTTCGAAGCCGGGAGAAGTCAAGCAGGTGCACAATATCTTCTTCTATATTGGAAAGGCTTATTACGGAAAAGATACTGAGCCTCTCAATACTCCTTATATTCCAATGGGCCCGATAAATTTTTGATTTTATTTACCATTGATTTTTATCTAATGATATGTGATATAACGATTTTAATTTGAATTACAACAAGTCATATAGGGGAGCTCACTGAAGTCCCAATAGCCTCCACTGCATTCAGCATCAATTCGACTATGGCTCCTTTAGATGCTAAGAATCTTGCATCACATGCCATGGAGGGGAGCTCATCAGGAACACCTACACCAAAATCTCTAAGTGTTGATACTGCCCCGGTTGCCAATATTCTTCCAATTTTTGTAGAAGAAGAAGTTTCAGATGCAGCAGCAATGCCTGGCATAATGGTGGTGATGGGTAGAATTATTCGTACTTATACGGATACATTCTTCACCTCTTTGCGATCTTTGGTTCAATTGGCCATAGAGAAAAATTATTCTTATGATTTTGTAAGGAGGTCTTCTCTTTATCCAATTGAATCCATACGTAATCTTGGCAGCATTGAGAGGGCAAATGCCTTGGAGCAAATCCTATCAGAGCTATAGAAGCCTAACTAGTCGTACCAAGATCTGATGAAGGGAAATATAAATAGACAGGTGGATGCTGAATGTGAAGCCATAGCTCGAGAGTATGAAGAATGGTGAGCTGAGCTTGATAATACTATGGCAGTATTTATTGTACAATCTGGGGATATAGAGTTCATTATAGCTTAGGCCGCTTCCTCTATTGAACTCTATAAGGCTAAGGAAGCAGAAAAGGATAAAGAGGTATCTGAAGGTCAAACTCGCATCCAAGAACTAGAAGTTGAATTGGCCCGAGCTCGTACATCGGTCACAGCGGCTAGAAAATGCTAGGAGGAGGTTATGGAATTGCATCAATTTGCCACGAGCCGTCTGGATGACTTGAATGGATAGAGGGATGACCTTATCCGAGCTTAAAATACAGAGATAGAGCGTCATATCTTATGGATGTACAACTTACTCCAGAGTTCGGGAGAAACTTGGTTAGAAAAAGGGTTCATGCTACCAGAGTGGAACGAGCTGAATTTTTTAAGAAGATAATTTCTGACCTCAACACTCTACCTCCCCAATGAGTCTTTCAAGGGAATGAATGAATGTAATAATCTTTTTGAAAGATTTTTATCACATTTTATAGAAATATAATATTTTATGTTCTCAAGATTTTGAAATGAAAAATTGGTAATTTTGTGACTCTATTACTTATTATGTATATGTTTGAGACACAAGCAATAGATAGAAGTGTAGAAATACATTCAGATGTCCTGGATGTGATGTATTTCTTGAAAGTAATATTACTTATTATAGCTGTTAGAGGTAATATGAACATAATAGAATATAACTTGATTATTTTTGCAGCGACTTTATCAGAGGTAATATGGACGTGACAAGTCGTTGATACAGACAATAGAATTCAGAGGTAATATGGACGTGAATTCTTATATCAGTAAATTATTCTTGAACCAACTGGGGCTCAAGAATAAGATATCTTTTAGAACAACTAGGTTTCAAAATATGATTGTTGTGATGACATGTTGTGGTGGATGTCGGGTTAATCTTTTGAGGATTGATCATAAGATCTGGGTTAGACTCCACTGAAATATTTGAGAACTTATTATCTATGGATTTATTCACAAAGAAAATGAATAAAAGATAATAATTCAAAGATTGTTTATGTACAAGATTTTCAAATATGGTATTTCTTTAGAAATTTGTCGTTGATAGACATCATAGCTATTCGACCATCCATCCCGGTCAACTAGTAAGCTCTGTTAGAGAAATCTTTGCTTATGACGTAGGGACCTTCCCACATTGGTTCGAACTTGCCTTTACTCATGTGCATCATACTCATAGGATGTCTGACAGTAAGAACTAGTTTACCCTTTTGAAAGACCCGTACTTTGACTTTACGGTTGAAGGCTTTCGAAATACAGGGACTGATATAGCTTAATTGTTGTTGAGCTAGCAACCGTTTCTCATCGAGCGCTTCAAGTTCTTGAAGTCGAAGACTATTATTATTTTATACTGTTAATTCGTTAGCGATAGCTATCCTCAGGGATAGAATTTGAATATCCAATGGTAAGACAGCTTCACATCCATACACTAGAGAGAATGGTGTACAACCCTATCAGGGTACGTACAGTAGTACGGTACGCCTACAAGCATTCTCCAAGCTTTTTCCTAATTACATTTATTGGCAGAAAGGAACTTCTTGAGAAGCTTGATGATTGTCTTATTGAATGCTTCTACTAAACCGTTAGTTGCAGGATTATAAGCTGTAGAAGCAATGTAGTTGATTCAGGTGTCATTACAGAATCGAGTAAATGCTTGACTTACGAACAGAGGTCCGTTATCGTAAATGATTCTTCGAGAAATGCTGAATCGATAAATCACATGATGCTTGATGAAGCTGATGACATTGCTTATCTTGACTTCAGCGAAAGGGATAGCTTGGGCCCATTTTAAGAAATAATCAGTTATAGCCAGGATGAACCGATGTCCTCGTGATGATGGTGGATTAATATGACTAATGACATCTATGCCCCAAGTTTCAAAGGGCTAAGATGCTGCAGTTGAATGTAAAAATTCTGGCGGTTGGCAGAGGAAATCTGCATGAATTTGACATGTTTTGCATTTCCTTGCATACTCAACTGCATCCACCACCATAGTAGGCCAATAGTATCTCATGCGTCTAATACAGTCTTGTAGCTTAGGACCAGGCTGATGTGCACTGCATACGCCATCATGAGCTTCATGTAGTATCCATTTTGCTTTATCACCCGCAAGACAGCGCAGGAGCATACCATCAAAAGATCGACGATAAAGTACCTTGGACGAGTGCTTATAATAAAATCGGAGTGACCGATGACGAATTATTGTTGCTTCTTTAGGGCCTTCTGGTAAGATGTCATGTACTGCGAAGTCAATGAAGGGAGTCCTCCAATCTTCATTAGTAGTGCAAATTTTGACCGCATTACTGAATTCCACATTCAAATTATTCTCGACATAGAATAATTTTGATTAGCGATGATGATTAATTGTTGCCCTTTCAAAGGAACCGCTAATACTGCTACTAGATTAGAGAGTGCATCGACTTCCGTATTGCATGCTCGGCGTACATGTTTAATAAAGAAACTTTTGAACGAATAGAGAGTTTAACTGCTGCTTCTTGATAGGAGATGAGATCTTGGTGCCGGACCTCATACGTACCTCTAACTTGGTTGACAATCAGTTTAGAGTCTCTGTATACTTTAAGATAATCGATATCCAACTTTTTAGCTAACTGGAGACCGATGAGCAAAGTGTTGTATTCGACAACATTATTGGAACATGGCTCGTCTAGATAATAGGCTTTCTGAATGACTAGCTCCTCTGGGTATACGAGGATAATTTCTACTCCAGCGATGATGATACCGTTAGGTTTGATTCTAGATGCACCATTAAAGAATAGACGCCAAGTGAGTATTCCCTCTGAAGTCATGTTAGACTCTAAAGTTTCATTGCGAAACTCGTCATAGAGTTTTGAAGTTTCGAGAATTGGATGAGGAGCCAAGAAGTCAGCTAGGACTTGACCCTTGATAAACTTTTGTGGGACATAGAGCATATCATACTGCGCTAACAGCATCGCCCATGTAGTAAGTCTAGAATTGAGTGTACTAGGCTTTTTTATCACGACTCGCAGAGGATTGACTCTAGAAATAACATGGATGGTTTGGCCCATGATATAATGACACATCTTCTAGATAGCGAATATCAAGGCTAAGCATTTTTTTCTACTAGACTGTATCGGTGTTCAGCACCGATCATTGTGTGGCTGAGATAGTAAATTTCTTGCTCATGGCCTTCATTATTCTTCTGAGCTAGAAGGGCACCGAGAGAATGATCAATTACCCAAACGTATATCAGAAAGGGTATTCCAGTGATTGGAGGAACTCAAACTAGAGGGTTCATCAAGTACCGCTTGATATTCTCAAATGCTTGCTGGTATTCATCAGTCCAAATGAAAGATACAACTTTATTCGTTAATTGAGTAAACGGTCTGCAGCGTCCAAATAGATTTGAGATGAATCTCCTAATGTAGGCAAGTCATCCTTGGAATCCTCGTAGCTCTTTTAGGTTGCGTGGAGGACGCATCTCTTGAATGGCTTTGACTTTCTCGGGGTCAACGTGTATACCCTTAGAGGTAATAACGTATCCAAGAAATTTGCCACTAGAGACACCCAGGAATGACTTAGTGGGATTATCTTGAGTTGATGTTGACGCATTAGGTTGAAGATAGTCTTCAGGTCTTGGATGTGATCTACTTTTAAACGACTCTTAACAGCAATATCTCGTCGACATAATATAACACCCAGTTTTCTAAATGAGGATAATTTTAAAATTTTAAAATTTTGATTATTTATTAATGGTATTTAAATCATGTTATAATTTTTGGTAATTTTTAATCATTTTAAAACTATTTAGTTCTATGACTTGTGATTTTGATATTTTGCTAGTGAAACCCTAGAGACTGCTTGACCTAGAGCCTAACCATGTGATTAGAATATTTTATCTGTCATTTTTGCCTAGGGGTATTTTGGTTAGTATGAATTATTTTGATTTATTTTATAATTGTTCGATTGGTGATTGCTATTTTAGACTTTTGCTAATTGTGACTTAAGAGACTAACCTAGAGTTGACTTTGGCTTGGGTGACTTAGATAGCATGGTATGGGCCCTAATGTGACTTAAGTTAGTCTTAGTTGACTTGAGTGTAGCTAGGGTTCATTAGAGGATTGAGAGAGTTATGTATTTTGGACTTATAGCTAAGGGGTTGTGCTAGCTAGCATATGAACTTGGCCTAAAGCCCATTTACATGAAACCCTAACCCTAATCCCCTATATGGCCGGCCACCATAGCCCATTTCTAGCCTAATTTTAGCCTATATGATGCCTCCTCATAACCACTTGCCACTTTTAGAAACTTCCCTTTAGGAAACCCTAATTTCTTTCCTCTTTTATTATTTCTCCACCAAATTGATCCCAATCTTTTGTATTGGAATCCAAATCTAGAGTAGAAGGAGAAGGAGGCTAGCTTGCAAGGAGGAGAGCTCATTGGGACATAGCTTGAGGAAGGAGACTTCACTATTTGGGGATTTTTCTTGGAGATTGGATCCCTATAGGTAATCCCTACAAATTACTTTAATATCTTGATTTCTTTCCATAGATGCATCCATCTAGGTGTCTCCTAGCTGTAAGAAAAGTTTGGTGGAAATTCATGTTGATTTGGTGTCCGTATCGGACACGTATCTATATGTATGAGTAGGTGTTTGATGAAATGCCCAAGAGAGATTTTATTGCTGTTTTTTTCAAAACTATTTAAACAAACTTGCAGATCTATAAGTATACTTTGATTTTCATGAAGGATTGTATGTGTTTTCGTGTCTTGTCGTGTCCACGAGCAACTGGATACGCTCGCACGCCAGCCTTGCCCATGCCCTGCTGTTCAGGCTCTCTGGAGGACACGACACAGCACTTGGTGACATGATACTTAGTGGACACCTAGGGTACATGTCTGACACTACACTGACAAAGTTTTATATGGTTTTATTGAGTGGATTGGAAGAAAACCCACCCGTACTGATTTTATACACACGCACACAAGCATACAGACACTCACTGATACGGCACTCGTACCACGACACGATACGTCATGGTCTTGTGTCAGGCCCCTAGATACGAAGCCCTATACCTGGCGAACACCTAGACACAAGCATGAGGTTGGATGTGTCGTGTCCATTTATGATCGACACATGCGCACCATACTGCCTGTGCTATGTTCACTGACACATTTTTTATTTGTGTTTGGACACGTTCGTGTCCAGTTTCCTTGACACGAACATTTCCACCAGATACGTATGTATACACTCGACAACTATGTGCACTTTAATTTGATGTTTATTTGTAATTTTCATGTTGATTTGGGTTTTTTTTCCTAAACTCTGATACTGGGTTCGGATACCTTGTTCTTCTTGTATTTGGATACTTCGGTCCAGTTTTGTGGACACGTAGATACCCCCCATATGTATACATGTATGCTCCACCTCTGTACTAAATTGTTTTATGTTTATTTCGATATTTTGGTTTGGAATGGGGTCGAATACTTGAATGTTTTGATATCTTACTGATACATTTGTAAACTATGAATGGGTTTTAGTGGATAATGGTTTTTGGTTTGTTATAATAACTGAATGATTGGGTTAATGTTGAGATGTGATGTATACATATATGATAACTGAGAACTGAATGTTATCTGAGTTTTGTTCGAACCTAAGAAATTGAGTTTGTTTTTACATGTTTACCTGAGAATTGAATGAGGGAATTAACCTGAGAAGTCTCAGGTTTAGTCAGAACTTGAAGTATTATCTGAGATTAAATGCATGACTAACCTGTCAACTGAATACATAATGTGATACCTGAGTTGCGTTCTCAGGATTTATTGAGTTTACACTAAGTTTCATTCACCCTCTCACTCTTCACTCTCACTGTCACACTCTCACATACATCCTCACACACACACACATTGGACAAACACACAGACACCCTCTACCACATGCTATCACACACACACACACTCTCCTACTTGCAGTCAACACACACACACACACCATATCACCTCCACTACATTTTAGCTGTCCTACTTCCATTAGCCTACAGCACTTACATTACCCTGCCTGCACTGTACAGCAACCACATCCCTTGCATTACCTGTATTTTGAGATGCTAAAATTCATCTGATATCCCTTGCCCTACAATTTGTATGACTGCAAATCCCTGCCCTTGTGTGGTTCAGTCCAGTCCCTTGATTATTTGGTTAAAAGCCCCATTATACTTCCTAATCTGTACTCGTATAAGTTTCAGTCACCATTCTCTTAGGCTATTTATAAGGGCACATAAGAACTTGATCAGGGCTAGCTAAAAGCAAACTTTAATTTATTTACAAGTTTGTCATTGAAAAAATTACTCAAGGCTAGCCAACATATGAGTATATAAGTCAACTTATTTATTGTTTTGCTCTCATCTCTTTCCTCACAAGAAGAAGAAGAAGAAGAATAAAAAAAAAGAAAAAAAAAGAACAAGAACAACAAGAACATGAACATCAATTTTTCCAAACCTAGTTTATTTTAATTTTTTGCTCTCTTCTAATTTCTCAGATCTTTTTCTCCAAACCCTAGTTTATTTTTCTTCTTCTTGTTTGGGCATTATGGATGAAACCCTAGTTTTAGAAGAAATTGGGTTATCAAATCTATTAATCTATTAGTCTATTAACCAATTTTTCTTTATTAATAGAAGAATTATGCATGAAATCCTAGTTGTAGAAAAAAACTATAGAAGAAACCCTAGTTGTAGAAGAATTGGATTCACATCAGGACTGCCACAATTTCCAACAGTCCTAGAAGTATTGAGAACTGCCAAAAATTATGGTAGTCTTGAAATAGACTCGATGTACAACAGGACTGCCACAATTGCTGGCAGTCATAGAAGTACTGAGGACTGCCAAAAATGGTGACAGTCCTGAAAGGGACATGCTTTACAGCAGGACTGCCACAATTTCTGGCAGTCCTAGACATATTGAAGACTGCCAGAAATTGTGGCAGTCCTGAAAGTGACATGATTTGCAGTAGGACTGCCACAATTTCTGACATTCCTAGACATATTGAGGACTGCCAGAAATTATGGCAGTTCTGAAAGGGATTTGCTGTACAGCAAATTCCTTTCAGGACTGCCACAATTTCTGGTAGTCCTAAAGTCAAAATTCCCGAATGAAAAAAATATGTTACGGTTTATTTCAATCTTGATAATAGAGTAAAATATACATTTTAGGGTTTATTTCCATACTTTCTTTGTGAGGAAAGAAGTATTTAAGCTTTTATTTCCATGTATTTTAGGGTTTATTTAATTTTTTGGGTGCTATCGAAATTGGGAATGAGAAGGAAACTAGGGTTTTGATGGAGATGGTGATGATGGAAATCGTAGAGAAGAAGAAAAAGAAGATGAGAAGAAAACTAGGGTTTTGATGGAGATGTGAGAATGGAAATGGTGGAGAAGAAGAAGAAGAAGAAGAAGCAGAAGAAGATTGATAGAAGAAGAAGAGGAGGAGGGAAAATAGGGTTTGTGAAGAGAGAGAGAGTAAAATTTTAAAATGAGATTGATTTTTGGGGTTTGGGGGTTGTGGGGTTTGGACAGCCCCCTGAGTGGAATATTTGGATAGCCCGAGTAAAATCTCCTCAAACATTGGCTAGCCCTAATCATGGCTAGCCCTAATCATGGCTAGCCCTGATCAAATTCTTATATGCCCTTATAAATAGCCTTCTCTTATGATTTCAGTCAGGGCTACATGTGTGCCACATCCTGTTTAACCCTTATCCTAATCTAATATTCAATACCCTCCCACTATCAGTTGCATGCAGTCTGTATATATGAGGTTGTTGATGAGAAGTTGAGTTGTATCCTAAAGTATATTCATAGATGTATGTATATATATGGTAATTTCATATGTGTATGTAAAATATATATATATATATATATATATATATATAGAAATAATATGTATGTGTTATATATATAGATGTGATAGTGTTGGGCTTGATTTCTATGTAATGTATGAACATAAGCATGTATGGATGAATACATGTATGTTATATATCCATGTATGTAATTTGTGGATATATGAATGCAATGTATGTATAAATACATGAATATATATATATATATATATATATATATATATATATATATATATATATATATTTTATATATATATTTTTGAATATATATGTGTGTGTGTGTGTGTGTGTGTGTGTGTGTGTGTGTGTGTGTGTGTGTGTGTGTGTGTGTGTGTGTGTGTGTGTGTTGCCCTTGGCATTGTATTTGTATGTGAGTGCTAGGCTAGACTTGGTTAGGCTTAGTGAGACTTGATTGGGCTAGGACTTGACCTAGTTGACCTAGTTTGACTAGTGTAGTTGACTAGAGTTGACCAAGGGTTTACTTTAGTCTAGAATGACTTGTTAGACTAGGTTTAGACCTAGAATAGCTTAGTTGACCTAGTTTGACTTTATAAATTGACCAGAGTTGACCAAGAGTTGACTTTGACCTAGAAAATTATATAGAATGAATTGTAATCTTCAATATTACCATTCTGGACATGTTGTGACCTGTGTTGCTCTATATAGGACTCATCTACTCTGTCTGGACATATATACTCATCGGATACTCAGGATAACACGCGAGTATATTTTCTGACCGTTTTATACTTGATAGGATTTACATTTATGCTCTAGATTACTTTACTTGATGTTGTTACGTTGTTAACACGGATTGGTACTATATGGATTCCTTTATGAGATGTTATCCCCCTCGGGAGCATCGGGTTATGTCATGTCATGTGTGTTTTACTTTCATCATGTACTCCGGTGCTTTCACCATTCAAGTGCACTCTTGTGATTCATGTTCTCTCATGTTTACGGAGCCCCCATGTATGCATTCATGTGCACCCATTTATGGGCCTTCATGTGAATATCATGTGCAATAACATAACTTGTCTGGATCCTTGTGTATTGATTGGGGTACGAGGGAATATAAATGGTCATGTTAACAATTCCAAAGTAGTGTAATTATGTACAAACTCTTAGAATAATCATGTGCAAATTCAAGCCATTCACATGTCTATCTTGTACTCTACATCACTAGCCACTGTTAGCTTTTTGCTTATAGTAGATATTTTTTACAGTCATCTCTTTTACTTCATATATATTCTCCAGTGTTTCATGTATCTTACTCTATAGCATATTTACATATCCTGTCATATTATGAACTGCGTGAGATGTATTGTGCTCGTTCCTATCCTGACTGGACCTGTTGAAATATTACAGATGACATTGAGGAGTTCTGTCCTACATACTATGGAGCAGGCCTAGATGACACATGTGAGCTGGACTCCCAGGAGGACCCAGCCCTTGCAGAGGACATTACCCCAGTAGTCTAGGCTAGATATCTAGGCTAGTCATCTTACTTATTGTCTTATCTTATTTTGGATACATTATGTACTCCTTTAGGGATTTTGTTATTCTGGATGTTGTGGAGATGCTATCTTAGACTCTTAGACTTCTTCTCTTATTGTATTTCATTTGGCGACTTTCATATCTATCTATCTTATCGTACTTTCTACCTTAGCTGTGATTGAGTTGTACATTTCTATATTGTCCTCCATTTGGAGAGTATAAACTGTAGAAGTACCTTTAACTGTTAGATGCATGTGACCTAGGACAGCGTTCTACCGTCGACACTGCGGCGTAGGCCAGACGTATCCACTTCTCATGCCCTTACACTGGGTGCAGGTCGTGACACATTTTTAGTGGTGGCCCACGCAGGTCGAATTTATGTAGTGGTATTCGAACTAGAGTATCACTACAGCCTGTAGTAGGATTAGGATATATTTTTGAAGGTACTCAATCACACCTAGGAAAAACTCTTAATCTGATTCCTGTTACCTAAATTTTGTTGCATTATTGTCTTCCCTTGAAAATAAACCGTCCTCCCTTGATGTTATCTCTTCATTCTCAGTGATTGCTCTCTCGTTTCATCTGTCTTCAGGATGGTTATAGAGACACGATCTCATCATCTCGATCAGAAGGATACCACTGAGGGGTCTGCCACTTCTCGTCCTGATCAGCAGGACCCCAAGACTGCAGCTCCTGTTATGCCAGTTCAGGCTGGAATATCTGTAGCTTTTGGGAGTGCATCTCTTCCTACTCCGAGACTTTCCCCAGTCATCCCGAACATTCTTCAGCAGCAGCCGCCTTCAGGATCAGAGGACGTGGCACGGTTGTTCTCCTTCTTCCAGCAGATAGTGGAGACTCAGCGGCAATAGTTGCTCAAGAGGGGACATGACACTCATGGAGCTAGCAGCAGTGGAGGTCAGGCCAAGAGGCCTCATGTACAGATTCAGCATCAGTATCAGCAGCAGGCCAGAGAAGGCAGGCCATGGGTGGAACGACTGCAGGATGAGGCTTGGGAGGTGCCTGCTGTGTGGTTCGTTGGACCACTAGATGAGAGACTGTCCAGTAGCAGCAATTTGTCCAGCACCAGAAGGAGGTACGGGAGCTAGGTCTCCGACAGAGAAGCAGAGAGGACCACCATTACAGACACAACAGTCCCCTAGACAGCAGTATGTTATCGGTTGCCCTTTCTGTAAGAAACTAGGGCACGATTGGAGTAAATGCTGGATGAGGCTAGGCAAGTGCCTGCTTTGTCGAGCATCATATCACCAGTTAAGAGAGTGTCCCAAGTTTTCGGGACGGACAGCTCAGGGAGCAGGAGCAAGGGCTCCGGTGAGCTAGCAGAAGGGACTACCCTTACAGCTCAGCAGCAGAGATTCGTGCAGCATCAGGCTAGAGGAGGCCTGCAGGGTCGAGCTTACGCTACGGCAGCTGAGGGTGCACAGGCAGTAGGAGAGCTTATCGCAGGTTCTGTTCATCTCGATTTCGTTCCTCCCTTACCTTATTATAACCATCTCGAAATCCAGTTCCTACAGATCTTGTTTATCGTTCTTGTTCGTAGATGAATCTGATTCTTGGTATTCATTGTTGATTTAATTTTTTGCCAAGATAAATTATATGGGCTAGGTCGTCTCAGTTATCGAGTCTAGTCTTCTACAGTCACATTAGCCAGCTTGGCAAAGACCTACAGCCTAATTTTGGATATATTTCTCGGGTGTAGGAATTTAAGGTTCTCGCAGCCAAACTAGCGGTAAAGCAAAAATTTTAAATACCATTATTCTAGAAGTGTGTACCTTAATTGGGACTCTATGGTTATCATATCCCTGTTTACTATTATGACGAGGATTCAGAGTACCATAATTTTGGATGGACACATATGATTATCAGATTTCATCTTAAAAGTTTTTGAACATATCATCTCTACTTTTCGTTTCAGTCTTTCAAAAAATTGTTGTTGTTTGTTTTGTTTTGCTTCCTCGTCATTTAACTTAGGTGTAGGAGTAGGAGTAGCTCTAACTGTTAGTATAATCCTTTGTATAACTTCCTTGTTATGAATTTCTCTTAATGAATTGATGATTGTTCTAGGCCTTTTGACATAGAAGTGATAGTGTAGCTCTCACCCTAGAATGGTAACCCTTACAGCCCTATTTGATTCACTATTTTTCTTATCTTTCAAGCCTGGCACCCATGACCACAGACTGTCCCACTTACCCTGTCCCTTGTACTATTTTGGCAACACAAATTTCGGTCCAATTTAGGCCATTTGACCATTCCCACTTTAATTATGATTATTTTATACACATTACTGTGACTTTTAATTTAGGAGCCCAAGACTAGTTATTTTCTCAAAACCAACTTCCCCTACATGACCTATACATGACCCCCTACACTCATGACCTTCGTGTTCCACTCAGACACACCATCTTGTGCTCCGTTTGCTTCATACGACTTTCCCGACACAAGATCCCATCTTGATTCACCCCATGGAGTCACTTCTATTTCTAACTCGAATTGGGAACACCTTTTTGACCCAACATGTCGACCCAAATTCTGGATATGACCTATTTTAAGCCTACTGCCCATATTGGACTTGCTGACCCTGGGTGCTGCTAGGTAGAAGCTTTGACCTTGATTGTTGGGGGTTGACCTACAGGATTACGACCCTCTTAATTTCGAGGACAAAATTTCTCTAAGGAGGGTAGACTTGTAACACCCAGTTTTCTAAATGAGGATAATTTTGAAATTTTATAATTTTAATTATTTATTAAGGGTATTTAAATCATGTTATAATTTTTGGTGATTTTTAATCATTTTAAAACTATTTAATTCTATGACTTGTGATTTTGAGGTTTTGCTAGTGAAATCCTAGAGACTACTTGACCTAGAGCCTAACTATGTGATTAGGATGTTTTATCTGTCATTTTTGCCTAGGGGTATTTTGGTCATTATAAATTATTTTGATTTATTTTATAATTGTTTGATTGTTGATTGCTATTTTAGACTTTTGCTATTTGTGACTTAAGAGACTAACCTAGAGTTGACTTTGGCTTGGGTATCTTAGATAGCATGGTGTGGGACCCTAATGTGACTTAAGTTAGTCTTAGTTGACTTGAGTGTGCCTAGGGTTCATGAGAGGATTGGGAGAGTTATGTATTTTAGACTTATAGCTAAGGGGTTGTGCTAGCTAGCTTATAAACTTGGCCTAAAGCCCATTTACATGAACCCTAACCCTAATCCCCTACATGGCCGGCCACCACAGCCCATTTCTAACCTAATTTTAGCCTATATGATGTCTCATCATAACCACTTGCCTCTTTTAGAAACTTTCCTTTAGGAAATCCTAATTTCTTTCTTTTTTCATCATTTCTCCACCAAATTGATCCCAATCTTTTGCATTGGAATCCAAATCTGGAGTAGAAGGAGAAAGAGGCTAGCTTGCAAGGAAGAGAGCTCATTGGGACATAGCTTGAGGAAGGAGACTTCACTATTTGGGGCTTTTTCTTGGAGATAGGATCCCTATAGGTAATCCCTACAAATCACTTTAATATCTTGATTTTATTCCATAGATGCATCCATCTAGGTGTCCCCTAGCTGTAGGAAAAGTTTGGTGGAAATTCGTTTTAATTTGGTGTCCGTATCGGACACGTATCTATGTGTATGAGTAGGTGTTTGATGAAATACCCAAGAGAGGTTTTATTGCTATTTTTTTTCAAAACAATTTAAACAAACTTATAGATCAACATGTATACTTTGATTTTCGTGAAGGATTGTATGTGTTTTCGTGTCTGTGTCGCGTCCACGAGCAACTGGAAACGCTTGCACGCGAGCCGTGCCCATGCCCTGCTGCTCGGGCTCTCTAGAGGACACGACACAGCACTTGGTGACACGATACTTAGTGGACACCTAGGGCACATGTCTGACACTATACTGACAAAGTTTTATAGGGTTTTATTGAGTGGATTGGGAGAAAACCCACCCGTACTGATTTTACACACACGCACACAAGCACACAGACACTCCCTGATACGGCACTCGTATCACGACACGACACATCGTGGTCCTGTGTCAGGCCCCTAGACACGAAGCCCCATACCTGGCGAACACCTAGACACGAGCACGAGGTTGGATGTGTCGTGTGTCGGGTCCATTTATGTCGACACACGCGCACGACACTGCCTGTGATGTGTTCACTAACACATTTTTTTATTTGTGTTTGGACACATTCGTGTCCAGTTTCTTGGACACGTTCGTGTCCAATTTCCTGGACACGTTCATGTCTAGTTTCCTGGACACGAACATTTCCTCCAGACACATATGCATACACTCGACACCTGTGTGCACTTTAATTTGATGTTTATTTATAATTTTTATGTTGATTTGGGATTTTTTTCCCCTAAACTCTGATACTGGGTTCGGATACCCTGTTCTTCTTTTATTTGGACAATTCGTGTCTAGTTTTATGGACACGTAGATACCCCTCATATGTATACATGTATGCTCTACCTCTGTACTAAATTGTTTTGGGTTTATTTCGTTATTTTGGTTTGGAATGGGGTCGAATACATGAATGTTCTGATATCTTACTGATACATTTGTAAACTGTGAATGGATTTTAGTGGATAATGGTTTTTGGTTTGTTATAATAATTGAATGATTGGGTTAGTGTTGAGATGTGATGTATACATGTATGATAACTAAGAACTGAATGTTATATGAGTTTTGTTTGAACCTGAGAAATTGAATTTGGTTTACATGTTTACCTGAGAATCGAATGAGGGAATTAACTTGAGAAGTCTCAGGTTTAGTCAGAACTTGAAATATTATCTGAGATTAAATACATGACTAACCTGTCAACTGAATACATAATGTGATACCTGAGTTGTGTTCTCAGGATTTATTGAGTTTACACTGAGTTTCATTCACCCTCTCACTCTTCACTCTCACTGTCACACCCTCACATACATCCTCACACACACACATATTGGACAAACGCACACACACCCCCTCTACCACCTGCTATCACACACACAAACACACTCTCCTACTTGCAGTCCACGCACACACCCCATATCACCCCCACTACATTTTAGCTGTCCGACTTCCATTAGCCAGCAGCACTTGCATTACCCTACATACACTGTGCAGCAACCACATCCCTTGCATTACCTGCATTTTGAGATGCTGAAATTCATCTGATATCCCTTGCCCTACAATTTGTATGACTGTAAATGACTGCCCTTGTGTGGTTCAGTCCAGTCCCTTGATTATTTGGTTAGAAGCCCCGTTATACTTCCTGATCTGTACTCGTATAAGGTTCAGTCCCCATTCTCTTATGATTTCAGTCAGGGCAACATGTGTGCCACCTCCTATTTAACCCTTATCCTAATCTAATATTCAATACCCTCCCACTATCAGTTGCATGCAGTCAGTGTATATATGTTGTTGTTGATGAGAAGTTGAGTTGTATCCTAAAGTATATTCATAGATGTATGTATATATATATGTATGGTAATTTCATATGTGTATGTATATATATATATATATTTATATATATATATATATATATATATATATATATATATATATATATATATATATATATATATAAATATATATATATATATATATATATTTATATATATGTATATATATATATATATATTTATAAAAAAAATATACATATATATATATATAGATGGGCCACTAGGCTTGGATCCCTTGGGGAAGTGCCCCGTCCCTCCCCGCGCTAAGCAGGCGACCGGCGGCTCCCCGGCGCCCCGCAGCCGCGCGAGGCCTCCCCCCTCTTCCCGGTCCCCCAGCGTTATGCGGTTGGCCAGGCGTATCCTGGTCGTCGTCCCCGTGGGGAGCCGCCTCTCCCCCGGTACTGCTACCCGGCGTCTGCCCGACGTAGGGCGGCTCGCCCCCCCCCCCGCCTTCCTCTTCCTCGGCATCGCAGACGCCCTCGGCGTCGTGGGCGTCACCGCGGGCGGCGGCCTCCGCCGGACCCGGGCCCCTCCATCCTCGGCCCCGGCCCACCTCTCCTTTCACTCGACATCCCCTCCGCCGCGTCGCACCCTCCTCCGGGCTCGACCATCCCCTCCGCCCTCCTCCCCTCGAGTCTTCTCCCAGTACCCCGCGCGGAGATCGCACGCATCGACCCCACCTCCCCCCGCCCTCCCGGTGGTCTCCACCTCCGTGGCTCCCTCCGCCACGGATGCTGCCTTTCCTCTGGCACTTTCTTTCCCCGCCGCCGGGGCCGGAGTCCTTCTCCCCCACCCTAACTCCCTCCTCGCAGCGCCTCCGTCCTCCTTGGCTGTTGTAGTGTCCCGTCCCGCTCAGTCAATCGAAGGAATAGGAACGCCGACGGCGTTCAGACTTAGCCTTGCAACGGCTACTCGGAGACATCGCTCGGTCGAGGCGACTGCTCGCTCAGGTGGGGTAGTTTCGGTGAACTCGCCTCATCTTTGCCTTCACATAATAAATCGCATGTTTTCAACTTGCACAAGTAGGCTTAATAATAAAAGAGATGAATCCACATAGCTAAAGGGAGAAATCCCGACGGGTCGAATTGGGTTAGAATATGGAAAGGTCCAACGGTTGGCTTAGAGTCGGTGCACGGCGTGCTTTGAAAATGACACTCGGTCCTTCGTCCCGTGGCTTGGGAGAAGGAAAGTTGGTCTTCGACACAAAACTGTGAATTAGCCAAAGTCATAGGCGTCGCCCGCGTAAATGCTCGATAAAGCATGCACGCTACCATGATGCAAGGC
The DNA here is from genome assembly GCA_029216955.1 of Iris pallida. Taxonomy (NCBI): domain Eukaryota; kingdom Viridiplantae; phylum Streptophyta; class Magnoliopsida; order Asparagales; family Iridaceae; genus Iris; species Iris pallida. The sequence continues at coordinate 9,015,648 of JANAVB010019198.1, read as the reverse complement.
TTGGCATAGCCTTTGCTCGTCCCTTGAGTTAAGTTGTAGGCTTGGTGAAGTTAGGCTAAGTGATGGCGATCAACTTAAGTCATTCCAAGCACGGTCCTACGAGTACCACGATGGGCCTAAGGCACGATGCACGGACTTAGTATTTAAGGCATGAACCACGGTTGATTGAGTGAGTTTTGGAGAAAGGACTATCGAATAGACATTGAGTGGAAGGAAATGATATGGTAACATGGAAAGAATGCTCGCGACCGTGGGTCGTCGAGCGGTCTCAAATGATAGAAAGGATGGATATTGGTTTGAAAGAGATGATAACACTGAGAGTACAATGACTGTGTGAGACGTCAGTTTGAGTGAAGGGTCTTGCATGGTCATTGGATAACTTGTCGACAAGGGAGAGTTTTCCCGTAACAGCAACCCATGGCCATGGGACCGTTTCGGCCGAGAATGGAAACACGGTGGTAGCTGTGCTGGCTCGACAGTACCGGGTCAGTCGGGGACTTCCAGGGGGCTAGCTACCTTGCACTGGAAGGGTCCCGGCCGACCGCAAGCTACGTGTCCAGGTATAGCTTGTTATGCTAGTGACCTCATATAGATGAGTCGGCCGGGCGGCGATCCGTGTAGATGCCTTTGGACTGAGTCGAGTATTAGGTGAAGTGGATCAAGAGTCGAGTCGAATGCGTTCTCGGTCAGAAGACAATGTTTGGGCCTAAGATTTGGCTGCAACGAAGACACCGTACTTCGGTACGAGATGTGACGTCGAGTCTAATGTTGTCAGCATATAAGTTGCATAGTTTGGATGTGAGTTGTCCTGAGTCTAAGTCAGGAAAGGCCGCAAGGCAAAGTTGGTCGAGTGACACTTAACCCCCAAGTCTTGATTGGGTCAGTTGTTGATTTAGTAGCAAAGGGCCGCGAGGCGGCGATATGGTTGAGTCGCACATAGTTGCGAGGCACGGCACAAAGGATTTATAGCACGGTCACACGGGAATAGAGCCTTACGTGCGTAGTTGCGTCTCTAATTTTAGCCGAAAGGCAAGCATGACTTGATAGGTTAACGTTGTTTGAGTCGACATTGTTGTTGCAAGCACGGGATGGTCTGAATACACAGAATAGGCAAGGCATCGGTCATAAAACTCACCCTCAGGCAAGACTAGAAAGACAATTGATAAGAATGGACTATGTTGCACAAAGTAAAGTAAACGTATTGGTTTTGTATGGGTGGGCGAGGAGCTCATTCCACTAGTACAGTTGAGTACTGACACCCACATAGTTTACATGTACAGGCACAGGTAGAAGCTCGTGGTGCGGAGCTCGCTTGGATGCGTCGAGGCATGGAGTTCCTTGGCGATTCGAAGTGTGCGGCCGCTTGGATTGAAGACTTATACAGGACATAATGTATGGACATCGCCTTCCGAAGCTTCCGCTGGATCGACAAATGTATTGAGAGATGAGAGAGAGCTGAGTGAACTTATAAAATATGAGAAGAGTCAGCTTGAGTGATTGTAATATTGGCCTTGCGCCCCCAATGTAACCGTTGTTTCAATATCAATAAAGAGCTTCTTTGAATAACTTGTGTTTGTTCTTAATTTCCGCTGCTATCATTCAATGTCTCTGCTTGGGACTTCTGTGCGACGACCCCGTCGCAGCCGCTGAAATCGGCCGTTATGGAACCCGCCTTGCACGAGCGCAATCTAGGCTCGTGCGGCATCACGCCTTAGCGAGGACGATCGCTCCTACGGGAGCGGGGCGTGACATAATGGTATCAGAGCACGGCTTTACGTCCTTGGACTATCGATTGAATTCTTTAATTCGTTTTTTCCGCAAAACTCTGTTGCTTCCGCAAGTGTTATTGTTGGTGCGCTCTCTCTCAATTGTCCTACGGGATGTCCATACAATAAGTCTAACTATTTTGCAAAACGTAGGAGAACAGTTTTTGATAAGAAATAAAAGATGGTTTGCGTAAGCACGGTTGGCTAAGTCGGGCTGGGCATATACACCAAAAGTTGCATCGACCTTAGAAAAGTCGAGTACGGGAATTGAATAGTGTCGAACAAGAATGAGTTGAACTCGATTGAGTAAATTGAGATGACTATCGATAGGGGTGCTATCGAACGATGATATCGTCGGTGCGATATAGATGAGCGTGCTTGGAAATTGAGGAATGGTTCGAAGAAAAAAATTCGAGGACGTAGATTGTGAATCGAATGATAGTTTTGAGAATTTGTTGAATGATTTCATTCCTGAGTGGTGTATGCGATAGGCTCAGGAATGTCGATCGATCGATTGAGGATGCGGGGTGTCGGCGAGTCTATCAGCAAGCATCGTATGTATGCAAAGCCATAGATTGAGTATCATTGAACAAGTTGTAGTCTTGAGATTTGATGAGTCGATTCGAACAACATAGAAATGGACGTGCACGGAACGTGCACGGGATAGAGTATTGTGCGAAGTATGAAACGCGAAAATAATTGAGTAGGTGAAATCGAATCGAAGAAAAGTTAAGGTGTAGCGAATGGATAACTTGATCGAAGAAATTGATAGGGATCGTCTACGAAAAGTTAGCACGACGGGTGGATAGCGTGCATAAAAGGTTTGATTTTGAAGTTACGCGAATGACTCTAAGGATTGGATTGAATGTTGCTCGATGATTTGAGTTAGCAAAATAGAGATGCGAATGGAGGAAATACGTTGGTCGATGACTTAAGATAGACGGATGAACGAATACGTAAATTTGGGTTTGAGGAAATTGATGTTGTGAATAATTTGAGGGATAATGATCGAACTTGAATTGAATATCGAGGAGATCATCTAGTCGGACGATAGCATCATGCGCACGACTCTAAATTGGTTACAAAGGAAGATCGTCAGGTTACGCATATCGTCGATGGTATTGAGGCATATCAAAGATCGCTATGTGATAACTCGGGGGTACTCTAACTCGACGAATGACGATCGTGCAAGTGTTATTGTTCGGTTGGATGCTATACGTAGGATTTTGATCGAGATGAATGTCGGATGAAAATGATTGTGTCTTGATGGTTACGCGGATAACCACAGCGTCGACATTCTTGTCTTGTGCGAGCGCAACTCCAGCCTCGTACATGCGTCGCATCGGATTTTGGGGCGATTGTTCCGCGTAAGCGCCGACATGGTGATTCATGTCGCAGGAATAATCAAACTCGGAAAATCAGGACGCGACAACTTTGATTATCTCAACTTATCGGTTTGATGCGAAGGAAAGTTTAAGGATGTTAGGACTTACGATTGATGAATAAAATAAACTTGAGGATTGAGTAGGTCCAATCCGCGCATCGAGAATGAATTAGTCTAGACTTGAACAAGAGTTACGTCCCGATTAGAATAATTATCCCACGGGAGCGTGCGTGGTGATTCATGCCCACCGTGGATAATCTGACTCGCGTGAGATCGGGGCGCAACGTATTTTTAAGTTAGACGACCTCATGATTGAATACGTGAATTGGGATGAATGACTTAGGGAGTATGAAATGTGAATTATGGTTTAGCGATGAACTATGTCGTAGCATGCTTGACTTGGAAGGAATGATAGGCGAACTATATCAAACGTGTTCGGAGAGATAGACTATGTAAAATGGCTTGTTGGACGAGCGATACTGAGACGTTAAAGATTTGGTTGAGTGAAATTATCGTAGGATGGCTTTGCTGAACGACTCGGACCCCGTACGACGAGATGTTGGGATGTGTGTAGGGAATCGATGCTCGATGTTTAGAAGTCAGAGTGATGCGAGCTTGGGTAGAAAACCCCGTACTATCAACTTGGTTTGACCTTAGGATGGGATCAGTGTTGATATCGTTGTTTGGGAACTATGATTTCAATACTGACGGAAAGACATAGCCTAGCGATTAGGTAAGACGTCCATGTTGCGAGAGTTAGTATCGGTGCGAGTGATCTTGAGGATTGATTAGTTGGGATATTGGTATTGATGAATGGAATGATTTGGGAATATAAAAATACTACTCATGAGCCTCGGCTGACATGCACGTATATCAAGGACGCTTGAATGCGTGCACGATCCGACTCGAGGGGTAATCGCAGAATTCGCTATCACGAGGCTTGGCTGAAATACATATATTTTAGGGACGCCTAAAATATGTGCACGATCCATACTAAGTGATACGTTGAATTCAAGTGAGATTTGAGGAACGGGAAGGTGTCGAAGATTATTGAGATTGTATGTTTTGAAGAAAAGATTGAGGGTAGCACAAGCGTGGCTCTGATTTGGGAAAAGCATAGGCGTAGTGTGTGCGAGAGTTCTTGAATGTTGAGTGAAGTGATAAGTCGATAAGTGTACTCAGTTAGTTTCGAGGACGAAACTTTTTTTGAGTGGTGTATGATGTAGTGTCCTATCCCGCTCAGTCAATCGGAGGAATAGGAACGCCGACGGCGTTCAGACTTAGCCTTGCAACGGCTACTTGGAGACACCGCTCGGTCGAGGCGACCGCTCGCTCAGGTGGGGTAGTTTCGGTAAACTCGCCTCATCTTTGCCTTCACATAATAAATCGCATGTTTTCAACTTGCACAAGTAGGCTTAATAATAAAAGAGATGAATCCACATAGCTAAAGGGAGAAATCCCGACGGGTCGAATTGGGTTAGAATATGGAAAGGTCCAACGGTTGGCTTAAAGTCGGTGCACGACGTGCTTTGAAAATGACACTCGGTCCTTCGTCCTGTGGCTTGGGAGAAGAAAAGTAGGTCTTCGACACAAAACTGTGAATTAGCCTAAGTCATAGGCGTCGCCCGCGTAAATGCTCGATAAAGCATGCACGCTACCATGATGCAAGGCTTGGCATAGCCTTTGCTTGTCCCTTGAGTTAAGTTGTAGGCTTGGTGAAGTTAGGCTAAGTGATGGCGGTCAACCTAAGTCATTCCAAGCACGGTCCTACGAGTACCACGATGGGCCTAAGGCACGATGCACGGACTTAGTGTTAAGGCATGAACAACGGTTGATTGAGTGAGTTTTGGAGAAAGGACTATCGAATAGGCATTGAGTGAAAGGAAATGATATGGTAACATGGAACGAATGCTCGCGACCGTGGGTCGTCGAGGGGTCTCAAATAATAGAAAGGATGGATATTGGTTTGAAAGAGATGATAACACTGAGAGTACAATGACTGTGTGAGACGTCAGTTTGAGTGAAGGGTCTTGCATGGTCATTGGACAACTTATCGACAAGGGAGAGTTTCCCCGTAACAACAACCCATGGCCATGGGACCGTTTCGGTCGAGAATGGAAACACGGTGGTAGCTGTGCTGGCTCGACAGCACCGGGTCAGTTGGGGACTTCCAGGGGGCTAGCTACCTTGTACTGGAAGGGTCCCGGCCGACCGCAAGCTACGTGTCCAGGTATAGCTTGTTATGCTAGTGACCTCATATAGATGAGTCGGCATGGGCGGCGATTCGTGTAGATGCCTTTGGACTGAGTCGAGTATTAGGTGAAGTGGATCAAGAGTCGAGTCGAATGCGTGCTCGGTCAGAAGAGTTTGGGCCTAAGATTTGGCTACAACGAAGACATCGTACTTCGGCACGAGATGTGACGTCGAGTCTAATGTTGTCAACATATAAGTTGCATAGTTTGGATGTGAGTTGTCCTGAGTCTAAGTCAGAAAAGGCCGCAAGGCAAAGTTGGTCGAATGACACTTAACCCCCAAGTCTTGATTGGGTCAGTTATTGAATTAGTAGCAAAGGGCCACGAGGCGGCGATATGGTTGAGTCGCACATAGTTGCGAGGCACGGCACAAAGGATTTATAGCACGGTCACACGGGAATGGAGCCTTACGTGCGTAGTTGCATCTCTGATTTTGGCCGAAAGGCAAGCACGACTTGAAAGGTTAACGTTGTTTGAGTCGACATTGTTGTTGCAAGCACGGGATGGTCTGAATACACAGAATAGGCAAGGCGTCGATCATAAAACTCACCCTAAGGCAAGACTAGAAAGATAATTGATAAGAATGAACTATGTTGCACAAAGTAAAGTTAACGTGTTGGTTTTGTATGGGTGGGTGAGGAGCTCATTCCACCAGTACAGTTGAGTACTGACACCCACATAGTTTACATGTGCAGGCACAGGTAGAAGCTCGTGGTGCGGAGCTCGCTTGGATGCGTCGAGGCACGGAGTTCCTTGGTGATTCGAAGTGTGCGGCCGCTTGGATTGAAGACTTATACAGGACAAAATGTATAGACATCGCCTTCCGAAGCTTTCGCTGGATCGACAAATGTATTGAGAGATGAGAGAGAGCTGAGTAAACTTGTAAAATTTGAGAAGAGTGAGCTTGAGTGATTGTAATATTGGCCTTGCGCCCCCAATGTAACCATTGTTTCAATATCAATAAAGAGATTCTTTGAATAACTTGTGTTTGTTCTTAATTTCCGCTGCTATCATTCAATGTCTCTGCTTGGGACTTCTGTGCGACGACCCCGTTGCAGCCGCTGAAATCGGCCGTTATGGAACCCGCCTTGCACGAGCGCAATCTAGGCTCGTGCGGCATCATGCCTTAGCGAGGACGATCGCTCCTACGAGAGCTGGGCGTGACAGCTGCGGCCATGCCAGCCGCTCCCCTTCCTTCCCCTCCGGCTCCTCCCACCGCCGCGGCTGAGAGCCTCCCTTCCTCCTCCGTACCGCCCCTCCCCGTCTCGGCAGCAGACCCCGACGCCTCCGTCTCTCCTCCGTCTCCCTCTTCCTCGGCCAGCGTGTACTGGCTTGATCCAGCCATCTTGTGGTGGGACTGGGTCCCCGTCCATCCCCAAGTGGAGGCGGCCCTCCTCTCCATGGAAGCGAGACGATACCCCTAGCGCTTCCGTAGGCGGCGCTCCAGCCTCGGCATCCTGGCCGCAGCGGCTCCCCCCTCCGGCCCTCTCCGCTTTCCGTGGCTCTCGCAGGTCAGCTCTCTCCCCCTCCTCTTCGTCGGTTCCCCCTCCTCGGACCAGGCCCAGGTCCTTGCTGCTCCTGGAGGATCCCTCCTCCGGCGGCCCGTATCCACCGCCCCCCCTCCGTCCCTCCAACCGAGGCCCCGCCGTTGCCGCCGCTTTCACCGTCGAGCCGACCTCCCCCTAGTGGCGTCGATCAGGGTGGCCTCCTCCCCCCTTCTTTGCGCGGCGTCTCCTCCTCCTCTCCCCCCGCGTGGCGTTGCCCCCCGACGGCGCGCTCGTCGCGGCCCCCGGCCGCCGCGACTCCTACCGCCTCCCGGAGTAGCCCCCCTCCTCTGGCTCGAGGGAGGGGGCCCTGCGGCCCCTCGGGCCCTGCGCTGACCGCGAGCCCCCCCGTGCGCCTCGGTACACGTGCCTGGCCTCGCCCCGCCCTCTCCGCTTCGGGCCACACGCCATCGGGCCCCGCGCTTGGACCAGGGGTCCTCGGGCCCCGCGTCAGTCCCACGTGCGCCCCCCCCCCACGTGGCTTTCTCCCGCCTTTTGTGTTTCTTCATTTTGTCGTTTTTGCGTTCGTATTTCGAATCCGGGACAGCCTTCTGTCCGTGCCCGCTAGTTCAGGCTTTGGGTTTTGTTCACACCGGGTGTTGGGACCCGGCCCCTGTTAGCTTCCGTTTCCTTTAATAAAATCTACTTATATATATATATATATATATATATTTATATTTTATATATATATATATATATATATATATATATGTATATGATATATATATATATATATATATAAGTTGGAGTTTTTTTTCGGATGAGAGCCTCTGCTCTCTGGAATCATTGGGATCCCCGCGCCTGGGGTCCCCTCTCCGGTGAACCCCGGAGCGCCGCCGGCGGTCCCCCTGCCCCTGCGCGGCCTGGATGCCATGGCCGGCCTGGCCTCCGTGGCTAGGCTCCCCTCCGTGGCTCGCCTCCCCCTTCGCCCGTCCCCGCCGGCGCTAGCGCCCCCGTCGCCCCCGGCGTCGTCCTCGGCGCCCTCCACGGCGTCCTTCTCCCTCTTCCCCCGTTGTCAGCCACCTCCCCTCCCTACTGGGTCCTCCCCCCTTCCCCCTCCCCGTTCCTCCCCCCTCCGCCTCCACCTCTGCCCCGGCTCCCTCTTCCTCGACCGACGCGTACTGGAATCATCCAACCTCCTCGCGGTGGGTCTGGATCCCTGCCCACCCCCAGGCGGAGGCGGTCCTCCTCTCCCTGGGAGCAAGACGCTACCCCTAGCGCCTCCGCGGGCGGCGCTCCAGTATCGGCGCCATGGCCGCAGCGGCTCCCCGCCCCCTCCCCGAGGTCGTGCCTCTCCCCTCCAGCTCCCCCGGGTCGAGCCTCCCCCGCAGTGGCTCCGCGGCTCCCTCCCAGGTCGAGCCCCCTCCGTCGGCCTCCTTCCAGGTCGAACGGTCCCTCTCCTCCTCGGGTTCGAGACTCCCCTCCCCTCCGCCGTGGGTCCCCGCCTCTCCCAGCTCCGCCGCCGTGGAGGAGGTCCCTCCCAGCTGGCCCCTTCGACGTGGTCTTTCCCCGCCGGAGTCCACGCCGTCCCTCCCCCCCCTTTCTCCCTCTCCCGGAGGATCCCTTCCTCGGCGCCCCTCCCCCTCCGTCCCTCCACCCGCGGATCCGCCCGCCGCACGGCGTCGCTCCCCCGACCAGCGCGCGGTCGTCCCGAGGCCCCCCTCGAGACCAGCGCCCCCTCGGGCCCCGCCCCTGACCCCTCGGGCTCCGCTCTCTAGCTGTACCTGATCTCCTCGGCACCCGCTCGCGCGTGGCTCGAGCCACTCGGGCGGCGTGCCTGGTATCCCCGCATCCCCTCCCTCGTCGTGGCTTCCCCGGAGCCCTGTCCCCGTCGCCGTGGCTCCGCCACCCCCTCTCCGCCGCGACTTCCCCGGAGCCTGCCTCCGCCGTCGTGGCTCCGGCACCACCGCCCTCCGTGGACCGGCTTCGGGCTGCGCGTCGACCGCTTCCTCGGTCCGAGCGCTGGGCCCCTCGGGCAGCACGCCGAGCTAGCCTCGGGTGGTGCGTTCTCGCGCCCCGTACTCCCCTCGGGAGGCTCGCTGGTGGGGCCCGCTCCCCACCGCTTCTTCTTTTTGGTTTTTTTTTGAATTTTGAATTCTGTTTCTTTCATGTTTGCTGTTTTGTTGACTCGAATTTCGTTGGAAATTCGAAGTCAGGCCATTCGGCCCCTTGCTGTTTCCTGTTCCATTCAAAAAAAAAAAACAACAACAACAACAAAATATATATATATATATATATATATATATATATATATATATATATATATATATATATATAATGGATGAATACATATATATATATATATATATATATATATATATATATATATATATATATATATATATATATATATATATATATATATATCTAACATAAAAAAAAAATATATATATATATATATATATATTTCCATTATATATATATATATATATATATATATATATATATATATATATATATATATATATATATATAATGGATGAATACATGTATGTTATATATATATATATATTTTTTTTTATGTTATATATATATATATATATATATAAAGAAAATATATATATATATATATATATATATATATATATATATATATATATATATATATATATATATATATTATATTTATATAGTAATGATATGTATGTGTTATATGTATAGAGGTGATAGAGTTGGGCTTAATTTCTATGTAATGTATGAACATAAGCATGTATGGATGAATACATGTATGTTATATATCCATGCTTGTAATGTGTGGATATATGAATGCAATCTATGTATAAATACATGAATGCATAAATATATATATATATATCTATATATATATATATATATATATATATATGTGTGTGTTGCCCTTGGCATTGTGTTTGTGTGTGATTGCTAGGCTAGACTTGGTTAGGCTTAGTGAGACTTTATTGGGCTAGGACTTGACCTAGTTGACCTAGTTTGACTAGTGTAGTTGACTAGAGTTGACCAAGGGTTGACTTTAGTCTAGAATGACTTGTTAGACTAGGTTTAGACCTAGAATAGCTTGGTTGACCTAGTTTGACTTTATAAGTTGATCAGAGTTGACCAAGAGTTGACTTTGACCTAGAAAATCATATAGAATGTATTGTAATCTTCAATATTACCATCCTTGATCTCATGTCGCCAGAGCAGCTACGCAGACTTCTGAGCAGTGTCTACGATGACTTGCCGCCGTACCTAGTGGAGCAGTATATTCGTCGGTCGCAGCAGGGATTACCACCACCGGGCAATCGAACTCCTCCTTAAAGTATTGTAATTAAGAAAATTTATAATATTTGTGGGAATTTTGGAATATTTATGGGAATTTCGGATTATAACGACGAAAATCAGTTTATGATTTCAGAATATTTGTGATAATTTTATATTGGTGTGCATTATATATTTGGTCTATGTGATTGTTGGATAATTGGTGTGCGTTATATATTGGTTTGGTTTATGTATATTTGTGTGAACAGGGAAAGCTCTGCAAATTTTTTTTCAAAAAAATCTCAGTTAGCGACGGACTAGTGACCGCTTAGCGACGGATGTTTCCAGTTTTCAACTACCTTTCGACGGAATATTCGTCGCTACCTGGAGATTTAAAACTGTTTCCAGTTAGCGACGGGTCGTCGACGGATTCGCGTCGAAAAATCTGTCGCCAAGGTTCTGGAAATACATAGTTCGACGGAATAGCGACGGAACATCCGTCGCCAAGGTTCTGGAAATACATAATTCGACGGAATAGCGACAGAAAATCCGTCGCCAAGGTTCTGGAAATGCATGACATTTCCAGAACAATGGCGACGAATTATCCGTCACTAGTCCGTCGCTTCATCGACGGATGAGCGACGGAGTAGCAATGACTTATCCGTCGCCATGGTTTTGGAAATGCCAAGTATTTCCAGAACATGGTCGACGGATTATCCGTCAGTATTCCGTCGCTAATCCGTCCTTGGCAGTCGACGGAATAGCGACGGAACAATACCCTCTGATACGCTGTTACGACGGTTTACCGACGGACTATCCGTCGCTAGCTTCTACACAGTTCAGTATTTAATACTTGAAATCAACGAAAGACCGTTGAAAAGTTGTCGCTAATGCATCGTATTGTGACGACGAAAAGTCGTCGCTATTCCGTCGCTTGACGACTACTTAGCGACGGATCATTATTAGCGACAAACTGATTGCCGACGAATTATTTTGACCAAGATCCGTTAGTGATCGGTCGCTAATACAAATTACCGACGGATCTGGCCGTCGCTAAATCGACATATTTTGGTGGTGACTCATCTACTCTGTCTAGACATATATACTCATCGGATACTCAGGATACCAGGCGAGTACATTCTCTGACCGTTTCATACTTGATAGGATTTACATTTATGCTCTAGATTACTTTACTTTATGTTGTCATGTTGTTAACACGGATTGGTACTATATGGATCCCTTCATGAGATGTTATCCCTCTCAGGAGCATCAGGTTATGTCATGTCATGTGCGTTTCACTTTCATCATGTACTTCGGTGCTTTCACCATTCATGTGTACTCTTGTGATTCATGTACTCTTATGTTCACGGAGCCCCCATGTATACATTCATGTGCACCCATTTATGGGCCTTCATGTGAATATCATGTGCAATAACATAACTTGTCTGGATCCTTGTATATTGATTGGGGGTACAGGAGAGTATAAATGGTCATGTGAACAATTCTAAAGTAGTGTAATCATGTGCAAACTCTTAGAATAATCATGTACAAATTTAAGCCGTTCACATTATCTTGTACTCTACATCACTAGCCACTGTTAGCTCTTTACTTATAGTAGATATTTCTTTACAGTCATCTCTTTTACTTCATATATATTCTCCAGTATTTCATGTATCTTACTCTATAGCATATTTACATATCCTATCATATTATGAACTGCGTGAGATGTATTGTGCTCGTTCTTGTCCTGACTGGACCTGTTGAAATATTACAGATGACATTGAGGAGTTCTGTCCTACATACTATGGAGCGGGCCTAGATGACACCTGTGAGCTGGACTCCGAAGAGGACCCAGCCCTTGCAGAGGACATTACCCCAGTAGTCTAGGCTAGTTAGCTAGACTAGTCATCTTACTTATTGTCTTGTCTTATTTTGGATACATTATGTACTCATTTGGGAATTTTGTTATTCTGGATGTTGTGGAGATGCTATCTTAGACTCTTAGACTTCTTCTCTTATTGTATTTCATTTGGCGACTTTCATATCTATCTATCTTATCATACTTTCTACCTTAGTTGTGATTGAGCTGTATATTTCTATATTGTTCTCCATTCGGAGAGTATAAACTGTGCAAGTACCTTTAACTGTTAGATGCATGTGACCTAGGACGGCGTTCTACCGCCGACACTACGAGGTAGGCTGGACGTATCCACTTCTCGTGCCCTTACACTGGGTGCAGGTCGTGACACATAACATTCGACTATTTTTTGTAAATGTTCACAAAAAATAGTACTCATAGCCAGCTGATAGGTAACACCAGCATTCTTGAGACCGAACGGCATGACTGTATAGCAGTAGACTCCAAAAGGAGTGCGAAAGGACGTATGCTTTTTGTCTTTAGGATTTATCTTGATCTGATTATAACCAGAGAATCCATTAATGAAATACATTCGTTCGAATCTGCAGGTATTATCGATTATGACATCGGTAATTGAGAGAGGAAACTCATTTTTGGGACAAGCAACGTTAAGGTCTTTAAAGTCGATGCAGACTCAAACTTTTCCTTTTTATAACCGGGATAACATTAGCCACCCAGTCGGGATACTGTTCCTCCCTAACAAAGCTACAGATGATAAGCTGCTTGACTTCAGCTTCTATAGCATCCATCATATCAGGTCAAAATCGTCGTTGTTGTTGTCTAACAGGCTTAACATTTTGCATATATTGAGCTTATGAGTAGCGATCTGATGATCTAGTCACGGCATATCCTCATAGCTCCAAGTGAACACGTTAATGTATTCTTTAATGAGCTGGATCAGTTCTTGTTTGTCTGCCTCAGGAAGGCTTTTATTGATAAAGATAGGCCTTGAAGAAGCTTCGTCTCCGATGTCAATCTAAATCAATTCATCCTCAGTGGGTGGTTCACGATGTTCGAAGCGAAGTTTTTACTGAGTATCCATCCTTTGTACCCAAGGCTCATTCTCATATGTCTCGACGGGGTCATCCTCATCTGGAAATTTATTTATCACCATATTGATGGATAGAGCCAGCCGATGGACATCCTCTATGCTGGTGTCTGAGTCCTATAAGAAGGAATCGGAAGAGTGAGATCGTGTCTCTTCGTTTGACTTAGATCTGTCTGGGGTTGTTATCGATGTAGTAGAGCCTAGCACATGTTTATCGGGGCGGGTAGTCGAATAGAAGTTCACCTACCTTTACCTCCATTAAGTCATAACCTAAAATTGTAACCCATTTTTCGAATAATGGTTTTGGATTGTTGACTGTAATGACGTAGTTGTATTCTTCCACAATAGTTATTTTTGGAATCGCTGTCAAGTATAATCCTTTTGATTACGTTCTCCACTGAAGAGAATCGTATGTTCGTCATCGTTCCGAGAAGGAACTACAAAGAATGAGCTTTGCATAGGTTCAAATGCTATCTCATCCTGGAAAGGCTGAATTGCTACCAAGGTGAGAAGTTCGAAATTATCTAAAATTTCTAAGTAATACGGTGCATAAAAATCGACATCGAGATACTGTGAATGAGACACTACTTTATTGATACTTTTCTCTGCTTCAACAATTATGTCACAACCCGCACCCGGTATAGGGGCACGAGGTCGTGGAAACATCCAGCCTACGTCGCAGCATTTGTGGTAGAACGCTATCTAGATTACTAACTATCTATCTCACACAATAATATAATGTACCTGTCATAGATCTTAACTCCAAATGGAGGACAAGTATAAATGATAACACTAAATACTCAATCACAATCTAAAGTACTATAAGATATCAAGAAGTCTAATCAACTACTAAATCTAAAACATCAACAACTTCTAATACAATATCAAAATCCAAGTATCAAATACAATAACAAAATCTCCTCTATATATACATGCCAAGAGTTCTAACAGTGAATCTAACACAAAGCTAAAACTAGTAACTAAGTCTCTCAGTAATCACTCCTGAGTATCAGGACACATGGTTGCTATCCCTTTGTCGGATCCGTAGAATATGGGACACCAATCCCCTGGGCAGTCATCTGAAAAATATATCCAGTCAGGATGGAACGAGCACACCTCCTCTAGCAATTCTAATTAAATAACAAAGACTATAAAATATTTATAGTAAGTAATACTTGATGAACATGGGAAGAATGAGTCAGGAATAAAATAGAACAACAGCTAACTAAGTAAATATGGTAAACCAGAAGAATATGACAATAAAGAATGTAAATAAAGATAACTAGGCCAGAACAGAGTGATAAGAGTCCAGCCAGTATAATGTGAGTCCAGTAAATATAATGTGAATACAGTAGAAAGCACTAAACCAATGTGTTTTAAAATACCGCTTTCGATATGTAAACGGCTAGGGGTGAATACGGCTCATCGCACACTTGGCAAGTGTGCGAATGCTATCATTCTAGATTAGACCAATAGTATATATGGCACATCGCACGCTTGGCCTAGCGGCGACGGCTATCTTTCCAGATTAGACGAGTAGTAAATACGATACATCGCACGCTTGGCCTAGCGGCGATGGCTATCTTTCTAGATTAGACCAGTAGGGGTAATTCCAGCATGATTAGAAATGTTTACATGTCTACTCGAGTATTTTCTCGCCCCGACTAGTACAAGTAAATTCATATCCCAACACGTAAATCAAGTACAAGTCCAGCCAAAAAATAAATAATGCTAGTAGGTGATTCCAGTAGGTGGTTCCAGTAAGTAATTCCAGGAATAGAGGCCAAACGAGTATAATACATATTTCGCAAGTAAATGAATCCAAAAATACCAATCTGTATCGTGTTAGAGAATCAGATAAAACAATACTAGAAGCTGAATCATAGTAATTATCAGATAATAAAAATAATCAGAAAGTATACTCGCCTACGGTCCTGAGCAGTAAATATGGATCGATGCCCAAAGTGGTATCATAAGTACCTATATATGAGATATACAGAGTTATTTGGTGTTCTAAAGTAAACAATATATTTAAATGCATTAATTATATGCTTCTAGGCCTTTTCTAGGTCATGGAAGTCAAACTAGATCAAAACTAGGCTTCCAGGGTCAACTGGTCAACCATGGTCAAATCGAGTCAAATCTAGGCTAAGTTCACTTATTTAAATATATAGGTAAGGCCTAATTCCCATTACCTATATCTTTATTTATATATTACCAACATATTATATATTATTCTAGTTGTAGGTACTACCCTATAACCTATTCATGAAATTACCATGCCCTAAGGTAATACCATATTACCTTATCTATATACATTACATATTACAACATTGCCTATATATATATATATATATATATATATATATAAATATAGATAGATAGATAGATAGATAGATAGATAGATAGACAGATAGATAGATAGATACAAGATAGATAGATACTTAGATATATGGTTAGATAGGAAAATAGATAAATAGATAACTAGATAGGTAATTAGATAGATAAATGTATAACTGATACTTATATATATATGCCTTCCTCTTACATATACTAACTCTCACAACTCATATAAAAAAATTAAAAATTATATATATATATATATATATATATATATATATATATATATATATATATATATATATATATATATATATATATATATATATATATATATATATATATAATAGATAGATAGATAGATAAATAGACAGATAGATAGATACAAGATAGATAGATGCTTAGATATATGGTTAGATAAGAAGATAGATAAATAGATAACTAGATAGGTAATTAGATAGATAGATAAATGTATAACTGATACTTATATATATGCCTTCCATATACTAAATCTCACAACTCACATAACAACATGCCCTCTCTATGTGGCATTGCTGCCAAGCCAAACATAAGCAAGACAAGGCTTAGCTTTAGCCTGAGCAAGGCCAAGCTGCCTTCGAGTAACCAAGGGACCAAGACTCTTCTTCCAGTGTAGAGCACACATGTAGGACTGGTACTTAAGTCTTCCCCTAATCTTCATCAGTTAAATGCTATAGGCATCTACTGTATATACGGATACTACTTTCCTATAGGACTGATGCCCTATTATAGAGGACTGATACCACTCACTTAAATGACTAATTGCCTTTCCTATATAACTGACACACAGATATATCCATATCAATTCTCCTATTTTATACTACTGGTAGATTCTCCTCAATACTTTCCCCCTTCTTATCACCACAGATACATAAAGTATCTATATGATTGAAAAACTACTCTTGACTAATAATTGTAACCCTTCCATAAATACTTATAGCATAAAAACCCAAGTCATACTCTAAGTCTTTGTATATCCTAAAAACTGATACTTAGGCTGTAGTGTCCCGCTCCTCGCGGACCACTATGTAATACCTACGGCTTGCTGACTCAGTCTTGAACAGAGTATTTGGGGAAACCTTTGTCGGTATCGATTGATCACGGACAAAATGTGACGAACATTTTCCAATTAATGGATTGGCTTCTATTGAAATGAATCCAAGAGTTTTGTTGGATGTTTACTTTGGTGATTAGTTTTTATTGTTTGCTTTCATCGCATTGCGCATTCATTTCGAATCTTGAGAGAAAGAAACCGAAGTATGCTAATCAAATGTTAGTGCCAATACAGGAGGACGCATAGGCGACGCATGATTGTTGCATAAATTCCCTTCTTCTCTCAAACAAGATTCTTTTGGTGAGTTGCTTTAACTGGGCAAGCACTTATCTCTACACCCTAAGAAAATAATCTATAGGCCACCCTGTTGCCTCGTCCATATGATCAACGATACCACAATATTAACAAAAG
This sequence comes from Iris pallida, assembly GCA_029216955.1. Lineage (NCBI taxonomy): Eukaryota > Viridiplantae > Streptophyta > Magnoliopsida > Asparagales > Iridaceae > Iris > Iris pallida. Next base: position 8,998,676 of record JANAVB010019198.1, on the reverse strand, counting down.
ATAAGAGAAGATAAATGAATTGAATTGAATACTTGATCATGTGTGGCTAAACATCTGTTTTATATGAATGATCATCTGCTCTGTTGCTAGTATGCTATAAAAAATGTAGACATGGACAGACTTGTACATGTTGATGTTAGGGTTATATACTAAAAGCATCACTTTTGTAGTAACCTTATTTCCTTAAATTTTGAATTAGAATCATATGGGCAAATGTTTGCATATTGTATTTGTTGCAAGTGTTAATGCAAATGTCTGATATTCTATATTGTAGATAATATGGTGTGTGGTATCACACAGAAGATCTTATTATCAGTTCCTTATAGAGTATATAAATAGTTCACAACCTAGATGGACTTGGATAATTTATTGGAAAGGTTGTAGTCTAATCTGGTATTAGTCTATCTTGACTATAGGTTTACACTAGTACACTTTGTGTGTATTGAACAGGACCACTTGAGGTTGTTTTCTTTGAACTGACTACATAAGTGAACAAACATCTCTGTTATTTATGGATGCTTGTGCTCTTAATCCGGATATAATAACAGACATGTATATGCAGTGTGCATTACTTTGACTCATGAAAGAGTGAGATACATTATGGGTCAACAGCCTCTATGAATTGGGTAATAACATTGTATGTATGATGGGTTGTTGATTATAAATAGAATGCATGTCCCGATATATCGGATTGATGATGTCCCCTTAAAGAGCTCATAAGGATTGTCATGTAAACCTTGTAGGTGGATTATATCCAACATGACAAATAAAGTTGAGCGGTACTACTTAAGGATAAAAGAAGTCGAATCAATATAGTCGTCAGTAACTTAATTTGATCGACGGACATTCGATATCTTAACATGGGGAGCCAAACGAGCATATAATAAAAGGAGCCCACAAACATAATTTGGGATTAGGAAGGTAGTGCAACAATAGCTCATTAGTGGACCGAGCTATTGTTAATGGGCCTGGATTGTGTGTTCGGGCTGAACACGGGATATCCAGATCCGTTAGGAGGCCAAACCCTAATTTCTCCTCATGGACCCTGTCATAGCCTATATATATCCTCTATTCTCTGGCTGCCAAATGACTGATCAGAAATCTGAAGCTTTCTCTAAATTCGTGATTCACGAAAGGAGAGAAAGAGAGGGCTGCCTGTGGACACACACAAAAAAGAAGAAGAAAACGCTGTCTTTTTTTTTTTGGCACAAGGCACCACAAAATAGAGTACGCCTGAGAGATCCTGCGTTGAGGATCCCCGAGTACAAAAAAGAATTCTGGGGAATGGAACAATGGAGATCGAGCGGCAGTTGCTCCTTTACTTTGTTGATACTCAGATTACAAAAGTGGAATAAAACCTAGGAAAATTGCTAACTCTCGGCTCACTGGCAAGAAGTGCAGCAATTTGGCTCTTGAAAATGCTCTCCGTTCTATGTTTTGAAGAGGGATGAGGCCCCCTTTTATAGTCATTCTCGAGCTGGAACGATGATATGCGCCAACATGAGGAAATACGCTAGTTTTTATGTGGGCGCATAGTCCTACTTTGGGCACATAGGATGTAGGCGCATATAGGCTGCAAAATCGTGGGTTGGTCATGGTGTTGACGTGGCCGCATGCTTCGGTGCACGATTGCTCGTGGAGACTGACGTGGCCGTATGCTTTGGTGCACATTTTGATCATGGCTTTGACTGAGTCAGGTTTGGGCGCATAGCCAAGTCTCAGGCTATGCGCCCTCCTTTTGGAGGAGCTAGTCTTGGGCGCATGAGACTTTACTGGCTGGGCGCATGGAGCTTCACTGATTGGGCGCATGGAGCTTTACTGGCTTGGGTGCATGGAGATTTACTGACTGGGCGCATAGAGCTTCACTAGCTTGGGCGCATAGTGCTTCTTTGCTGAAAATTTTTCATGCTTCTATAAACCCCCTTCAAAGTTTTTGATACTTGAACAAGTTCGAAATACTTTGAAAGAAGCATGCATCATCTTCAATGGGCGCATAGCACGGCTCTTTCTTTGGGCGCATAGTATTTGGCCAGCCTGTCAGAGAGATACGACTGTTGAGATCTTCTTCGAAATTCGAACTGACAAATTCATCCGGGTAAAATTTGAAGCGGTCCATCCTCTATACTTTGTCCACGTCAGCAAGTGACAGTCGCATAGTGTGCAGGAAGCTGATTCTTCACGTGGGCGCATAGGCCATTGTGGGCGCATACAACGCAATGGGCGCATAGGCGCATACAACAAGTGGGCGTATAGGAAGTGGCCCGTGCCTATAAATAGGCCCTGAAGGAGAGAAAAAAACTCATTATTCCCTTCACTTAGAATTTTTCAGAAAACTCTTCATCTTCTTTCTTTGAGAACCATGTCTCCCAAGGTCGCCTAGAGATCCGCGAAGGGCAAGGGGGCTGCGCCGAGTGACTCTCCTCCCGCGGCAGCGTCTTCGGCAGTCCAGGACCCGATTCTGGGTGAGGGCATGCTTCAAAAACAAAGTCTCGAGCGTTAATTTGTAACGCTCGAACTTTTCTTCTGTCGGGGCGCTTGCGCCTAAGGCAACATACTTCTGTGAGCATTATTATGCGCCCACAGAAGTCATGCGCCAATATTGTGGTGTGCTATGCGCCCACATGTTGCCATGTCATACGCCCTCAAGCTGTGGCATGTTATGCGCCCACGTACTGTTCGCGTGTTATGCGCCCACATCTTTTGGGCGCATATCCCTTTGGGCGCATAGCCCTTTGGGCATATAGCCCTTTGGGCGCATAGCCCTTTGGGCGTATAAAAGCTTTCAGAACTTAGTTTTTCCTGCAGATTTCTGAGTCTGACTTTCTTCCTGTCCTTGCAGTAAACACGTTTGTCCCAGAATTTGACGGAATCCCTTTCGGCTCCGCTTATCAGGCCCTTGATACCAGTCCCATAGCAAATATGATCAGCGCGGTTCAGGCCAAGATTAGTCAAAATTAGCCTATGGAGCAGACCCTCGCTATACTTGAACAGGATAAGACTTTCTTGAGGCGGATGATCAATGATGAGAAGTTCGTGTGTGAAGGGACACGTCGCTTCAAGAAGTCGTACTTTCTGTTTGGTGATAGTGTAGGGTTTAAAAATGGCGAGACCATACATTTGATAAACCCCATGGTAATCAGTCCGAAAAATCAAAGGATATGGCTGCCGTCGATGGAGTGCCAGTATCCTTTGTCTGCTTTCACTGCCTTAGCTGTACGGCGACAGATGAACTGGGAGCTAACTCCTGAGCTCTCCAGAATCATCTCTGGGAGAATAGAGTTCGACTCAGGCGATCGAAGGAAGGACACTTTCAAATGTGTCCGGGGCTCTGCATCTTACTCTACGAGGGGACTGTAACCTAGTGCCCTAGTAAACGACATTCCAAATAACTTCCATCCTTATGCCGCTCACACGCTTTGCCATTTAATGTTGATGGGGGATGTGTCGTATCCTGCAGGAAAGATGCGGATGGAAGGCTGGCGGTATCCATCTTCATTCTGGAGCAATCTCACTGGTTGGATTCTTTCCAATTATGAAGCCAGCCTGAAGACTGTTTGCCTTTACTATGCTATTAGGGCAACTCAATATGGTGTGAGGGTCAACTGGCCAATGTTTGTTTCTTTGGCCGAGTTATATCACCTTCACACTTGTACCTTCTTCACTCCGGCTGGGGAGATGGGATTGGCCCTCCGTGAAATACAGGAAGTGTCGAAGCTTCCCTGGGGTACGGAGCCCTATGAAGAGTACGTGCCTTGTGATAAAGAACTCCGGGACCTGGAGAGTGAAAACTCTGGAATGATTGTTGTATACAAGGAATTGCTCTGCCACCTCCTTATCTGTCATAGGATTAATAAGAAAGGGAGGACCGAGGGGGCCAATCCCCACACGAGAGCCTGGACGGGCTATATCTTCGTTCAAGGAGAAGGGGATGATCTGGCCTCCTTTTCGATCTTAAAACCTATGACTAAGTCCGAAATAGAAGCCCGGATGGCTGACTATGAGACGGCGGATACTGAGGACAGCGATGATCCTGGGTCTCCGATTGGCCACTACTTCCGTCAAGCCGAATATTTGTTGTCGGAGAAAGCTATGCTGGCGGCTTTCTTAATGATTTGGCTTCGTGACTGCGTAGTCCCTGGAGGTTCAGGGTCCACTGAGAGAATAAGTCAGGTTATGATACTTCCGGCTGTGAAGCTGGCGTTCGGACACCGTCTTGTATTACTTTCTGCGATGGTCTGTGCCACTGGACGAGGTCTGCGGGACTTTGTCAGGAATGCGGTGACTCCTGACGGTAGGCCCCACTTTGCCCGGATCGAGCTTCCGTATCATTTCCTGATGGGGTGGCTGCTACTGTATTGTCCTTCCCTAATGAATGCCAGGCCGATGGCGAACTCTTTAGCAGGAGACGCCTTTCTTCGTAGATTTTGTGATGCTGATTGGGCCGTCACTGGTGTACCTGCTTGCAGAAAGGCTTTAGGCTTCTTACAGAACTACGAGTTCTTCAGAGTATCCCCTCCGTCTGGCAGCGGTAATGCAGGCGATATCTTAGTGGATGAGGGAGTTCATGCCACTAATTTGACTGTTGGGACGTTTTGCTGGCTCCAGTATATTAGACCATCGCATCTGGTGCTCCGGAACAGAAATCATGCTTATCTGGAGCCGTATCTGCCAAGCCATTTCGTACGGCAGTTCGGCTACAGCCAGCTCCTTCTGGGAAATGCTAGCCCGCATTTGGAGTTGATAGGCAGCTTGATTGATGGGGCGCGTGCTTGGATGTACTACAACGTCGGGTGCACGGGGGCGATCTTCACTCTTTCTTTGGATAAGCCTGAGACCCATTTGTGCTATGCCACCGCCAAATTTTACGTTCAGATCAATACTTTTCATACTTAGTATGATCGTGAACATAGCTTGATATTGGGGACTCGGTTTGGTCCCCTTCCTACGAAAGAGGCGTAGAAGGGCCGTAAGAAGAAAAGTATTGTTTCCACCGCGAAACCAGTCGTAGTACCTCAGTCTGAAGCTCTCTTTAGGGAGCCAATAGTGTCTTCGAAGGAGGATACGAAAGATTGTGATTCTCCTCCTCTTAATCCTCCTCGGAAGAGGAAGGCTTCAACTGAATTGGCCCAGGAGCCAACCTTAAAGCGAAAGAAGAAAACTGTTTCCCGGAGGAGAGCCAAGGAAGTGGGTGTTGGCTCGCCTCCCTTGAGGAGGTCCTCCCGACAAACTGGAAAAGGAGGAACGGCATCGCGGGCCATTATTATTCGGGAGGTAGATCCCTTCCTAGACTCCATAGCCATTCTGGTCAAGCCTTTAGAAGATTTCTCACCCTTGCGTTTGTCCTTTGCACAGGACCCCGAAGTTACAGCTGAGGCAGATGTCTCTTCGTCTGAGGAGGTGGAGGTGACGATAGTGCCCCATGCTCGTCCTCAACCGATGGATGAGGGCGGATCTTCTTCAGCTGTAAAACTTGAGCGAGAAGATCGGGTCAGAGGCCTGGACCATGACGGTGATCAGAGGATCAGTTTTTCCTACGACATATCTGCGGGGGATATGTCTGCAATAGTAACTGCAATGAAAGAGCTGGACGAGAACAAAGTCCAATCGGCTCATCCTCCTCCGGGTACGTTGCCTTTGTGCCTCTCTTCGGATGAGATTTTTAGACTTCGATTTTGCGTGCTCCTCGTGAGGTTGACCACGACTGTATGTTCCCTTGTAGACAAGGGGAGAGAACCCCTTGCGAAGAAAGTCTCTGCCATTGGGGAAGGGGCAGAAGTTGTTCCTGGGTCCTCCGATTTTGTTGGTGTGGAGGAAGCTGCTAGTGAGCCAGTATCGGCCACAGAAAGAGAGGTTGAGCAACCTGCTGAGGGGGCTGTTGCTGAATCTGCTCCTATTTTGGCTGAGCTTGTGGAGGATATTAGGCCTGATGTCACTCAAGGCCTTGATATTGTTCCTCTTGAGAAGTCCGGGTCTGCTCTTGGTTTCCCTAAAATCAAAGCTGATGGTGCAGTCCAGGCTGGAGTTGAGCAAGCCGAAGGTACGAAATTATATTTCTTTTGTATTTTTCTCCTCCTCTTTGGTTACTGATGTATATATTGGTTTCCCTGTCAGGTTCGACTTCTTGTCAGGTATTCCTTCCTGAAGTAGAGGAAACTCTCCAAGCCTCCTCTCCGACGACCTCCATCGAAGATGAGGAGATGGTCCAGGAAGTTGTCAAAGCTTTCTATTCTGTACTAAGAGTGAAGCTTCCTAGAGTCCTGAATCGAAATGCTGCCTTCGGCCCTGTGAGGGCCATTGCCGAATGTCAAGTGGCGGCCCTCGAGAGCATGGCTGGCTACGGAAAGCGGGCCAACACTCTGAGGAAGGTGCTACATGACCTGGAGGGTCAGGTGGCCAGGTTCCCGGATGCCAAACAGCGGAGCCCGACATCACTGTTCTGCACAAAAGACGAGGCTTTGATGACGTCTCTCACGGAGGAGAAGGCTACCTTCCAGGCAAGAAAGGATGCCCTTGTTCGGGAGATCAGCGAGCTGGCTGACCAGTATGGCCAGTTCAATGCTACAAGTGAGGTACGTGCTGCCTCGAAGAACAGGCTGGCTACGTAAATCACTGAGAAGTACAATCATATTGCGCAGATCAAGAACGAGATCGCCCAGCTGGAAGCCGACTTGAGGGCGACGACATCTGAATAGGAGGATTATTTATCCCAGGCTGTCATGACTGCCACCACTTCTGCCAATTTAGAAGAACAAATGGCAAAGTTGGAGGGGAAGCATCAGAGTCTGATCCTCTTTGAAGATGAAGCCGCTCGTCAAGAAGAGGCACGGCGCTGAGCTACTGTAACATATAAGGCTGAGATTGTGGCTCTAAGGGACAGCATCAATCGCCTGTGTATCCTATAGATTTTGTAACTCTTTTCTCTAGCCGTCACGGCTCTTGTACCTTTTTTCTGTCTCTTGATAGACGTTTAAGTACAAAATAAAGAATCTTTTCAGAAGTGAATGTGGTTTTGCAAAGATATCGATGCTAGAGGTAATGTGGACGTAGCAAGGATATTTTTTTGGTGGGTATTCCGCTGGGGAATTGTGATGTGGACCTATTATCCATTTTATATTCAAGTTTTTTGAATATAGATAATAAGTTGAATGAAACTGCTAGTAGAGGTAATATAGACGTAATAGCAGAGGATGTTCTATATCTGACCAGAGGTAATATGGACGTGGAAAGATATATAACATTTAAGGGGGTAGATAATTCAGAGGTAATAGGGACGTGATTATCCTTAATGAATGCTTTGCTCAGAGGTTATGTGGACTTGGCAAAACATTTAATCATTCCACTGGAAAAATAATTATCAGAAAACAATTCAGGGGTAATAGGGACGTGACTTATTTTCGTCAAACCGAGTTTGGACGGAGTCAAAAACGGGAATGATTCCACTGGGGAAATATTTAGAGGACCTATTATCCAGGGCGTATTCAAGACGCTTGAAATACGGATAATAGTTAGATAGGTTTTTGAATCATATAAACATCGCACAGTACATTTACATGATTGAACACATGTGAACATTATGTAAAATAGGTTACACATAGTATTTCTTCAGGAACTTGCTGTTGATAGGCGTCATGAGCAAGTCACCATCAGGCTTGGTTAGCGGTACGTACCGTTAGAATACACTGATTCTATGATGAAAGGACCTTTCCATTTAGGCTGGAATTTTCCTTTTCTTTTGTGTGTCATGACCAATGGTCTTCTCACTGCTAAGACCAGATCGCCGACTTGGAAGATCCTTTCCTTCACTTTTTGGTTGAAGGCTCTGGAAAGGCATGCTTGGTACAGCTCAATGCGCTGCTGAGCGAACAAGTATTTTTCGTCTAGCGCTTCGAGCTCCTGGAGTCGCAGACGATAACTTTCTTCGGTAGTCAGTTCGCTGGCTAGGACTACTCGAAGAGAAGGAATCTGGATTTCTAGGGAAAGAACTGCTTTACTCCCATAAACCAGAGAGAATGAGGTATGCCTGTTGGAGTCCGGACCGTTGTACGATAGGCCCATAGACATTCACCGATCTTCTCATTCCAACCACGCTTGTTTGAAGACACGAACTTCTTGAGAAGTTTTATGATGGTTTTGTTGAAGGCTTCTGCTAGCCTGTTAGCTACTGGATTGTAGGCAGTAGAGGCTACGTTCTGGATTCGATTCTTATCACAGAACTGATAGAATGCATGGCTTGCGAACTGTGGACCATTATCATGGATGATCCTGCGAGGTAGGCCAAAGCGGTAAATGATGTGATGTTTGATGAAACTGATCATGTTTGACGTCTTCACTTCGGTGAGCGGTATAGCTTCTGCCCATTTAGAGAAATAATCGGTTATAGCTAGGATGAACCGATGTCCTTTGGAGGATGGCGGGCTGATTGGTCCTATGACGTCTATATCCCAGGCTTCAAACGGCCAAGATGCTGCCGTCGGGTGTAAAAACTCTGAAGGTTGATGAATGAAATCGGCGTGGAACTGGCAAGCTCTACACTTCTTTGCATATTCAACAGCATCTGCTATCATTGTGGGCCAGTAATAACCCATTCGTTTGAGGCGATCTTATAATTTAGGGCCTAGTTGATGTGCACCACAAACTCTATCATGAGCCTCCCGGAGTGCATATTTGGCTTATGTGTCTGATAAGCATCGTAACAGTAGCCCATCGTAAGAGCGTCGGTAAAACATCTTGGTAGCTGTGTCGTAGTAAAATCTGAGGGATCGCCTTTGGATGGATACTGCTTCCTTCGGGTCCTCGGGGAGGATTCCATAGACGGTATAGTCTTTGAAGGAAAATCTCCAATCTTTAGCATCGACGCTTGTTTCCGTTGCGTAACTGTGATACATATGCAAGACATCTTTCACACAGAATAGTTCTCGACCAGGCACTATGATCGACTGCTGAGTATTGGTAGGAACTGTCAAGGAAGCAGCGAGACCGGCTTGAGCATCTGCTGCTATATTCTGTAGTCGAGGCATGTGCTCGATGAAGAATCTAGTAAAAGTAGACGCCAACTAGATTGTTGCGCTGTGGTAGGGGATGAGATCTTCGTGGTGAACTTCGTAATCCACTCAGACCTGACTAACTATTAGCTTGGAATCGTCGTAAGCTTCTAGATAGTCAATTCCCAGTTGCTTCGCCAGTTGTAAGCCGATTAATAGAGCATTATATTCGGCCATGTTGTTGGTGCATGGTTCCACGAGAGAATATGCACGGTTTATAACCAAATGATCATGTGACACGAGCACGACATCTACTCCAGCCATAATATTTTCTTTAGGTCCTGTTCTTGATGCGTCGTCAAAGAACATTCGCCAAATGGGGATTTCTTCAGTTGCAGTGTTAGACTCCACCACTTCGTCGGGGATTTTGTCGTAGAGTTTGGATGATTCCGGCACCGAATAAGCTGCTAGGAAATCAGCTAATGCTTGGCCTTTTAATGCCTTCTGAGGAACGAAGATCATATCGTATGGAGTCAACAGCATCGCCCATGTAGCTAAACGGGAATTGAGAGAGCCCGGTTTTGTCATGAGTATTCTGAGAGGGTTGACTTTAGATATAATGTGGATAGTCTGCCCAGACACATAGTGGCGTGTCTTTTGGATGGCAGATACTAGTGCAAGACATTCCTGCTCCACCGGTGTGTATTTGTGCTCGGCACCCACCACTGTGCGGCTGAGGTAGTAGATTGCCTGTTCATGGCTGCCTTCGTTCTTCTGAGCCAATAGGGCACCAAGAGAATGGTCCACAGCACGGACATATAGTAAGAAGGGCTTCCCCATTATTGGAGCTACCAATACTGGAGGGCTTGTAAGGTACGCCTTGATATCGTCGAATGCGTGTTGACATTGTTCAGTCCAGACGAAAGATACGCCTTTTTTCATAAACTGAGTAAATGGTTGACACCTTCCAGAGAAGTTCAAAATGAATCGTCTGATGTAGGCTAGCCTTCCTTGTAGTCCACGTAGCTCTTTGAGGTTTCTTGGAGGATGCATGTCGAGGATAGCCTTCACTTTCTCCGGGTCCAAATGTATACCCTTTGAAGTGATGACGAAACCAAAGAACTTGACGTTGGAGACTCCCAGAAAAGACGGTTGGATTCATCTTGAGTTGGTGTGCACGCATTAGTTCGAACACCGTCCTCAAGTCTTGGAGGTAGTTACTCTTGAGACGACTTTTGACTGCGATATCGTCTACGTAGCACTCCACAGTTTTGTGCAAATGATCACAAAAAATTGTGTTCATGGCTCGCTGGTATGTCGCCCCTGCATTCTTCAATCCGAAGGGCATCACCGTATAGCAGTATACCCCAACGGTGTTCGAAAAGATGTGTGCTTCTCGTCGTCGGGGAACATCTTGATCTGGTTGTAGCTTAAGAACCCATCCATGAAGGATATCCGCTCGAAGCCGCAAGTATTGTCGATCATTACGTCGGTGATCGGTAGAGGAAACTCGTCCTTCGGGCATGCAGAGTCCAAATCACGGTAGTCGATGTTTGCAAAAACAAAAGTATGAAACTTTATTGATACAAACTTTGTAAAGATTATAAGAATTCTGGGAAAGGTACAACTTTAGGAATCCAATCTAGAAGACGATTGCTTTATCCCTCGGACGATGTAAACTTTGAAGACGATAGCCTATGAAGTTGACTTGAAGGCAAAAGCCTCGGAGAATTGAAGGCAAAAGCCTCGGAAGAATGCAGCAGTACTTTGGCAAGAACTCCTGAACTCTCTGATAAATCTGAACTTTTAATGTCTGATCTCTCTATGATCTGATCTCCATGAATGAAGGCTTGAAACTCTATTTATAGACTTCTAGAAATAACTAACTTTTAGTTATTCTGGACTGCGCATGATGGATTGCGTATGGATTGGATTATGCAACAGTGGACTGTGCAGGCAGTTGTTGGATCATAGGCCAACTGTCTTGGACCCATGGTATCTTTTGACTGAAATGCACATGATCATGCATAGACAGTTGCCACGTAGTGAGCAATTGATGGCATGAGTGCCACGTGTACTTTATCAGTTATTATGATGGAGTGCGCAACCTGAATTGCGCAGGCATCGGATTGCGCAGGCATGGACTGCGCACAGAGTAGTTGACCGATTGCGCTGCCAGCTGTTCAGCCGTTCTCGAGCGCTGTACGGCGCAATAAACGAACAGCCTCCTCGTTCTTCGTGCTGTCAGCTGTCAGAAGATTTGATTGTGTCAGGTAATAATGACATTGCCACGTTAGCCTACGCGCTTGAGAGTGTGCGCAGTCTAGTCTGCGCAGTCTGTATGATGCACAATCTGATGTCTGTGCAGTTCATTTGAAAGTTGAATTTCTTGCTTTTCTGACTTTGTTGATGTGTGCAACTTGATTTTTTAAGACCTATAAGCCCCCCTTCAAAGTTTTCGAAAGTTGAATTTATTCAAAATTTCGAAATACTTTAAATTTTTTGAGTTTCAACCAAATTGTGCATGTGCTGAGCTGTCTGCGCAATCGGATGGATTAGTCCGACTTTTTCGGCGCAATCTGAGGCAGCCGTTTCGATTCGAAGCACTATAAATAGTTCCTTCGATATTCATTCTTTTCTTTACTTTGCTTTTATGATTTTTAAGAGAGAATACTCTGAGCTCATCCGACCTCCTTCTCCGACGATCTTCATGGCACCAAAGAGATCCTCCGCCGCCGACAAGGGCAAGGCCCCCGCCGAGTCTTTGGCTAGGGTTGCGCGACGACCTTCTCGTCATGAGACTGCACATCCTGCTATGCAAGGTAGATGACTCAATCGAAAACCCTTTTAGGTTTTTTTTGACTTCACTGATTTTCAGAATCTATCTCTTTTTAAAGATGTGATCATACTGCGCCACCCTTTTTAGGGTTCAGTTGCACAAAAATAGTTTATTCTTCATTTTTATGAAGAATAACTTCTTACGCAATCGATTTAACTGCGCTGGCAAAAGTCAGCACAATGTGATGATTTGTGCGAGACAACCATCGCAATCTGATGATTTGTGCGAGACTGCCAGCGCAATCTGATGATTTGCGCGAGACTGCCAGCGCAATCTGATGTTGCATAATCTGTTTTTGCACAATCTGATAGTTGTATCCTTGATCTTTTCTTGTGCTGAATTTTTGCTTTCTCTGTTTTATGCAGTTGATACCAGAGAAGATCCAGAGTATGAGAATTTTGTAGGGACTCTTTCAGAATCTGAATACAAAGAGGACCTGTCCCATGTACATTTTCTACAGTATGATCTGCCAGCTTCCCGATAAACTATCTTAATAAACCAAGATAATGAAACACTATTATGTCTGATGAATGGGCAACCTTTGGAGTCAGCAGATGCCATGATTCACAAGAAGCCCTTATTTTTGTTTGGCGAGGCTTTTGAGAAGAGCTCTCAGCCGAGGCCACGAATGGAAGAACAGATTTTTCGACAGACAGACAAGACAATCTCGATACGGGATGTCTCCCGCTGCCTCCCCTTATCTCGATATGCTCATGCCAGCTATCCGAGAAAAATGAAATGCAATCTTACACCTTTTCAGGATGCCCGTCCAGGAAAGATTTATGTGAAGAAGGGGCCTAATAAGAAAGACATGTTCTACAGTTCTTCAGAACGATACAGTGTCTTACTCAGAGGTTTAAAGCCCGGTTGTATTCCGTCGGAGAATTCTTCCTTGTTATTGCCCATAAGAATTCTAATATTCGCGAATAAGTTCGCAAAGGTCGAAGGGAGGTATCCAGAGTAAGACCTCAGATTAACTGGACTGGTGAACCCAGACTACAAGAGATGGAATTGTATTGCAAACTGGATTCTGACTAAGTTTAAAGACAAAATTCAGCAGATAAACTTGTATGAAGCAGTGCATGCCACTGTTTACGGCTTCGCACCCAACTCGCATCTATTCCTGGCTCTAGCAGAGAGATACAATTACAGGACAGGGACTTTTATGACTCCCTGCGGCGAAATCGGGTTTGCCCTTCACGAGATGCAGTACATCTCTCACCTGCCGATGGAGGATGCCCCGTATGAGGAATTTGTTCCAACTAATGATGAGTTGGATAAACTTCGAAAAGAGAACGCAGCCATGGTAAAAGCCTTTGAAGAACTGCTGTGTCATTACAAAATCTGCTCTCTGTATTATCAAAGTGGTACATCTGGTACCTGTTATTCATCTAAATGGTTGCCTTATCTGTTCCTCAACCATATCATAGAAAAGAAGACTAAGGAAAATGATAACTGCTATCCCGACTTCTTCAAGCCACTGAGCAGAATTGAAGTGGTGAAGCTGATGGAGGCAAGTGGTGACTTGGATACCCAGATGAAAGATGATCATCAATGTCCTCCTCTAAAGAAAGGAGACATTCTTGAGAGTTATATGAGAATGGGATATCGACCTATGTCGAAGGAAGCCCAATTAGCAGGATTTCTGACGTACTGGCTTCGCCGATTCGTCGTCCCAGGATCAAGCATCGTAGACCGCTTCTATCGCGGTGTTCTTTTTGCTGCAGTTCGATTTGTCTTCGGCTATAAGATGGATCTCTTATCAGCGATGACTTGTAGATTGAACGCCAGTCTCCGCCTGTACGTCGATTTGATGTTGAAGGCTAAAGGCGAGAAAGAATTTCCTCGGCTAGAATTGCCGTATACTTATCTGTTCGGGTGGTTGCTTCTACACCATCCTACTTTGATGGATCCTAACATGGGACCAGTCGGAGGCAGCTTTTTGCGGAGATACTCCCAAGGTAAGTGGAAGTACACTTCCTTGAGAGATTGTAGATATGCTTTGAACCTTGGTAAAGGATGGAACTTCTATTGCACTCATCCTCCCCCCGGATATGAACAGATGCCGACCAACATGATTGACTCGAAGATGCAACCTTTGAGCCGTACAGCTTTTAATTGGTTGAAGACAGTTCGACCACCCCACTTGGTATATCGATTCGAAGAAGAATGCTACTTAGAACCATATCTTCCCAGCCGGTTTGCTCGACAATTTGGATATGACCAATTCCACGTAGGTAATGCTAAAATACCTATAAGGAAAAGGTTTTTTGATAGATGGAGCCCGAGCTTGGGCTTATTACAATGCTCGAGATACGAAAGCAACGTTCTCGATGCCGGTGAACAGTACTTATGGCCCTCGTATGCTGTTCACATATTCGGTGTTTTATACATCATCGAACACCTTTGCCGAGAATTTCAATCTCGCAGATAGCTTCGTGTCTGCAACAAGATTAAAGAAGGGAGGAGTCATCATATCACTTCCAGGAAATAATGAGGTGCACGAGCCAATGGATGCACCCTTAGAAGTTTCGAGGGATGTCATGTTCCCTGAAGAGATTAACGCGCCACTGCGTGTTTCTTTAAAGGTTGCTAAATCTCCGGCTAAGAAGAGAAGGAGAGAGGAGCCTTCTGTTCCAGCTGCGAAGAAGAAACTGATCTTGGATCATTCTTCTGAAAAGATTACGACCAGATCTCAATCTCGGCAGCTGGCCGAAACAATCCAGCAGGAAGAAGCTGCCACACCGACTTCTGTTCAAAGACAAGTCGAGACAGAAAACGTAGAGAGTCCTGAGAGACCTCTACATAGAAGGAAAAGGTTGGTCCGCAGAAGACAATTAACAGACTCTCCTCCCAGACAAATCCTGTCTTCGATAGTGGCAGACGCTACAGCGGGAATCACCATGTCATCTCCCACTCCCGTTCCTGAGTTTGGGCATAGAACTCCCAGTCCAGAACGGAGAGAAGAGATCGAGCAGGGGGAAGGGCTGAACCAAAGAAATGAGGCCGAAGAGCCCAAAGACATGATTGTAGAAGAAGAACATGTTACCGTGCGATCTTCTTCACCTGCTGCGAAGACGACTCACCTTCCTCTTACACCAAGGACACTCCGCGATGAGGAGGATCGTGAAGTGATTGCAGCTTTAGAAGATTGCGGCTTCGGCCCGCTGGAGGACTACATTGATCAAAATACTGCAACTGCCAGTAGAAATGCACCGGAGGAAGATAAAGATGAGGAGAGCTCCTCATCTGAAGATATTGATAAAGATATACAAGATCCCGAAAGGGAGGATGATGAGCATATATCTTCTATTGCTGCCGATGATACTTTAAATCCTAAAAAGGATGTTGAGGTAAAGGCATCTCCAGAGAAAGCAGCAGATGAAGAAGCAGCCCCAGAGGAAACTCCCACCATTGATCGCCAAGGTATAGAATGAATTTAGAAATCTTCTTTTTATAAATTGATAACTGACGCCTTTATTTGTATCCCATGCAGAAATTGAATCTTCTCTAGCACCTCCAACGTGCACGGACATAGTACCTGCAACAACGGTGATTGGTAGTAGCAGTCATCGCTTATCATGAGGTTCTGAAGCAGGAAGTAGTCAGGCAGTAGTGCCTGAGGCTACTTCTGCTCAGCTAGAGTCTGTTCCTGCAGATGATAAGCTCATTGCTGGATCCAACCATGGTAAGACTGTTTTCACTTTTGATTCTCTTTATCAATAGCCAATGACAGACGAAATAACAGTCTTTACTTTTGTAGAGGAATAACCAGGAGGGGCAACTAGCTCTATATTAGTTCCCTTATTCAAAGAACCTGCTGTTCAGATACGAGAATTTGAACATCCTGCTGCCTCGTCATCAACAGGAGTAGCCGCGACTCCAGGTGCTTTGGCAATTAATCAGCATGTCATCCAATCATTCACAAAATTCTTCTTCGAGTCCTTGGGGCCTCTGGTCAATAGAATGATGGACAAAGAAGACGCTAATTTTTACATGGTTAGAGATCCGACCTCTTTCTTGGTGAAGGCCATCAGGGAGCAAGGTGATGAGGCTCAGGCCACTTTCCTTGACCATATATTGAATGAGCTGGAAATCTCCATAAAGAACTATAAAGATCTCAACAAAGGGGAAGTGGAACCTTTAGTACAGGCAGAGTTTGAACAAATGACTCAGGCAGCTGACATTGAAAGAGTGAATCTCCAGAACCTCTTGGATGCCTATACTACTAAATCTGCTGAATATAATTCCAAGTTGGAATCGGTGATCTCAACTGCTGAGAGGAGAGAGAGAAGGATTGCCGAGCTGAGAGCAGAGATTGCTCGTCTCGAAGAAGAACTGGAAAATGAAGTTACAGAGCATCAGACTTCAGTCCAACAAATTAATGCTCTAACTCAGGAAAGAAACGAGTATGCAGCAGCTCATGATGTGAAAATCACTCGCCGATTGGTGACCATGCCTGTTTTCAATAAAGAATCCAGGATGGAAGAGGCCAGGAGGAGAGTGATGGCATCTCGTGAAGAACGGTTGCAAATTCTGAAGCAACAAATTGCTAATCTGATAATGCCTCTGTCTCAGTAGAAAGAACATTTTGTATCTTTATTTCTTTTGTAGCACATGTGTTTTTATAATGTCTCATATTTTGATAAATAAAAGACATTTTCTTGTGGCTCTATTATTTATTGTATATCTTGTTCAGATATTAATAATAGTGATAGAAAATATATTCAGAGGTATAGGACATGATATATTTCTGAATTTTGTAGGAATTATATTCATTATATCTGCTCAGAGGTAATATGAATGTGGCAGAATATAATTTATCGAATATTATTATTTCAATTGACAACTTAATCGAAAACGACAAGTTGCTGATGTGGATGATGAACGATAATGAAAAAAAGGTGTGAACGAAATGAATCATCAAGATGAACGGGTAAACCGTCGAATGGTGGAATGAACGGACAAACCGTCAAATGGTAATGAATGAACGGATGAACCGTCAAATGATGATGAATGAACGGGCGAACCGTCAAATGATGATGAATGAACGGGCGAACCGTCAAATGATGATGAATGAACGGGTGAACCGTCGGGTAATAATGAATGAACGGGCGAACCGTCGGGTAATAATAAATGAACGGGTGAACCGTCGGATGAATCGAATGAACGAAGGAACCGTCAAATGAATTGAATGAACGTACGAAGCGTCGGATGAATGTGTTGCTTCGTTATTTGGAGAATCTCTGCCTATAAATAGAGCAAAAATCTGGCAGAAATGAGCACTTCCACATTTCCAACATAAAAATGTCGTCTGGAGATGCATCTAAGAAGGCTGAACTCGCTCCAAAGGTTGAAGAGGGCGTTGAAGAACGTCTGGCCGAACTGGTTCAGCCAAAGCAGGCAGAGGCAGGCGAAGGTTCGTCTGCATCCAAACCACCACGAGATATTCTGGACTTCCTGCTTGAACCAGGAAAGACTGAAGAAGAAGAGGCCATGAGGATGGCTGCTTGCAAGTTCCTCGTGGGTTCCAGCAAGGAGGTTCTCGGCTCTTTTGCTGACTGTGTCTTTAAAAAGGACGGCAGTGGTCTGCGTCCCAATGTCGAGAAGGATGATAGTGATCTCCCTTAATATCATGTACTATCATTCATGATGAAATAAAATTTGAATTTATTTATGAACTTGAACTTGTCTGATGATTTACAAACATTTACATTTATACATAGTATTTCTTAAGGAATTTGCCATTGATAGGCATCATAGCAACTCGACCGTCTAACTCTGAGAGTTGATAAGCTCCATTTGAAAAGACTTTGCTTACAACATAAGGACCTTCCCACTTCGCGTCGAATTTTCCTTTACTCATATGAGTCATAGTCATAGGACGTCTGACTGTTAGAACAAGTTCTCCTTGTTGAAAAGCTCTGACTTTAACTTTGCGGTTGAAAGTCTACGAGATGCGAGCTTGGTATAACTCAATGTGCTGTTGAGCCATTAGCCGCTTCTCGTCAAGTGTCTCTAATTCTTGAAGTCGAAGAAGGTCATTGTTCTCTGTAGTGAGCTCGTTAGCAATGGCAATCCTTAAAGAAGGAATTTGAAGTTCCAGGGGTAGAACTGCTTCACAACCATACACCAAAGAGAAAGGTGTAAAGCCTGTAGGGTTGCGGACCGTAGTACGGTAGGGCCAAAGACATTCACCAAGCTTCTCGCTCCAATTCTGTTTGTTAGTGGATACAAACTTCTTGAGGAGCTTGATAATAGTTTTGTTGAAGGCTTCAGCTAATCCATTAGCAGCAGGATTGTAAGCTCTAGAAGCGACATTGTCAATTCGGTGATCATCGCAGAATCTGGTAAATTTTTGGCTGATAAATTGAGGTCCGTTGTCGTAGATGATTCTTCGAGGTACACCAAATCTATAGATGACATGGTGTTTGATGAAGTTGATGACGCTGCTAGTTTTGACTTCAGCCAAAGGTATAGCTTCAGCCCATTTGGAGAAGTAGTCGGTTATTGCTAATATGAACCGATGTCCTCTAGAAGAAGGAGGATTGATGGGTCCTATGATGTCCATGCCCCAAGCTTCGAAAGGCCAGGAAGCGGCAGTTGGATGAAGAAATTCTGACGGTTGATGAATGAAATCCGTATGGATTTGACAAGCACGACACTTTCTTGCATGTTCAATGGCATCTGATACCATAGAGGGCCAATAGTAACACATTCGTCGAATACGATCCTGTAGCTTAGGACCGGGTTGATGTACTCCACAGACACCGTCGTGAGCTTCACGCAACACTTGCTTTGCTTCATCACCAGCGAGACAGCGTAGAAGAAGACCGTCATAAGTTCGCCGATAAAGAGTTTTGGTGGTTTGATTATAGTAGAATCGAAGAGATCGTCGTCGAATACTCATAGCCTCCTTAGGATCTTCGGGGAGTATGTCATGAACCACGAAGTCAATGAAAGGAGTTCTCCAGTCTTCATCGATAACGTTGACTTCAAAAAAGTTGCTGAACTCAATATTACGATTGTTTTCAATGCAGAACAATTTTCGGTTAGAAATAACCACCACCTGCTGTCTTTTGATAGGGATGGCTAGGACAGCTGCAAGGTTGGCTAAGGCATCTGCTTCGGTATTGCAAGCTCGACGGACATAGTCGATGAAGAAAGCTTTGAATGATGTAGCCATGTTGATAGCTGCTTCATGATAAGGTACCAGATCTTGATGTCGAACTTCATAGGTTCCTCTAACCTGGTTGACAACCAGCTTAGAGTCGCCATAAACTTCGAGATATTCGATGTCCAATTGCTTGGCTAACTAAAGATCGATGAGTAGAGCATTGTACTCTGCTACGTTGTTAGAGCAGGGTTCATCTAGAGAGTAAGCTCTTTGAATGGTTGATCCGTCTGGAGAAACGAGGACAACTCCAACTCCTGCTACAATGGCACCATTTAGTCCGATTCTGGATGCACCATCGAAGAATAGACGCCAGGTTAGAAATTCTTCAGAGATCATGTTGACTTCCAATGTCTCGTCTGGAATTTCATCGTAAAGCTTGGATGTTTCTAGCACAGGATGAGCCGCCAAGAAATCTGTCAGTGCTTGGCCTTTGACAGACTTTTGAGAAACATACACCATGTCATATTGGGCTAGCAAAATGGCCCATGTAGCCAGCCGAGAATTGAGTATGCTAGGCTTCTTCATGAGTACCCGAAGAGGATTGACTCAGAAAATAACATGAATGGTTTGACCAATGATGTAATGCCTTATCTTTTGAACAGCGAACATAAGAGCTAGACATTCTTTTTCGACCGGACTATAACGGTGTTCAGCACCAATCATAGTACGACTGAGATAGTAGATGGCCTGTTCATGACCCTCTTTGTTCTTTTGGGCAAGTAAAGCACCCAATGAATGGTCCATAGCACGGACGTACATTAAGAATGGAATGCCTGAGATTGGTGGCACCAAGACTGGTAGGTTCATGAGATATCGTTTGATGTCATCGAATGCTTGTTAACATTCTTCGGTCCAAATAAAAGATACACCCTTCTTCATCAGTTGAGTGAATGGTCTGCAGCGTCCAGACAAGTTCGAAATGAATCTCCTGATGTACGCAAGTCGACCTTGGAATCCTCGTAGCTCTTTTAGATTGCGTGGAGGACGCATCTCTTGAATGGCTTTGATCTTCTCGGGATCCACGTGTATACCCTTAGAGGTAATGACGAAGCCGAGAAACTTACCACTAGAGACACCCAAGAATGACTTGGTGTGATTCATCTTGAGCTGATGTTGGCGTATGAGATTGAAGATAGTTCTTAGATCTTGGATATGATCTTCTTTCAGATGACTTTTGACGGCGATATCGTCAACATAGCATTCGATTATTTTGTGAAGATGATCTCTGAAGATGGTACTCATAGCCCGTTGGTAAGTTGCACCAGCATTCTTGCGACCAAATGGCATCACTGTGTAACAGTAGACTCCACGAGGAGTGCGAAAAGAGGTATGTTTTTCATCTTCGGGATTCATCTGAATTTGATTGTACCCGGAGAATCCATACATGAAAGATATTCGCTCGAACCTACAGGTATTGTCGATTATGACATCCGTGATAGGGAGAGGAAATTCATCTTTTGGATATGCTTAATTAAGATCCCGAAAGTCGATGCAGACTCGGACTTTGTCGGTTTTCTTCAGGACTGGAACAACATTGGCTACCCAATCGGGATGTTGTTCTTCTCGAATAAAGCCACAAGCGATGAGCTTCTTGACTTCATCATCGATTGCGTCCATCATTTTTGGTTTGAATCGTCGTTGTTGCTGTTTGACTGGTTTTGCATTGGGTAAAATGTTCAGTTTGTGAGTAGCAACTTTGGGATTAAGACCTGGCATGTCTTCGTAACTCCAGGCAAAGACATCAATGTATTCTTTAATAAGAAGAATCAACTCTTGTTTATCTGCCTCTGGGAGATTCTTGCTAATGAATATTGGACGAGGTGACCCGCTTTCCCCTACATCAACTTGAATTAATTGATCTTCGGTAGGAGGTTCTCGCTGTTCGAATCGGAGTACCCACTGATTGTCCATCCGTTGAGCCCAAGGATCTGTTTCAGGATTTTCCTCAACATCCTCATCATAGCCTTCTGGAAGTTCAGCGGAGACCATATTAGAAGATACAATCACACGATGGACTTCACCAATACTGGTGTCAGAATCCCATGATCTGGAATCAGAGGAGTTAGAGCCTTCTTCGCTATCAGAGTCAGAAACTGCTGGGGATAACATTGGAGGAGAAGCATATCCGAGACCTCTTTTGGTCTTGCTGTAATATATATCTAACTTTCCTTTTGGGACAGTCATACAGATAGGAGTTCGTCTACCCTTGCCATAATTGAGGCCATTTTTAAAGTCATAACCCATCTTACAGATGATACTTTTGATTGTTGACTGTAACGACGGAGTTGGAGATGTCCTATATCGTTAAGTTTGTTGTCATCCGTATAGCTGAATTGTTGTTCCGGTCCTTTACTAAAAAGTATTGGACTTTCACCTTTCTTTCGAGCAGGAACAATACGGTAAGAATCATCTAGATCTTCAAATGAGACTTCTGTTTGAAGAGATTGTACAACTCCCATTATGAATGATTTGAAGCTATCTAACATATCCAAATAGCATTTAGTATGATAAATAACATCAGTATACTGGAAAGTATATACTTTTTTATTGATCTGTACATTTGTATTTACAGCAGGACCTTTAGCCTTAGCAGGCTTGGTCAAATTGAATACAAGAGGGGGAGAAGAAGAACGTGGAGGAGGCTTGTTACGACGGAGGTCGATAACAAGTGGCTCAGAGGAGGTGAGCTTCCTTTTTTCCTTGTTGTGAGTTAAATCAACAACAAGTGGCTCAGAAGAAGTGAGCTGCTTTTTGTCCTTGTTACGACGTAAGTCGATAACAAGTGGCTCAGAAGAGGTGAGCTCCCTTTTATCATGATCGCCATCATCCGATTTCTTCTGAATTGGCAGGTGAATAGCCAGTGGTTTAGAAGATTGAGGATGAGAAATGCGCCCTTTGACAGGTATGATGAGAATGTCATTGGGTACTGCTTCTTGGTCTTCTTCAGTATCTATGGCCAATACCACTTTCATAAATTCTTCCTTGTACATACGAGCGTCATTGCAGTATGCTTCGACACCCTTGAAAGGATAAAGGTCTGCAACTTCCTTGTGAACTTCTTATTTGTCATCGACATATTTAAAGCATTGATGAAGAGTTGATGGAACAACATTATGTTCATGGAGGAATGGTCTTCCCAGAAGAGCGTTGTAAGAACAACCATAATTGTCGATGATATAAAATGTCACCTTTGTGCGAAGATTGCCTATTTGGAGTTTTAGGCGAATCTTACCCAAAGGTTCACTCCTTCCTTTGTTGAATCCCAAGATAGTGGTGATTGTGCTTGAAAGACTATGCACTGGTATCTTCAATACGTCCAACATTGTCGTTGGCATGATGCTGAGAGCAGACCCCGGATCTATCAGGATACGATCGACTTTCATCGAATCGACATACCCTGTATAGTAGAGAGGACGATCATGTCTATTATCCTCCAGCAGCATATCATCCTGAGTGAAAGTGATGTTTGGAATCAACTCTAATACGCTGTGACAATGATGACAAGAGACCGGTTTTGCTTTCGGCTTTTTGAGAAGAGTTAGGCAAGTTTCAGCCTGCATCAGGGCTTCACTCAGAGTTTTTCGAGTCTCTTTGGAAAGGCGCAAGAGCTCGAAGATTGATAGCCTAGCCGGTGTATTGGCTAGTTGAGCCAATATATCAAAGTTGTACGGGTTTTCAAGTCCTGTAGGAGATAATTTCTTCAGGAATTTGTCAAAGCGGACTTGTTGCTTGCCTTTGTCAGCAATCACTGGCTTGGGAGGAATAGGTACTACAACTGGTGAGGATATGGAAGGAATCTCTTCAGAGGAAGTAGATTGTACTGGAGCAGGTTCAGAAGAAGAGGCGGGATTCTCTTGAGTTTCAGGATACTCCTTCAAGTAGGCTTTTCCTGATCTGGTGCCTAGCAGAATTTTTTCGTCAACTATGGGGTCAAAAGACACCATGTTGCAAGTCTTTGTCTTGCTTTTGGAGCGGTCTTTCTTCTTAGAAGAAGAGGAAACTTCGAACTCTGAAGCAAGATCTGGATGGATCCATATAACTTCGCCATTGTCAAGAGACAAGGGAATGAGACCTTCACTTGGTGGAGGCGAGAGATTCTCAATCTCAAGAGTAGCTTTGGGAATATGAATGACACCGTGCGGTACCATTTGCGGAGGGAAGTCACCAAACTGGACTGAAACCATATTTGCAGTAACAGTCGTCTCGTCTTGATGCAGAGTGACGACACCAGCATTGATAAGCTCTTGAATTTTGTCCTTGAGCACGTAGCATGCTCGAGTAGGGTATCCAATGAACCTGTGGTAGACACAATATTTAGGATGATCTATCTTACCGACTTCATCAGGTTTCTTTGGGTCTGGAAGCTGAATCTTGTTGCTTTTGAGTAAACAATCAAAGATGCTTGCAGTGTCATTCTCATCGAAGGAATATTCTACTTTCGGACGAGGTTCCCTCGGTGGAGGTGCAGAAGGATTAGAAGTGGATGTAGACGGAGCCACATTGACAGCCAGAGATTCTTTATTCTTGTTCAGATTGATGTTCAAAGTTTCTTTTGCTTTACGGTTGTTCTGGCGGTTGCCACCACCTGATGTCTGGTGTTCATCCTGGTCGGGGTTAGACATTTGTACTCCCAATTGTTTGAACTTGTCAGCGTTAACTTCAGCAGCTTTTGCGTTGACAATGAAAAGGGCCAATCTTAGAACTGAGTAGATCCTGTCCACATACTGATGATAGGCAAAAGATTTGCCTTGCAAGTATCAATAGTGACAGCAGCTGGAGTTCCGGAAGGCATCTTCAAGGCTTCACGGCGGAACCGTTCGATGAAACTCTCAGCAGTTTTATTGTGTTTCTGTTTGATTTTGTTGAGAGCCGACATAGTCATGTCGTTGAATCCTTCATAGAACCGTTCCAGGAAGATTTGCTTGAGACCTGAGAAGGAAGTAATACAACCATCGGGCAAACTTCTGTACCAGTCATATGCTACGTCGGCTAAACAACCGACGAACACTCTGGTAAGAAGAGCGTCATTTGGCTGGAGTTGAACGGTCATTACCTCAAAATGATTGATGAACTGGCTAGGAGAAGTACTGCCATCAAACAAAAAGATCGTTGGGATCTTGTACTTTGGTGGGAACAGGACTTCCTTCCATTCAACTGGATAGGACTGCTTGATCCCCAATCTTTGTAAGTTGTCTTTTTCTTTGAAGGCTTCGAACTGGGTTCGTAAGAGTTTGATAGCTTCATTGGCGTCTTCCACTGATGTAAAAGGAGCAGGCGGAGTCATAGTGGTAGGAGGAGGAACAGCAGTGTAAGCACTACCCCCAGCCCCTGATTGACTGGGTGTAGTTTGAACTTGTACTTGCACAGGAGGAATTTGAGGAGACACTATCCCCAACCCAGTATTGACAGGTATCGAAGATGCTATGACCTCCGGACTCACAGCAGGTACAGTCGGTGGTGTGGCATGTAGTGCCACAATGATAGAATGCATACTAGCAACCATTTCAGCCATGGTTTTTAGCTTGTCTTCAAGTGCAGCAATTCGCTGTTCTTGATTTGCTGAAGTTGAAGCATCTGGATCCTCATTGACAACGTAAGCCGTGACTTCTTTTGGTACAGTGGAAGATACTGTCTGTTCAGAGCTTTCGTTGTATGCATCATAGTCAGAGAAAGAGTCGTCTCCTGACTGAGAAGTAGGAAGATAACCCGAAGGATCTTGAGGAAGATTTCTTTGACCGATTGTATCTCGGCTTCGGGATCGAGTATGTCGAAATACTCCTTCAGAAGATTCTTGAAGTAAATCTAGATACCGTTGACTAGGACGGCGAGGTTTGCCGTGCTTGGAGCACTTTCTACCCCTAGTGTCTCGGGAAGTCATGTTGACAGAAGCGTATAAGACTTTGTCTTCCTCTGACACTACTTCAGAGTTTGCAAAAGTCAAACGATCGAAGACAGATCGTTTTATTGTTTGACAACAACATTGGATGATGACTTTGTGGTTGCAATAATGATCAAATGGTTGAACTGGAGGTGTTGAGACGTTGTCCCGCTTTTGCCTGAGACATTCTCGGAGATCGGGAACAACAGCAGGACGAGAAAAACTCTGAGGGATCTGTTCTTTGGTAATGTTCGAAATATGATTCCGATTCTTCAAATGTTTAATCCCTTGAGTGTACAGGGAAGTGCTCACTTCATTGGCATAAGTGTCGAGATCTTTGACCCGGGAAGTTTTTCTTTGATGTTTGATCTTCGGCATTGGCTGTTTGCATTTCACCGAAGTAGGCCTGTTGAGATAAGTCCTTAGATCTGCAAACTCACCCCCAGGGGTTTCTGTTTGAGACACCAACAGTTTTCCTTATCTTGAGTGGGATATCTTGAGAGTTGGGAGGTCTTGGAACTCTGCTACCGGAGTAGGCAGAATACCTCTTTGGTCAGTACAAGTTCTCTTATCATGAAGGAAAGAAGAATCCTTATTTGAAAGAGTTCTAGTACTGACTGGTGCCGAGGCACGTTCAGATTGATCTTCTACAGTAAAAACTGAAGAAGATTGAAAAAAGACCAAAGGGCCTTTTCCTTTGCTTTGTGAAGAAGGGTTAGCTAAAGAGCGTTTCCCTCTGTTGTCTTCCAAGTCATGGGACAAGGAAGTTTAAGAAAAGACCAACGAGCCTTTTCCTTTGTTTTGAGGAGGAAGAGGAATAACCAAAGGACTACCCCCAGTGGATTGCTTCGGAGCAACAGTGTGTTTAGGAGGAGGAGCAGAGCTTTTCCCCTTATTATGAGAAGAAGAGAGTTTAGCCAAAAGGCTGTCACTCTTGGATTACGCATGCATGATTTGCGCATGGATGGATGGCGCACTGGTTCTGGCCATAGAGACTGTAGTTTGTGCATCAGGAGTTCTTGCCACAGAGTGCCTAGGGTGGACTCTGGTTGCTGGAGTGTTGGTTTGCGCAGGAAGATTGGCAGCTAACTGCGCCAGAGACATAGGAGTCTTATACTTTGACAAGGCAGCATAAGAAGTACTCTGTATACTGGCAACAGCAGATTGTGCAGCAATGGCAGAGGTAGATTGTGCAGCAGACTTAGTGACAGAAGCCTTGGACAGCGCAGGAGCCTTGGTGGTAGACTACGCAGGAGTCTGGCTGACAGACTGTGCAACAATCTTTGGAGTAGACTGCGCCACAGATTGCGCAGCAGCCTGGATGGCAGAACTGCCAGATTGTGCAGCAGTCTTGGGGACCCATACTGGACGCACTTTGCTCATAGCAGAACTTGTTGCAGTACGAAGGGTGGTCCTGGAGTTGATCATGGCTTCGTAGGCTGTCTGGTTGATCTTCACAACCAGTGTCTTCTGCGTCTTCCCGATAGATGCTACGTCACATTGAGTTGTCACTTCCTCGTCGGAGGAGAAAGTCGTCCCCAGCAGAGTCGCCATTTTGTTTGCAAAAACAAAAGTATGAAACTTTATTGATACAAACTTTATAAAGATTACAAGAATTCTGGAAAAGGTACAACTTTAGGAATCCAATCTAGAAGACGATTGCTTTACCCCTTGGACGATGTGAACTTTGAAGACGATAGCCTCTGAAGTTGACTTGAAGGCAAAAGCCTCGGAGAATTGAAGGCAAAAGCCATGGAAGAATGCAGCAGCACTTTGGTAAGAACTCCTGAACTCTCTGATAATTCTGATCTTTTAATGTCTGATCTCTCTATGATCTGATCTCCATGAATGAAGACTTGAAACTCTATTTATAGAGTTCTAGAAATAACTAACTTTTAGTTATTCTGGACTGCGCATGATGGATTGCGCATGGATTGGATTGCGTAACAGTGGACTGCGCAGGCAGTTGTTGGATCATGGGCCAACTGTCTTGGACACATGGCATCTTTTGACTGAAATGTGCATGAACGTGCATAGACAGTTGCCACGTAGTGAGCAATTGATGGCATGAGTGCCATGTGTACTTTATCAGTTATCATGATGGAGTGCGCAACCTGAATTGCACAGGCATCGAATTGCGCAGGCATGGACTGCGCACAGAGTAGTTGACCGATTGTGCTGCCAGCTGTCCAGCCGTTCTCGAGTGTTGTGCGGCACAATAAACGAACAGTCTCCTCGTTCTTCGTGCTGTCAGCTGTCAGAAGATTTGATTGTGTCAGGTAATGATGACATTGCCATGTCAGCCTCCACGCTTGAGAGTGTGCGCAGTCTAGTCTGCACAGTCTGTATGATGCGCAATCAGATGTCTGTGCAGTTCATTTGAAAGTTGAATTTCTTGCTTTTCTGACTTTGTTGATGTGTGCAACTTGATTTTTTAAGACCTACAGTCGATGCAGACTCGAACTTTATTTTTCTTTTTTATGACAGGAATAATGTTGGCAACCCAATCTGGGTGTTGTTCCTCGCAGATGAATCCACTAGCAATGAGCTTCTTGACTTCATTTTTGATGGCTTCTATGACGTCTGGTCGGATTTGTCGTTGTTGCTGCTTCACTAGCTTAGCTTTAGACAAAATGTTCAGGCGGTGCATGGCGACTGTAGGGTCCAAGCCTGGCAGTCTTCATAGCTCCATGCGAAGACGTCGATGTATTCTCTTATAAGCTGTATAAGAGATTGGCGTTCATCGCCAGATAGACTTTTACTGATGAAGATTAGTTTAAAAGATGCTTCATCTCCTAGATTGACTTGAATGACTTCATCTTCGGTAGGTGGTTCCCGTTGTTTGAAGCGCAGCTCCCACCTAGTATCCATCTTTTGAGCCCATTGTTCGAGCTCAATTGATTGGACATCGTCTGTAATTTTGTCGGCGAAAACCATGTTGACGGACAGAGTTGCTTTGAACATGTCGTCGATGCTGGAGTCCAAGTCCCAGAGGGAGGAATCAGAGGAATGAGAACAATGATCTGCTTCATCATCTGATCTTTCAGGAGTTGTTGGAGGAGTGACATAGCCCAAACCAACACCGCTTCGATGATAGTAGTTCTCGGGTTTGTCTGGAGGAGCAAAGTGTCGTATTGGCAACCGTCGTCCTCGGCCGTAATTTAGCCCTTTGTCGCTTTTGATGTCATATCCCATGTTCTGGATGATGTTCTTGGCCTGCCAACTATACCGGAAAAGTTGCATTTTCCTAGAGTCATAGTCAGCTTCTGTGTTGTGCTTGGAAGAAGTAGAGTCTGGGACGAACTTTCTCTCGCCAATTATACAACCGAAGATGATTAGTTCTTCATCCTTCTTTCTGGCTGGAACGATGAAGTAGAGGATATCTTTAGGGTAAACTTTTTCCCGCAGGTGAGGCATCGCGACCGGCATGCAGAGGTGTGGTCCTATACCGTTTTCTAGGGCATATATCGTATCCATGTAGTTGTTTACAGATTGATAGACATCGAAGTAATTCAAAGATAAACCTTTACTAAGGAAATATGCAAGTTCTTCTTTAGGGATAACATCATCCGCTGAAGGTACATTATTATGAGTATTAATATACTCATTGAGAGGATCATCATCTGGAAGAGGAGCCACAGTCTTGGCCGAGTTCACCATGTAGGGTAATTCTTCAGGATTGGGAGGATGGGCATCAGCAGGTTCCTCCCGGGGTGTCTTGCTAAGAGTGATGGTCAGTGGCTTGACCTTGTCAGGGTTCTTCTTTTTTACCCAGATTGTGAGAGGCTTCGGAGTATTTTTTGGAGTAGTACGTCTTTTGACTCTGATAATCAGGGGACCATCATTGGAGGATGGACTTGCTACAGCTTCATTGTCAGCTTCGTTGTCGTCATCCTTGGGGGGCTGGGATTGGTAAAGTACCGAATCTCCATAGTAAGCTTCGATGCCCTTAAAAGGATCGACATCAGCAAATTCCGTCTCCACGACACCGCCGTTGTTGACGTACTTGAAGCACTGGTGAAGTGTGGAAGGAACGATCATGTTCTTGTGTATCTATGGACGTCCCAATAAGACGTTGTAGGATACGTTGGCATCGATCACATAGCAGGAAACCTCCGTTCGGAGATCACCGATCTGGCATTTGAGACGGATCTTGCCCAGCGAATGGCTTCGACCAGCATTGAATGCCATGATAGTTGTGTTGGTTGCAGATAGTTTGTGCAGAAGGATTCCCAGAATTTGAAGTAGACTTTTAGGAATGATGCTGAGGAAGGATCCTGGATCGATGTGCATGCGGTCCACCTTGATCGTCTCGATATACCCTGTATAGTACAGGGGTCTATCATGACGATTATTTTTGAGTAGCATGTCCTCCTGTGAGAAGGTGATATTGGGCACCACTTCCATAGTACTGTGCAGTGGGGACAGAAGACATGGTCTTCAGCGGGGGCTTTGACTCCAGCGAGGTAAGAGTCGGCATGTAGTAATGCCTTACTTAAAGCCTTCCGTATTTTTTTGGAGAGTCGTAATAGATCGAACAGAGACAACCTGGCAGGTATATTGGCTAGCTGAGCCAGTATGTCAAAGTTGTAGGGCCGACCTATGCCTTCGGGTGCTAGCGCCTTCAGAGACTTGTCAAACCACGTCTCCTTCTGCTTGGCTTTGTCCGTAGTTGGAGGTTTAGATGGGCCGGCTTCTGAGCTTGTGGGGGCAGCAGGAGCTTGAGGAGGTACAACTTCTTCTTGTACGGGATCGTACGTCCGAAGATAAGTCTTCCCCGAACGCGTCTTGCCAGATAGAACCTCGTAGATGGGAGAGGATACCATATGGCATAACTTGTACTTTTTGCCCCTTTTTGCTTTGGGAGGTACTACCCCCTACGTCACTTCTTGTACAAGGTCCGGATGGATCCACATGATCTCACCACGTTCAGTCATGAGCGGGACCAATATTAAGTTGCGAGCTGACGGTAGGTTGACGACTTCCATTATTGCCCTGGGAATCGGAACCACGCCGTCTGGGACTTCTGTGGGAGGAAAGTCACCAAACTGGAGAGAGATCGTGTTAGAAGATACGACCTTGTCTTCAGTTTCGAGGTTGATCACTTGGCTGTTAATAAGCTGTTGTATCTTCTTCTTCAGGACGATGCAGTCCTTGGTGGAGTGATGCACGTACTGATGATAGAGATAATACTTGGGATCGTTGAGTTGGCTCGCCTCTGTAGGACGTCGTGGTGGAGGCAATGTCAGCTTATTACCCTTCGTCAATGTGTGAAAGATGGTAATGACATTGTCTTCGTCAAAGGAGAAGGTCTCCTTTGGCTTGTCGGAGGCGCCCTGAGAATTGGAAGCTCCTTTGGATGTGTCGACCTTCAGGACTTCTTTCCTTTTACCCCCACGAACAGGGATAGTTTGAGGATGCTTGCCCTTATCTTCGGACGGGTGTTTTCAACCCCAGTAGTTCTAAGTTAGCAACGTCATTTTCAGTAGCATCAGCGGCCCCAATGAAAGTGGGCCATGTATCATACTTATGTATACCCAGACAAAACTTTATTGTAGGAAGAAAGTTATGTCGACAAGTATCCATAAGTTCTGAATCTGGTATGTCGAAGGGCATCTTCAGTGCTAGCCGCCTGAAGCGTTTGATGAAGGCGATGACAGACACAGTCCTCCTTTGCTTGGTCTCGATGAGGGTGGACATACTAACATGCATGCTGCTCTCGTAAAACCTGTTGAGGAACAATCTCTCCAAGTCTTTGAATGAATTGATATATCCGTCAGGCAGACTGCAAAACCATTCAAAAGCTACCACTACAAGGTGCTAATAAACAGCTTCGACAAGAACGGATCGTCTCTGGGCAAGTGCAGAGTCTGCATGTTGAAGTACGTCATGTGCTGACGAGGAGAAGTCAACCCGTCAAATGAATTCAGTATCAGCGGCTTGTAGTTAGGAGGGCAAGTAGCGTTCTCCCACTTTGGAGGATTTGGTTGAGATATCCCTATCTTCTGAAGCTCGTCTTTGTGTGAGATAGTGTCGAGACGAGCGACCAGGGAGTCAATTACATCATGTTGATTGAGCAGGTATTGGGAAACGGCTGTTCAATAGTTGTCAGGCGTTGTTGGCGAAGGACCACCCCCAGCATTTGTAAGATTTGGAGGAGGTGCAATAGAATGATACTCCTTTTGCAGTGTAGGATGGTTGTTACTGTGAGCCGGACTAGCGTGGGCCGAGACATTTTGTTGAGGTGGAGGGACAGCCCCAGCAGCTTGTACCGCCATTATACTGGTAAGCATATCGGTGATCTTGGCGAATGTTGTTTCAAGACCCTCTAGCCGTTTGCTGGTCTGATCACTGGCTTCTTCAGGTCTTTCTCCGTCTGACATATATGTAGATAACATGCGAGGAAGAACAGAGGAAACAGTACAACTGGTGTTGATACTGTCTATCTCTGAGTGGACCAGTCCTTCATCTTTAGGTAGAGGAGGCAGATAGTCGCCATCAGATTCAGAGGGATCGTCGTCCTCTGGAAGGCTACCCCCAGTGTGAGGGTCATCTGCTTCAGACTCTGAGGGAATACTATCCCCAGCTTGGGATTCTTTGTCGTTCGTACGGAACCTCGCCTTTGACCGAGTACCCATATAAACTCCTTCAGATGTGACAGCCTTCTGGCCATCTGTTAGTAGTCTTCTTCTTCTTCTTCTCGCGGAATTGAGAGGGAAAGTTGGGTTCGTAGTCCACCGTCTTTGATTGGGGCTTCCATAAGGGGGACCCCATAAAGCCATATTGGATGAAACACACAGTGGCTTCTCATCGTCAGAGAAGTGCAGCCGTCGAAACACGGATTTTCTCAGAGGCACTCTTGTTGCTTAGGAGCAACAACAGTTGATAATAATACTGGTGTATGGATGTGCACTATGAATTGTTATGTCCTCCCTTGCTTTACGCTTATGATTTATCATGTCGCGCAAGTCAGCGGAAGGGAGTTTTGCCTTACAACCCATGTTGCATGCATCGCCGGCTTTGCATGCGGGTTCGTAAGGAGAGTAGGCGCATCCAGACTTAGTGCACGTGCAGGGGCAACCCCCAAACCTAAGTTCGGTGATGTCCTTGAAGACAGCCCTGTGCTATACACGTTGGGGCCTGCCTTTTTGTTGTGGGCGCATAGGCCTTGGAGACTGGCCTTGGGCGCATGCTCCTTGACAGCATGTCTGAGGCTCCTTGAAGTGGGCACATAGTATGGATCCAGAGAGCCTGGGCGCATAGCCTTGGGTGCATGGCTTTGGATGCCCAGCCTGCTGAAGACAGAAGTGTTCTTGTTGGGGTTATGCGCCCAAACACTCCCCTGGGCGCATGGCTTTGGGCGCATGCTTGGTGGAGCAGCGATGTTTTCTTCCAGTTTTGCCTCCTTCGTTTGTGAGCCTCGCCGGGTTTGGCCAGAGTATCACACACCCCGATTCTTGGCATCGTAGTGTTTTCCTTTGCCAAGTCTCGGGTGTTAGATACCCTGTCGTTGGTTGTACAGGGAAGAATTCACTGGGCTAGTAGAGCCCGGAACGGTGTGAGCCTTCTCCATTTGGGGAACTTCTGTGGCAGAGTCATGCGCCCATGTGACAGAGTCCTCCAGTTGCATATCTGCTATGACACTAGCAGGATATGCACAGCGAGCCTTCGGAAGCCAAGTCTTGCGAGACTTGTTTGGCTTCGATGATTTTGAGGGAGAAGAGCCATCCCTCGAGAGCATCTCTTCGAACGCCTGCTGATCGAACTTTACGATCAGCATCTTCTGAGTGCTTTCCACTTTGTCGGTATCGGATTACGTTACCACCTTCTCGTCAGAGGAAAAGATGGTCCCTAGCAGAGTCACCATTTTTGTGGACACACATAAAAAAGAAGAAGAAAACGTTATCTTTTCTTTATTGGCACAAGGCACCACAAATCGAGTACGCCTGAGAGATCCTGTGCTGAGGATCCCCGAGTACAAAAAAGAATTCTGGAGAATGGGACGATGGAGATCGAGCGGCAGTTGCTCCTTTACTCCGTTGATACTCAGATTACAAAAGTGGAAGAAAACCTAAAAAAATTGCTAACACTCGGCTCACTGGCAAGAAATGCAGCAATTTGGCTCTTGAAAATGCTCTCCGTTCTGTGTTTTGAAGAGGGATGAGGCCCCCCTTTTATAGTCGTTCTCATGCTGGAACGATGCTATGCGCCCACATAAGAAAATGTGCTGGTTTTTATGTGGGCGTATAGTCATGCTTTAGGAGCATAGGATATAGGCGCATACAGGCTGCGAGATCGTAGGTTGGTCGTGGTGTTGACTTGGTTGCATGCTTCGGTTCACGATTGCTCGTGGAGAATTACGTGGCCATATACTTTGGTGAACGTTTTGATCATGGCTTTGACTGAGTCAGGTTTGGGCGCATAGCCATGTCTCAGGCTATGCGCCCTTCTTTTAGAGGAGCTAGTCTTGGGCGCATGAGACTTTACTGGCTGGGCGCATGGAGCTTCACTGACTGGGCGCATGGAGCTTCACTGGTTTGGGTGCATAGAGCTTTACTGACAGGACGCATGGAGCTTCACTGACTGGGCGCATGGAGCTTCACTGGCTTGGGCGCATGGAGCTTCTTTGCTGAAAATTTTTCATGCTTCTACACAGTTAAGAAGAAGAAAAGGTTGGGACATCGTCGCCCATACGACGTCCAACTCGAGGAAAGAATACGTGCAGAAGATCTTGGGGTCGTCCGCTCGAGATTGCCAGGAACTACTTGTCTTCTTTCCACCGCAGGTATAATTCTTGAACCCTAGTTTCCGCCTATGAAGGGTTAGAACACGTATTAAATCTATTTAACTTTCTATCGATCAATATGCACACCGCAGTAAGGGTCCTGGGAATCCCCAGTTCCATCAATTGGTATCAGAGCCAGGCTAGATCTGCGTATTGATTGACAGGTCCATGTTGTCTAATAAAACCTGCGCTATGTAATAGTCGGTAGATGTAGATCTGTTCTAACTCGGTTTTGTAGGCATCTTAAATCCAACTATTATGGTCCAATACATGTTTTTGATTGTGTTGTTTAAACCACGGACATGTCGTAGATATTGTTGTTTGCTGTGGATGTAATTAAAATCACGAGGGTTGATCGTACTTATTATTTTAATTTTTCAATCTAGATTATGTGTGAACTCCTTCGGGAGTCATAGGATTGATGTAATTTTAATTAATTTTGATCCATCGTGATGGCGGTGGTGGCTGTTTCTGACGCCGGACGAGATGCTGGTTTTAAGCAGTCCAGAGGCAGACAAACGATCTTCGATGAAGGAATCGACAGCCAAAACCTAAAAAAATAACTAAGTGGGAGAGGATATTTGTTTAGTATAAATCCTAAATTAATAATGGACAGCGAATAGATCTACGCAACGCCAGATTTTAGATTCGGATAGTTGAGGACGAGGCAGGAAAGATGACCATAATAATTGGATATTTTTCTTATTTGTTGTCATTTTTCTTTTTCTGATTATGCATGTTTGTTACTGTGTGGATGTTTTTTTGAAAAACTAAGCCTACATTAATAATGGACATAATATCAACTAGTAGAAAAACCTTCATTGTTAAATAACTAAGTGGGAGAGGATATTTGTTTAGTATAAATCCTATGGTCTCCATTACTGGTTTGTAGGTGATGTAATTATACTTGCGCGTTGCCTTTAGTGCCTTCCTCCATATCGGATGAGTATAATTATGGATCACCAGCACAAACTTTCTTAGGGATAATTGCTGAAAGTTACCTAGTATGTGTTCACTTCTCCATCCGAAGGAACTCATTACAAGGTAATGGACTTAGTATTAAGTAATGGTATACACTTAGATACAAATAATGGTATCCTCCCCATCGGAGTCACTGCTATTATTTGTATGACCAGAGCAAGACCAACATATTAATTTTATTTGTCATAAAGTTATGTTGACATTATAGTAAAATTAATAGGTAGTACCTACTTGAACAAAGTTGAATTTGTATACGTCCACACTATCGTGGCATGCTAAATTCATGATATTCAAGGTGTTGGTAAACTTTTATTTAATTAATTCAAAAAGTTTTTGCCCTACATAATTTTTATTTTTGTGATTCTCAGGATTTTAAAATTGGGTTCTTTCAGTCTACTTATGGTGATTCTTAAAGAAAACAAACTTACTGGACCTAATTATATTGACTGGAAACTTAATCTGGACATTGTCTTGACTGCTGAGGAGTACAAATATGTACTTGTTGAGGAATGTCCACCTAAGCCTGATGCTAACTCTGATGAAGAGGTCAAAGAGGCTTATAAGAAGTGGAAAAAGGCAGATGAGATGGCGCGGTGTTACATTCTGGCATCTATGTCAAATGTACTGTAACATCAGCATCAAGCCATGGCCACGGCTTATGACATGATGTATAACCTCAAGGAACTCTTCGGACATCAGAGTAGAGCAGCTAGACAGTTTGCTATGAAGTGTTTGATGAATACAAAAATGGCTGAGGGTACACCAGTAAAGGATCATGTTCTCAAGATGATGGGTCATCTGAATGAGATGGAGATCCTTGGAGCTGAAATCGATGGAGAATCCCAGGTCGATATTATTCTCGGGACTCTGCCTAAAAGTTTTGACAATTTCTGCCTTAATTACAACATGAATAAAAGGTTGTATAGTTTGGCAGAACTTGCAAAAGAGCTACAGGATGCAGAATCTCTCTTTAGGCAGAGTGGTCATATTTTTTTTGAAAAGGCTTCTACTTCTAAGCCAAAAGGCGTTAAGAAGAAGAATAGCATTCAGAAACAGGCAAACTCAGCAAAGAAGGGCATGGGACCTCAAGGCGCGGTGAAAAAGTCGAAAGGCAAATGTTTCAAGTATAAAGGGTCAGGACATTGGAAGACTGATTGTCCACTTCTCAAACAAGTGAACAAAGAAGGTATATCTCATTTACTAGTAGTTGAAACATGTTTAGCGGTGTTATCTACCGGCACCTGGTGTGTAGATACAGAAGACACTAATCATGTCTGTAATATATTGCAGGGGTTCCAGGAAACCAGACGGCTCAGTAATGGAGAGATATGCTTGTTCATGGGTGATGCTACAAAAGTAGCGGTCACTGCATTAGGAGATGTTACTTTATCTTTTGGTAGAAATAAGTCTTTGACATTGAGAGATTGTCTTTATGCACCTTCACTTAGAAAGAATTTAGTTTCTGTTTCTATGTTAGTTAAGGATGGATATTCAGTTTATTTTAATGACAATATTGTTATTAGAAAGAATAAACATTTTACTGTTCTGGTGCATTGGTTGATAACCTGTATGTCATTAATCTTATTTCGCCCACAATACAACTTATGAAAATGAATAATATGTCATTTAACTTAAATAAGAGAAAAGAACCTTCTTGTATGAACCAAACATATCTTTGGCACATGCGATTGGGGCATATTAACCTAAGAAGGATTCAAAGACTGGTTGAAGATGGACCTTTGAGTTCATTGGAAGTGGAGGCACTACCAGTCTGTGAATCCTGCTTGGAAGGTAAAATGACCAAAAGGCCTTTTACGGCAAAGGGGTATAGGGCCAAAGATGTGTTAGAATTGGTTTATTCTGATTTGTGTGGAACCATGACTATCCAAGCTAGAGGTGGCTTTGAATATTTTGTCACATTTATTGACAATTATTCAAGGTATGGATACATTTATTTGATGCGCCGTAAGTCTGAGTTCTTTGAGAAATTCAAAGAGTACAATGCTGAAACAGAGAAACATCATGGAAAATATATCAAGTCATTACGATCAGATCTTAGTGGCGAGTACCTCTTTAGAGAGTTTAGGGATTATTTATCAGAGGCTGGGATTACATCCCAATTGACTGCACCTGGAACGGCCCAGCAGAATGGTATATTCGGAAGAAGGAATAGAACTCTTTTAGAGATGGTTAGATCAATGATGAGTTATTCGGATTTACCTGATTCGTTTTGGGGATATGCCTTAGAGACTGCAGCTTATATTTTGAACTTGGTTCCTTCTAAGTCAGTACCTCTTACTCCCACAGAGCTGTGGATTGGGCGTAAGCCTAGTCTAAAACATGTTCACATTTGGGGTAGTCCAGCACATGTGCTGAATGGAAAAGCAGATAAGTTGGAATCTCGTACAGAAGTACGCTTATTTGTAGGCTATCCAAGAGGAACGAAAGGAGGTTTATTTTATAGTCCTAAGGATCAGAAGCTCATTGTTAGCACCAATGTCCGATTCTTAGAGGAAGACTATGTGATGAACCATAACCCCACAAGTAGAGTTGTTCTAGAAGAAATGAGAGGTGAGACACCAAGTACTTCAGTACCAACAGTACAAGAGGATGAACCACAAACTCAGATTTTTAGTCAGATAGGGATTCTAGAAAATCTACCTCAGTTTATTGTTTACTTTGAGAGGTGGAGCCATTGTGTGGAGGAGTATCAAGCAAAAATGTATTGATGATTCTACTATGGAAGCCGAGTATATGGCAGCCTCTGAGGCTGCCAAAGAAGCCGTTTGGCTCAGAAACTTTCTATTGGACTTGGATGTGGTACCTAGTTTGCCTAAATCTATTACACTTTATTGTGATAATAGTGGTGCAGTTGCAAACTTGAAGGAACCACGAGCCCATAAGACAGGTAAACACATTGAGCGCAAGTACCACCTGATACAAGATTTCGTAAAGAAAGAAAAAGTTGTTGTGATCAAGATAGCATCAGCCGACAACCTAGCTGATCCCTTTACAAAGAGGTTACCAGCTAAGGCTTTTGATAGTCACGTTTAGGGAATGGGAATTAGATGTGTAGCAGCATGGCTTTAAGTATAAGTGGGAGATTTGTAACAGTATACTGAAAAGCAATGCTTTGAGTATAAGTGGAAGATTGTTAGGGTTATATACTAAAAGCATCACTTTTGTAGTAACCTTATTTCCTTAAATTTTGAATGAGAATCATATGGGCAAATGTTTGCATATTATATTTGTTGCAAGTGTTAATGCAAATGTCTGATATTCTATATTGTAGATAATATGGTGTGTGGTATCACACAGAAGATCTTATTATCAGTTCCTTATGGAGTATATAAATAGTTCACAACCTAGATAGACGATGGACTTGGACAATCTATTAGAAAGGTGGTAGTCTAATCTGGTATTAGTCTATCTTGACTATAGGTTTACACTAGTACACTTTGTGTGTATTGAACAGGACCACTTGAGGTTGTTCTCTTTGTACTGACTACATAAGTGAATAAACACCTCTGTTATTTTGGATGCTTGTGCTCTTAATCCGAATATAATAACAGACATGTATATACAGTGTGCATTACTTTGACTCATGAAAGAGTGAGATTCATTATGGATCAACAACCTCTATGAATTGGGTAATAACATTGTATGTATAATGGGTTATTGATTATAAATAGAATCCATGTCCCGATACATCAGGTTGATGATGTCCCCTTAAGAAGCTCATAAGGATTGTCATGTAAACCCTGCAGGTGGATTATATTCGATATGACAAATAAATTTGAGTATTACTACTTAAGGATAAAAGAAGTCGAATCAATATAGTTGTCAGTAACTTAATTTGATCGACAGACATTCGATATCTTAACATGGGGAGCCAAACGAGCATATAATAAAAGGAGCCCACAAACATAATTTGGGATTAGGGAGGTAGTGTAACAATAGCTCATTAGTGGACCGAGCTATTGTTAATGGGCCTGGATTGTGTGTTCGGACTGAACACGGGATATCGAGATCCGTTAGGAGGCCAAACCCTAATTTTTCCTCATGGTCCCTGCCGTAGCCTATATATATCCTCTGTTCTCTGACTGCCAAATGACTGATCAGAAATCTGAAGCTTTCTCTAAATGCATGATTCACGAAAGGAGAGAAAGAGAGGGCTGCCAAGGAAAAAAAAAGGTTGGGAGATCGTTGCCCACACAACGTCCAACTCGAGGAAGGAATACGTGTAGAAGATCTTGGGGTCGTCCGTTCAAGATTGCCAGGAACTACTTGTCTTCTTCCCACCACAGGTATAATTCGTGAACCCTAGTTTCTGCCTATGAAGGGTTAGAACACGTATTAAATCTGTTTAACTTTCTATCGATCAATATACACACCGCAGTAAGGGTCCTGGGAATCCCCAGTTCCATCAGTTGAGATGAATAAGAAGGCACGAAATAAACATGTCACATATCTGTTAAGACGTAAAATGAACACGTCATGACCCGTATAAATATGTTACATCTGATAAGAATAGATAGTGTATTGGTCTCGGACAACTTGTCGACAAGGTATCGTCTCTCGGGTGGATTCTTGGGATGTCTCGAACCACTCGGCCTACGAGAGATTAGGGCACCCTGAGGTAAATGAGACCGTGTTGAGTCCATAGCGACGAGCTGAACCAAAGAGTCACAATAGCTAATCACGAGAAATGATCCCGTGGACCATCATGTCGATAGGCCACATGTATGATCAAAATTATAAGCTTCAATATCTGCAAGAATGAAACATAAGTTATTCGTTATGCAAATTGTGCTAACATGTCTCGTACAGGGATGGCTGCCGGCGATGGGTAAGATTATTATACAAATGATTTCTATTGTTTATGCATCTTATGAATTGTTAAAAAGAACCTAGACAAGTAGAAAGATCACATAATAATTGTATGCTAGTTTCACATGTTGACTTAGTACAGATATTTATGAGTTTGGCCAAAAGCCGCTCGCCGTTACAAGATGTGTACTGACCCACATTATGGACATTCTTTTCAGCTAACAAGGAGACAGGGAGATTTCAATTGAGGCGTTAAAGCTCGTCCAGCCCAGTAGAGCTTGTTGGTTTCCTCGAAGCACTTTTATTTTCAAGTCTAGTTGCAAGTTTCCTTTGCAGGTGTCTTTTCATTCCAAGTGTTTAATAAAAGGATATAATGTATGGGCATTGTGGCCATTTTGAAAAAGGAGAGTTTCAAAGAGAGATATCTAGTCAAATTGTGGCGTTTGAGTCACAATTGTACTTTGTAATCCTATCAAGTTATGAATAAAAGAAGTATTTCCTGTTCAAAATCTATATGTCCAATATTTGGTTTTCTGCAATTAAATATGCTGCATGCGTGTATTTTGCTTTGTCTAGTTATTTTGTGCATGTATTGGCCTTGTGCAAGCGTAACTTAGGCTTGCATGGCATCACGCCTTAGCAAGGACGAACGATCCCGTAGGGATCAAAGAGAGGACAAATGACCCTAGCGAAATCAGGGCGTAACATAGGCCTTCCCTCATAACTGCTACTATGCAAGTAGCAGTTGCTACTACTACTGCCCTGCACTAAATCCCCTCTCATGTAACAGTTAGCTAAACATAAAAGCTCCCCCCTCTTACATAGCTGATACATTATACCATTAACTAAATATGACTGATGCAATCCCTTATTGCTCTACCATATCCCCTCATCTCTCAAGTCACTGTTGAGTCTCCTAAACCAGAGCCCCTTACTATCTTAATGTCAGATGACTGATACTACTCATCCCTTCAAATCAACCCCTTAGGACTGATACCATAGATGTACCCGAACTCTCCATCAACTTAACTGATACTCAAATCAAGTTTATACTGAACTCAAATCAAACTATAAACACAGGTATGCACCAACTTGCCACACTCACATGTATGTGAACCTCTCATGCCCTTATCTGCCTACCATTTGGTTCTTGACGCCCTACTCTTAGGCACTCACATGCCCGACTTTTAATTCCATGTACACAAGTGTTGCCCCAAAATGCATACACAGGCAAACCAAGATACATATGCACAAAAACAAATACTACACTAGCTGTTACACATTGCACTATACATAGGCTACACTCATACTCGACTGACCTGATGTACAACAGTTTCACACATACTACTAGGACACATATATTGATATACTAGCACATCTGTGCAACTATCCTGTCCACTCTAATCACAGAACATACCTCTGCTCCTACCTACTGACTATAGGTAAAACTCTCAATTTTTAGGGAATAGGAACCCTCTTTACTGATCTTTTATCCCCATACTATCACAATTGACACTTGGCTCTCTCTAACCCCATAGGCCAATAACCAAGTGGCCCAGGGCCTAATGAGGATCCCTATTACCTGCCCTCTAATCATGTACTATAGATATCCTCCATAATAATGCCCTGCCACTGAGTGGCTTAACAGGGTGAGCCCCCCTTGACATCCTCTCACTCTCTAAACACCCTACTACTCTTAGACAACACCCGTAGTGCCCTCTTGATACTAATCCTTTATCTTTCACATACAGTATCCTATTTCTTCCTCCTCTTATGGCCAACACACCGATACGCCCCCTTTAGTTCAGTATTGCTGCTATATGCAGCAAGCTACTAACTGAAAGCTTTACGAACCCGAGCCTACCCCATATAGTTGCTGCTATATCCTTCCTAACCCAAGCCTCCTCCAATATCAGTTACTCCTCTTCATCATATTCCCTCCTCCCTTACAATAGATAACACATACACATACAAATATAAAGACACATTATATATATATTAATCCCCATCTTCTCTTTTACAGACACACACACAACTAACATCAATTTCCCCCTTCTCACAATTGACTGTTAGATATCCAAAGCCCTCTCTACAACACACACACAAACACACACACACACACACATACACACACACACACACACACATATAACAGTACAAAACAGTCAACTTTCCCTCGAGCTAGGTAACACATGTAATATCAATATATAACCACTAAATAATTATACAAATGGTAATCTATATTAATGTATATATAGATACAAGTATCAAAACTGAAATCCTAGCATTGGGTGTCCACTTGGTCATTTTGTCAAACACTTGGCGTGCTTATCGGATATGTATCATGATACGCACCCAAAATGGATCCAAACTTGACCGTAAGCATACCCACATGTTCTAAATCACCATTATGACCTAACACACCTATTCACAAACCCTAGAATTGCTATTCTCAAAATTTTCCCCCAATTTGGGTCAAATACAAAGGAAAAAATCCTCAAATGGAAATAGAAGAGTCTAAACTCCTCACCATTGGCAAACCTAATGCATGGAGTTCATATATGATGCATCTACACTATTTACTACAAATTAAAGGATTCAGAATACATTTTACCTATTGGAAGATGAATTCCCAATGAAAAATCTCCAAGATCCAAAAGCCTTCAAGCTCCAAGTGCTTCAATCCTTCCAAGCTTGCTTCTAGAGCCCTCTACTCTCCATGGGGAAGAGGATGGAACGAATTTGGTTCAATTTGGAGGAGATTTGGTTGTAGGAACAATTCGAAAAAAAGCTTCTAATTAGGGTTAGGGTTTTGAATGAAAGGAGGAGGAAGAAGATGAAATGAGGCTATAAACAGAAAGTGGGCTGCCATATGAGGTTTAGTTTAGGGTTTTGGGTAATGATAAATATCCACCAAGCCCTCCTCTTTAATCATGACAAGATTAGGAAAAGCTTTCTTCCTGATTAGGTATTTCGTCAAACTTTCTAATTAATATTGCTAGTCTAGCTAGAGGCTAACTAAAATTCAATTAGGCTAGTCCTAATCATTTAGTTAGATGGTCATGTTAAGTCAATTTAGGTCCTCTAGGGTCACTAACAACTATTCTAATTAATGGCTAACTACTCATCAAATACAATAATATATCATATGCACTATATTACATAATGAATCCAAAAATATGATTACTAGTTTTATAAAATAAATTTATCATTCAAAATATAATTCGAATCCACAATAATAACTAGAAATAGAAAAAGTCAAAAATACCCCTATTCAAAAAAGTGGTAGTTACAAGTTACAACAGCATTTTCGATCTTGGCTGAAGACATCACCAATTCGATAACAAGATGGGAGAAAGAGAAGTAATAGGCTTGTTACGACGAAGGTCAATAACAAGAGACTCAGGAGAGATGAGCTCCCTTTATTCTAATTTTTCGGTAAGAGGGGCGAGAATGATAGTTAACATTTGAGAGGATGAAGGACGAGAAGTGCGTCCTTTGACCGGGATCACCAGGACATCATCTAGGTTGTCTTTCTGGTGTTCCTCCGTGTCCATAGCTAATACGAATTTCATGTACTCTTCTCTGTATATCCTGGAATCTGTATAATAGGGTTCGATGCCTCGGAAAGGATTGAGATCAGCAACTTCTTTCTTAATCTTTTCGTTGTCGTCCACGTACTTGAAGCACTGGTGGAGAGTGGATGGCATAATATTATGCTCATGCAACCACGATCTCCCTAATAATATGTTATAGGAAACGTGACAGTCAATTACATAGCACGTGACTTTCGTCCGAAGATTGTCGATTTGTATTCTTAAGCAAATCTTTCCTAGTAGTTTACTTTTTCCAGAATTGAACTCGAGAATAGTTGTAACCGTTGCTGAGAGGCTATGGACCGGAATCTTCAAAGAATTCAGAAGAGTTTTCGAGATTATGCTGAGTGCAGATCCGGGATCAACAGGAATGTGATCTACCCTTATTATATCGAAATACCCAGTAAAGTAAAGAGGTCGGTCGTGTCGATTGTCTTCCAGCAGCATATTATCTTGTGTAAGATAATGTTTGGAATTATCTCCATCACACTATA
Source organism: Iris pallida (assembly GCA_029216955.1). Taxonomy (NCBI): domain Eukaryota; kingdom Viridiplantae; phylum Streptophyta; class Magnoliopsida; order Asparagales; family Iridaceae; genus Iris; species Iris pallida. The sequence continues at coordinate 8,955,115 of JANAVB010019198.1, read as the reverse complement.
ACATTGCAGGCATGCCACGGGCTCTTCATCTGACCTCTTAAGATGTGCAAGACAAAAGTCGGCTTGCATCAGGTCTTCACTTAACGTTTCTCGAGTTTCTTTCGAGAGACGAAGGAGTTCGAAGATTGATAATTTTGCTGGAGTATTGGCTAGTTGAGCCAATATGTCAAAGTTATATGGATTTTGAAGACCTTACAGTGGAGTCTTTTTTAGGTTTTTGTCGAAGTGAACCTATTGTTTGCCCTTATCAACTACTATTAGCTTGGAATGGCCGGAATCAGCTGGTGGAGCTAATGTTGGGAGAGAATTAGGAACAGGAAAAGGAATGACAACTTCGTTCTTCTGACCTTCCGGGTAGTCTCTAAGATAGAGTCTCCCAGACCTAGTTCCGGCCAAGACTTCTTCTTCTGAAGCAGGTGAGAGAGAAACCATATTATAGATCTTCGCTCGTGCCTTGCCTTTGGAAGGCTTCTTTCTTTAATACGGTTACATGTGATCTATGCCAAATCCTAAGCCGATACAAGACTTGTTGTCTTGGAGTTGCAGAGATAGAGGTGTAGAAGCGTGAAAAAATTTCAGCAATGAAGCTTTATGTGCCCAAACCAGTGAAGTTCCATGCGCCCAGCCAGTAAAGCTCTATGCGTCCAGCCAGTGAAGTTCTATGCGCCCAAGACTAGCTCCCCCAAAAGGAGGGCGCATAGCCTGAGACATGGCTATGCGCCCAAGCCTGACTCAGTCAAAGCCATGATCAAAACGTACACCGAAGCGTACGACCACGTCAGTCTCCACGAGCAATCGTGCACCGAAGCATGCGGCCACGTCAGTACCACGATCAATCCACGACTTCGCAGCGTGCATGCACCTACGTCCTATGCGCCCAAAGCAGGACTATGTGCCCATATGAAAACCAATGTGTTTTCCTCGTGTGGGCGCATAACATCATTCCAGCTCAAGAAAAACTATAAAAAGGGGGCCTCATCCCTCTTCAAAGCACAAAACGGAGAGCATTTTCAAGAGCCAAATTGCTGCACTTCTTGCCAGTGAGCCGAGAGTTTGTAATTTTCTTAGGTTTTCTCCCACTTTTGTAATCGGAGTGTCAACGGAGTAAAGAAGCAACTGCCGCTCGATCCCTATCGTCCCATTCCCCATAATTCTTTTTTGTACTCGGGGATCCTCAGCGCAGGACCTCTCAGGCGTAATCGATTTGTGGTGCTTTGCACCAATAAAGAAAAGACAGCATTTTCTTCTTCTTTTTTGTGTGTGTCCACAAAAATGGTGACTCGACTGGGGACTACCTTTTCCTCTGACAAGAAGGTGGTGACACAATCCGATACCGTCAAAGTGGAGAGCACTCAGAGGATGCTGATCGTAAAGTTCGATCTGCAGGCGTTCGAATAGATGCTCTCGAGGGATGGCTCTACTCCCTCAAAATCAGCGAAGCCAAACAAGTCTCGCAAGACTTGGCTTCCGAAGGCTCGCTGTGCATATCCTGCTAGTGTCATAGTAGATATGCAACTGGAGGACTCTGTCTCATGGGCGCATGACTCTGCACAGAAGTTCCCCAAATGGAGAAGGCTCATACCGTTCCGAGCTCTACTAGCCTTATGACTTCTTTACTGTACAACCAACAACAGAGTGTTCAACGTTCGAGACTTGGCAAAGGAAAACACTACGATGCCAAGAATCGGGGTGTGCGACACTCTGGGCAAACCCAGCGAGGCTCACAAACAAAGGAGGCAAAAATGGAAAAAAAAACAGTTGTAGCTCCCCTTTCCAAATTTTTTTTAAATATATTATTATTATTATTGTTATTATTATTATTATTATCAATGTTATTGTGGTTACTATTATATAATATTATTTTATTTATTTTCGGTTAAATTATCTTCGTCAAAAAAATGTTATTAATATATATATTTATAAAATAGGCCCTAATCTACGAATAGATAATACTAGTATTTTAATTAGATTTTATGGAAATTATTATACTAGTATTCATATGAATATATATAGAGATATATATATATATATTGAAATGTATATATACTGGAAAATATATAGGGTCATATACATTTTGTGTGTATATATATATATATATATATATATATATATATATATATATATATATATATATATATATATATATATATATATATATATATAAAATATATATAAATATATATATATATATATATATATATCTATATATATATATATATATATATATATATATATATATATATAGAAATATATATATAGAATATATATATATATATATATATATATATATATATATATATATATATATATATATATATATATATATATGATGAGGATATAATATTTCCTTTATTGATATGTGTATATAGGAAAATATATAGAGACATTCATTTTGTGTAAATATTTACGTGTGTATGTATATATAAATGTATATAAAGATATACGTGTTGGTGTATATATATAAATATATATATGTATACATATATTTGTATGTATAAATATACAAATAGAGATAAGTAACTATACTGGTATATATATAAATATTTGTATGAATAAGTGTCTTTGACTGTGTATGCGTTTCAGTCTAGTACAAATAGAGTTACAAATATTTGTATGTATAAATATACAAATATTTGTATGTATAAATACACAAAAGGAAAAGCATAGCTGCAGCCGGCCCACAACATTAGGCCCCACAGCCAGCAAGCAAGCCACCCAACTGAAACCCAAACAGCACCCCAAAACTACGCGAACCCGAAGGAGCCGACTGCGGATTATATATAGAGAATGAGATTGAGATCGAGAGGACGATCGAAACCCTAACCTAATAGCACGCCACCTCCTCCTGCCCTGGGCGACCCACCTAATCCGCTCGCCGCCGGCGTCGTCACCACACCGGCCGAGAATAGCCGCCCGAACCCAGGCGCGCGCACGGAGATGACAGTAGTAATCGCAGCCTATGGAGGCGACTTCTCGTCGAGATTGCGTCGTACACGCTCATCCTCTTGACGAACCGATTCTTCAGGTACGATCCCGACATGATCCCCTCCAAGCCTGTTCTTATACTTCGTATATAGATCCCTTGGATCGCCCATAAAAAAAAATCAAAGATTGGCGAAAACCTGTCCAAAAATAGGACTTGTAGCAGGCCAAACACCCGAGTTGGAAGGAAAATTCCTGCCAATCCATTGACCTATTCAGAAATCTATTTAAACAACTTTTTAGACAACATATACAAGATTACAACACCTTTTATAGACTCTGAATTCGTAAATTATGTAGGAAGTTATTTGATCCCAAAGTTTTCCAAAAACCTGTTTTCAAAATATAGAAAAACAATAAAAACCTTCGATACCACGTGCGTCCCGCCAAACCAGGCGACTTGGTCGCGAACTGAAAGTACCAAAAGGTGCGGAACGGCTTCGTGGACGTGTGGGCTTTGACGGAATTCAAATTGGTCGCGTGTGCGCGACGAATTTGATGCGTATCCGTCAAAATTCACCGTATCGACCTCTGTACAAATTCACCAATTACTTTGTGCACGTTCATCAGATCAAGACAAAACTTGCGCCAACAGGACCGTATCATTTTTCTGGTCCTGTATGCCAAGTTTGGTCCAATTCTGAGACAGTTGAATCGTACGCCGTTTTAGGGGCCCCACGGTCAGACTCAACGGGCGATTTTGTGCACGGCTCGCCAGAATCCAACTTTGGACATACGGTTGGGTTCGTATTAAAAAACTGGACCTATTGACATATAGTTTGACGACTTTAGAGACCTTTGACTCTGGCACGCTTTTCGGTGCAAAGCGGGTCCAACGGCGGACGCCATTTTGACCCAAAATTACCGTTTTACCCCTGTATCCAAAATTGGACTTAAGGACAGGCAATCCTAGCTAATTTGACTATTCTGAGAATGTTGGTACTGTTTATTTCAACATCTGGAGACTTTTTGCATGTGTTGACTTTAGTGACTCATCTGATGTGGTTGTACTATCGGTTTCTCCAGCTAAGGACCTCGGGCAAGTGCACTTTCTGATTGCTTTCGATTCATAGTAGTCTTCTCATTTCATGTTTATACATATATCTTGCTGTTTGTTGACACGCTCGTCACACGGCGTAGTCGGGAGGGGAAATATCTTAGTAGACATGTGGACTACCCAGAACTATCCAAATATGTCTAATCTTGACTGATAGCAGCTGCACACGACACGTGCAGGGTACCGTATTTACCCCCTAGCCGTTCACATGTCGAAACAGATATTTCACACCACCTAGGTAGATGTTTTTTTATTTTTTCTTTTATTCTCCACCGTGCCATGTCATCAGTTTCTTTCTAGTTTTACCTCTCATATGTTATTTTTATGTCTTGTTAATTCTATTATGTTTTCGCATTGCCGTCGGTTTGTGTACTTGTTCCATTCCTGACTGGAAACCATCATTTTTTAGGTTAGCTGTGGCTTCACTTAGCTTGGGATATTCGGGTGTACTTGCAGACAGAAACCTAGAAATAGATAGCAGTTGTTTCAATTTCATTAATTGTAAAATCTTGTATTTTCTTTAAATATAAATGTTGTAAATATTGCAACAAATTTAGAAATGTGAATGAGCAGCAAATATTATATTTTGAGCATTTATTTCTTGCGGGCTTGACAGCGTTCTACCGTCGACTCTGCGGCATAGGCTGGCTTGGACACGTCTCGTATCCGGAAAAGCAGGTGCGGGTCGTGACAAGTTTTTGTGGTGGCCCATGCAGGTCAATTTTTACAAAAGATTGCGAACTCGTGATGGTACATTAGTCGTACTATTGCGAGCCTGCGCCCGGGAAATGCTCATTGACAATTAGGATTAAAATAAATTAGGAGAATAACTAGGACTAGGAGTCCCTTGTTCAAATTGACCGTTGGGTAGTTAAGGTTATTAGTTAGGCCATGCAATTTAGATAGCTTGCTAGATCCCTATAGGTACACTATTACTTTTGATATGACAATGTGATCCAATATGGATATACTAATCGCTTGGTATGTTAGACTTGCCTAGAATTAAGGAGTTAATTTTGATTTTCATAAACTGTTTAATTTTCTTTTGCTCTATTAGATATAAACATCACATCATGAGTTAGGATTGCCTATTTAAAATCCTATTTTGCTGTAAGGAACTATTTTATAATTTTGATTCTGTTATTCGTGTACGAATCTCGAGTTAGATTTGATTTAAAGTTTTCCCTCAGCCATTTGAAATATATATGAGATAAAGATTAGGATATTTTTACTTCACTTGTCTTCAGATATTTCCTTCCGACCAGTCTTTTGCTTTAAGGATTGATACTTATAGGCAAAGGTTACACTTTCTATCATAGCCAGTTAGTTTGAACTCTAGCAGCTCCTTGAAGTCCTTAGGAATATAGTTAGAGTAATTAAATGACCGCGATGACTAGACAGCAGCGCACTGTCGCCAATTATTTGAGAATGGATGGTATGGGTTCACTGCAGCCAGCAGCGCACTGGCGAGGCACAACCCATAGAAATGAAATCATTTCGAAGAATCATAGTCTATGGAACATTGCTAAAACTTCGTTCTCGTTGACCTCTTTAGATCTTAGATACCCTTGTGACAATATAGAGTAGAGTACATGATAGCTTATCACACATGAATCACGGAACCAAGGGTTTGTCACGGCCAGAGTATATAGGCGAGGCATAATTCTCGGTGAAATGACTACAGACATGATTACAAGTTTAGGATACTATAGAGAATAGAAAGATGCCCGGTGTGACCCTAAGATCCAAAACCAATACTAAGGTAAGTCATGTAAGTTGAGTAGCATGTCCCCCACCCTAGCATCCCGTGGTCCTTGCGATCTATTAACAAGGTAATTGACCGACATTAATAGGTTTACCTAGAATATAGAATTTAGAAGTTCATAACCCATTAGTCGACCAAGGCCTTATGGATAGTAGGAAGAGTGTATAAGTAAGAACACCATGTGAGGTTTTAATTCTCTTAAAACTCGAACTACTTGTATCTCTTTCAAAAAAATCTCGCACACTTGTATTTTGACTATCTTGACCCACGCTGCTATTACAGCCTAGTTTTACAAGCTTACCCTTTTATCGAGCTTGATTCAAGATATATGTTTATTGGGGACGCCCGCTAACATATTGTCTAATCAGAATCATTGTATTACGGTCTGATCAACCATGATGCATTTGGTTCGCTCTTCATCTAATTCCCTACGTGGATTGAGATGTAGATGTCTCTAGGATCTCATCCGCGACTGCTTTGATAATTCTTTTTGAATTATACATTCGCCTTTGAATCACGTAATTGTATTCGGTGACATCTCTCTTGAACTCTTTATTGTTTTGTCTTTCACTGATTGGAAAGACGAAAGCTCGTAATTGATAGGTAGATACAGAGTATTCCCCATGGCTATGATGGTTGTATACACAAGGGTTACTACCATCGGCCAGCCAGGTGACTAGAACCTTGCCTTAAGTTACTCGTCCTCTCTGCGTCCCTAAACCTACTATCATGATCTTCTGGTCATTGGACTCCGAGAATGATTAGGATCTTTCCCCTTGAACAAATACCAACCTAGGAGACTAGCTATTCTCCAGAGACCAAATGTTGTGAGCCTCTAATCATCTGTTTGAAGCTTGCTTCAACTAGAACCCTTATGACAATAGTCTGGCAGGTTTGACCCCAATAGAAATTCATGACTCAGTTGTTAGAAATCTTTTCATATGATGTGCCTTAGAGTTGGTTACCCTGTCGACAACTCATGTATACTGTGGATGAGTAGGTCATTCTATTTTATCGACCATGTGTCATTGTACACACTCATTTTCTATTTCATTGAGGAACGATCCTTGACTTGACTTATATCTACTGTATTTCGTTATGCCGCGCCTCATTCTTTATTAACAAGAGTCGAGGTACAGTATCCGGACTTTAGAATTCTTCTAACCCCATTATTTCTAAAACCATATCCTAGCGTCTAAGGTGGGTAGACTGTAAGCCTTCTAATGTTTTGAGATATACGAAGATTATCGATTGATTAGAATGATTTCTATTAAGATGATAACTAGTGCCCTATGGACTCCCACTTTTCATTTAGATCATTTTGTGTCCCCGGCCGTGTCCTTAATATTCGGAGCACGAGGCCAGTTGTTACCTCCCAACAAACTTTATATGCAAGATCTAGACGAGTCCCCCTCATCTAGGTATATCATGTCCCACTCAAATTCGTCCCCTTGTACTCTATTTTTGTGCTACGGCTTTCAGGTTAAAAGGACTAGTTATAACCCTTACCACAATACTGGTATACTTCCCGACTTCCACTAGAGCCTCAACCTTGACTCAATTCCTTTGACCCAATGTGTGGTGGTGATCTCCTCGAAGCCCACTACGCACATGGCACTAGTGTGCCACCCAATTGAGGCCTCGTGTGCTACTTAAACACAAAAGTCACCGAAGGCACATTTTGGACTTTAGGAACTTAGCTAACCAACTCGACTAGCAACTAGCTCAACCCTTGGATAGGAACCTATTCTAGGATACCCTAATCTAGTAGGAAGAGTTTTATCATTGGGATCTTGCCCAATCCATATAGATTGAAACCCAACGTTCATCCAACCAACGAGTGATGTCCAGATAGGGAACCCATTAAGACCCAGTAAAACCCATCTATACATACCACCATATTTGGACTATAACACTGAGCTATTTGAAATCGGCCCCTATATCTATTACGTAATCTCCGCCTCTTGGAATGTGAAGTCATTCGTAACCTTTATCCCATCTACTTGGAAGTTGCGATACGATCTTGTATTGCATTCATAATCTTTGCTCGTGTGTTTAAATAACCACGGAAAAGATTACAACCTTGATTTCTCAAATTTTGTTCTATTGTGAAACCTTGTTTAGAATTTCGAGAATGGAATATCCGTATTGCATGGATTGTAAGACCCACTAAGAAACGAAGAGTTCTTCGATTTAGTAAGTGACCGGACTAGAGTAGCCAATCTAACAAATAAGTCAATGGTTCATAAACTTTCTTCCTATTTGCATCAATGGATACTCTCCATCGCTCTTGAAACTTCATAATTGCCTTCGATCATTCATCATGTCCTTTTTATTGCAGAGCGACGAATAGCCAAGCTTATTAGAATTTATCAATACTTCTTAGCTACTTGTGTAAATTGTTGTTTGTTAAATTTTGGGTTGCCTAATAGATAGGAGAGGGTTGTAGATGCCTTAAACTATAGATATCCGTCGGTAGTTACTTTTTGCAATTAGCTGGAGGGTTACAATGTATGACGTCAGGTGTTTGAAGTGGGTAGTATGACCAAAGGTGGGTAGAAGTCCTCGATGATTCGTAGTTACGTAATGGCTAGGAAGAGGTATAAATATTTTTGAGAAATTAAATTTGCAAAAGATGGTGATAATAGTGGATTTATTCTTTTACTTTTATTTTTGAATTTTAGGCATGTTTATGAGTTAGAATTTCGAGGACGAAATTATTTTTTAAGGTGGGTAGATTTGTAGCTCCCCTTCCCGAAATTTTTTTTAAATATATTGTTATTATTATTATCAATATTATTGTGGTTATTGTTATATAATATTATTTTATTTATTTTCGGTTAAATTATCTTCGTCAAAAAAATGTTATTAATATATATATTTATAAAATAGGCCCTAATCTAGGAATAGATAATATGGTATTTTAATTAGATTTTATGGATATTATTATATAGTATCATATGAAATATAGAGATAATATATAGATATATTAAATATTATATATATATATATATATATATCTATATATATTATATATATATATCTATATATATATATATATATAGATAATATATATATATGTGTGTGTTATATATATTAAAATATATATATATATATATATATATATATATATATATATTATATATATAATATATATATATATATAATATATATATATATATATAGATATATTATATTATATATTATATCTATTATATATATATATATATATATATATATATATATATATATCTATATATATAATATATATATATCTATAATATATATATATATATTATAATTATTATATATATATATATATATATTATATTATATATATTATATATATATAATATATATATTATATATAAAAATATTATATATATATATAAAATATATATATTATATATATAATATATATATATATATATATATATATATATATATATATATATATATATATATATAAAATATATATAATATAATATATATATTATATATATATATTATATATAAAAAATATATATATATATATAAAATATATAATATATATATTATAAAAATATATATATATATATATATAATATATATATATATATATATATATATATATATATATATATATATAAATATATATATATATATATATATATATATATATATAATATGATGAGGATATAATATTTCCTTTATTGATATGTGTATATAGGAAATATATAGAGACATTCATTTTGTGTAAATATTTACGTGTGTATGTATGTATAAATGTATATAAATATATATATGTATACATATATGGTGTATATATATAAATATATATATGTATACATATATTTGTATGTATAAATATACAAATAGAGGTAAGTAACTGTACTGGTATATATATGAATAAGTGTCTTTGACTGTATTTGCGTTTCAGTCTAGTACAAATAGAGTTACAAATATTTGTATGTATAAATATACAAATATTTGTATATATAAATACACAAAAGGAAAAAAGCATAGCTGCAGTCGACCTACAACATTAGGCCCCATAGCCAGCAAGCCAGCCACCCAACTGAAACCCAAACAGCACCCCAAAACTACGCGAACCCGAAGGAGCTGACTGCGGATTATATATAGAGAATGAGATTGAGATCGAGAGGACGATCGAAACCCTAACCTAATAGCACGCCACCCTCCTCCTGCCCTGGGTGACCCACCCGCGCTGCTCGCCGCCGCGTCGCCACCACACCGGCCGAGAACTGCCGCCCGAACCCAGGCGCACGCGCGGAGATGACAGCAGCAATCGCAGCCTAGGGAGGCGACTTCTAATCGAGATTGCGTCGTACACGCTCATCCTGTTGATGAATCGATTCTTCAGGTACGATCCCGACATGATCCCCTCCAAGCCTGTTCTTATACTTCTTACATAGATGCCTTGGATCTCCCGTAAAATCGAATCAAAGATTGGCGAAAACCTGTCCAAAAATAGGACTTGTAACAGTCCAAACACCTGAGTTGGAAGGAAAATTCCTGCCAATCCATTGACCTATTCAGAAATCTATTTGAACAACTTTTTAGACAACATATACAAGATTTCAACACCTTTTATAGACTCTGAATTCGTAAATTATGTAGGAAGTTATTCGATCCCAAAGTTTTCCAAAAACCTGTTTTCAAAATATAGAAAAACAATAAAAACCTCCGATACCACGTGCGTCCCGCCAAACAGGGCGACTTGGTCGCGAACTGAAAGCATCGAAAGGTGCGTAACGGCTTCGTGGACGTGTGGACTTTGACGGAATTCAAATTGGTCGCGTGTGCGCGACGAATTTGATGCATATCCGTCAAAATTTACCGTATCGGCCTCTGTGCAAATTCTCTAATTACTTTGTGCATGCTCGTCAGATCAAGTCAAAACTTGCGCCAACAGGACCGTATCGTTTTTCTGGTCCTGTATGCCAAGTTTGGTCCAATTCTGAGACAGTCAAATCGTACGCCATTTTGTGGGCCCCACGGTCCGACTCAACGAGCGATTTTGTGCACGGCTCGCCGGAATCTAACTTTGGACATACGGTTGGGTTTGTATCAGAAAACCAGACCTATTGACATGTAGTTTGATGACTTTAGAGACCTTTGACTCTGACATGCTTTTCGGTGCAAAGCGGGTCCAACGGCGGACACCGTTTTGACCCGAAATTACCTTTTACCCCTGTGTCCAGAATTGGACTTAAGGACAGGCAATCCTAGCTAATTTGACTATTCTGAGAACATTGGTACTGTTTATTTCAGCATCTGGAGACTTTTTGCATGTGTTGACTTTAGTGACTCATCTGATGTGGTTATACAATCGGTTTCTCCAGCTAAGGACCTCAGGCAAGTGCACTTTCTAATTGCTTTCGATTCATAGTAGTCTTCTCATTTCATGTTTATACATATATCTTGCTGCTTGTTGACACGTTCGTCACACGGAGTAGTCGGGAGGGGAAATATCTTAGTAGACATTGTGGACTACCCAGAACAATCCAAATATGTCTAATCTTGACTGATAGCAGCTGCACACGACTCGTGCAGGGTGTCGTATTTACCCCCTAGCCGTTCATATGTCGAAACAGATATTTCACACCACCTAGGTAGATGTCTTTTATTTTTCCTTTTATTCTCCACCGTGCCATGTTATCAGTTTCCTTCTAGTTTTATCTCTCATATGTTATTTTCATGTCTTGTTAATTCTATTGTGTTTTCGTATTGCCGTCGGTTTGTGTACTTGTTCCATTCCTGACTGGAAACCATCATTTTTCAGGTTAGCTATGGCTTCACTTAGCTTGGGAGATTCGGGTGTACTTGCAGACAGAAACCTAGAAATAGATAGCAGTTGTTTCAATTTTATTAATTGTAAAATCTTGTATTTTCTTTAAATATAAATGCTGTAAATGTTGCAACAAATTTAGAAATGTGAATGAGCAGTAAATATTATATTTTGAGCATTTATTTCTTGCGGACTTGACAGCATTCTACCGCCGACTCTACGGCATAGGCTGGCTTGGACACGTCTCGTATCCGGAAAAGCGGGTGCGAGTCGTGACAACAGTGCTGCTCCACCAACCATGCGCCCAAAGCCATACGCCCAGGAGGATATTTGGGCGCATAGCCCCAACCAGAATGCTTTTGTCTTCGACAGGCTGGACATCCAGGGTCATGCGCCCAAGGCTATGTGCCCAGGCTCACTGGATCCACACTATGTGCCCACATCATGGAGGCTCAGACATGCTGGCAAGGAGCATGCGCCCAAGGCCAGCCTCCAAGGCCTATGCGCCCATAGTGAAAAGGCAGGCCCCAATGCGTATAGCACGGGACTGCCTTCAAGGACATCACAGAACTTAGGTGTGGGGGTTGCCCCTGCACGTGAACTAAGTCTGGATGCGCCAACTCTCCTTACGAACCCGCATGCAAAACTCGACGATGCATGCAACATGGGTTGTAAGACAAAACTCCCTTCTGCTGACTTGCGCGACATGATAAATCATAAGTGTAAAGCGAGGGAGGACATAACAATTCATAGTGCACATCCATGCACCAGTATTTTTATCAATTGTTGCTGCTCCAAAGCAACAAGAGTGCCTCAGAGAAAGTCCGTGTTTCGACGGCTGCATTTCTCTGACGATGAAAAGCCACTGTGTGTTTCATCCAACATGGCTTCATGGGGTCCCCCTTACAGAAGCCCCAATCAAAGACAGTGGACTAGGAATCCAACTTTCTCTCTCAATTTCACGAGAAGAAGAAGAAGAAGTCTACCAACAGATGGCCAACAGGCTATCACATCTGAAGGAGTCTATATGGGTACTCGGTCAAAGGCAAGATTCCGTATGGACGACGAAGACTCCCAAGCTGGGCGTAGTATTCCCTCAGAGTCTGAAGCGGATGACCTTCACACTGGGGGTAGCCTTCTAGAGGACGACGATCCCTCCGAATCTGATGGCGACTATCTACCTCCTCTACCAGAAGATGAAGGACTTGTCCACTCGGAGACAGACAGACAGACAGTATCGGTACCAGTTGTATTGTTTCCTATGTTCATCCTCGCATGTTGTCTACATACATGGCGGACGGAGAAAGACCTGAAGAAGCCAGTGATCAGACCAGCAAACGGTTAGAGGGTCTGGTAGCAGCATTCGCCAAGATCACTGATATGCTTACCAGTATCATGGCGCTTCAAGCTGCTGGGGCTGTTCCTCCACCTCAACAAAATATGTCAGCCCACGCTAGTTCGGCTCACAGCAACAACCCTCCTTTACTACAAAGGAGTGTCATTCCGTTGCGTCTCCTCCAAATCTTGCAAATGCTGGGGTTGGTCCTTTGCCAACGATGCCTGACAACCGTTCAACAGTCGTTTCCCAATACCGACTCAATCAACAGGATGAAATTGATTCCCTCATCACCTGTCTCGATACCATCTCACACAAAGACGAGCTTCAGAAGATGGGGATATCTCAACCATATCCCCCTGAGTGGAAGAATGCTACTTGCCCTCCTAACTACAAGCCGCTGACGCTGAATTCATTTGACGGGTTGACTTCTCCTCGTCAACACATGACATACTTCAATACGCAGACTCTACACTTGTCCGGAGACGATCCATTCTTGTCGAAGCTGTTTATTAGCACCTTGCAGGAGGTAGCTTTCGAATGGTTCTGCAGTCTGCCTGACGGATGTATCAATTCATTCAAAGACTTGGAGAGGTTGTTCCTCAATAGGTTTTACGAGAGTGGCATACATGTTAGTATGTCCACCCTCATCGAGACCAAGCAAATGAGGACTGAGTCTGTCATCGCCTTCATAAAACACTTCAGACGGCTAGCACTGAAGATGTCCTTCGGCATACCAGACTCAGAACTTATGGATACCTGTCGACATAACTTCCTTCCTACAGTGAAGTTTTGTCTGGGTATACATAAGTATGATACATGGCCCACTTTCATTGGGGCCGCTGATGCTGCTAAAAAAGATGTTCCTAACTTGGAACTACTGGGGTTGAAAACACCAAAATCCGAAGACATGGGCAAGCATCCTCAAACTATCCTTGTTCGTGGAGGTAAAGGAAAATAAGTCCTGAAGGTCAACACATCCAAAGGAGCTTCCAACTCTCAAGGCGCCTCCGACAAGCTTAAGGAGACCTTCTCCTTTGACGAAGACGATGTCATTACCATCTTTCACACATTGACGAAGGGTAACAAGCTGACACTGCCTCCACCACGACGTCCTGCAGAGGCGAACCAGCTCAATGATCCCAAGTACTGTCTTTATCATCAGTACGTGCATCATTCTACCAAGGACTGCATCGTCCTGAAAAAGAAGATACAATAGCTTATCGACAGCCAAGTTATCAACCTCGAAGCTGAAGACAAGGTCGTATCTTCTAACATGATCTCTCTACAGTTTGGTGACTTTCCTCCCACGGAAGTCCCAGACGGCGTGGTCCTGATTTCCAAGGCAATAATGGAAGTCGTCAACCTACCGCCAGCTCACAACTCTACCTTGGTGCCACTCACGATTGAACGTGGTGAGATCATGTGGGTCCATCCGGACCTTGTACAAGAAGAAATACAGGGGGTGGTACCTCCCAAAGCAAAATGGGGCAAAGAATACAAGTCATGCCATATGGTATCCTCTCTCATCTACGAGGTCCTATTTGGCGAGACGCGATCGGGGAAGACTTATCTTCGAACATATGACCCAGCACAAGAAGAAACAGTACCTTCTCAACCTCCTGCTGCCCCCACAAGCTCAGAAGCCGGCCCGTCTAAGCCTCCAACTACGGACAAAGCCAAGCAGAAGGAGACGCGGTTTGACAAATCTCTGAAGGCGCCAGCTCCCGAAGGCATGGATCGGCCCTACAACTTTGACATACTGGCACAGCTAGCCAATACACCTGCCAAGTTGTCTTTGTTCGATCTATTGCGACTCTCCAAAGAAACGCGGAAGGCCTTAAGTGAGGCATTACTACATGCCGACTCTTATCTCGCTGAAGTCAAAGCCCCCGCTGAAGATCCTGTCTCTTGTCCCCACTGCCACAGTACTATGGAAGTGGTGCCCAATATCACCTTTTCACAGGAAGACATGCTAATCAAAAATAATCGTCATGATAGACCTCTGTATTATACAGGGTATATCGGGGCGATCAAGGTGGACCGCATGCACATCGATCCAGGATCCTCCTTCAGTATCATTCCCAGAAGTTTGCTTCAAATTCTGGAAATCCCTCTGCACAAGCTATCTGCAACTAACACAACTATCATGGCTTTCAATGCTGGTCGAAGCCACCCGCTGGGCAAAGATCCGTCTCAACTGCCAAATCGGTGATCTCCGAACAGAGGTTTTCTGATATATGATCGATGCCAATGTATCCTACAACGTCTTGTTGGGACGTCTATGGATACACGAGAACATGATCGTTCCTTCCATACTTTACCAGTACTTCAAGTACGTCAACAGCGACGGTGTCGTGAAGACGGAATTTGCCGATGTCGATCCTTTTAAGGGCATCGAAGCCTACTATGGAGATTCAGTACTTTACCAATCTCTGCCTCCCAAGGATGACGGCAACGAAGCTGACAATGAAGCTGAAGCAAGTTCATCCTCCAATGATGGTCCCCTGGTCATCCGAGTTAAAGGACGTACTACTCCAAAAGGTACTCCGAAGCCTCTCACAATCTGGGTAAAAAAGAAGAACCCTGACAAGGTCAAACCATTGACCATCACTCTCAGCAAGACACCCCAGGAGGGAACTACTGATGCCCGTCCTCACAATCCTGAAGAATTACCCTGCGTGGTGAAGTCGGCCAAGACTATGGCTCCTCTGCCAGATGATGATCCTCTCAATGAGTATATCAATACTCATAATAATGTACCTTCAGCGGATGATGTTATCCCTGAAGAAGAACTTACGTATTTCCTTAGTAAAGGTTTATCTTTGAATTACCCAGATGTCTATTAATCTGTAAACTGCTACATAGATACGATATACGCTCTAGAGCACGGCATAGGACCACACCTCTGCATGTCGGTCACGACGCCTCACCTGCGGAAAAAAGTTTACCCAGAAGATATCCTCTACTTCATTATTCCAGCCAGAAAGAAGGATGAAGAACTAATCATCTTCGATCATATAATTGGCGAGAGAAAGTTCGTTCCAGACTCTACTTCTCCAAAGCACAACACAGAAGCTGACTATGAGTCTGGAAAAATGCAACTTTTTCGGTATAGTTGGCAGGCCAAGAATATCATCCAAAACATGGGATATGACATCAAAGGCGACCAGGAGCTAAATTACGGCCGAGGACGACAGTTGTCAATACGATACTTTGCTCCTCCCGGCAAACCCGAGAACTACTATCAACGAAACGATGTTAGTTTGGGTTATGTCACTCCTCCAACAACTCCCAAAAGATCAGATGATGAATCAGATCGTTGTTCTTATTCTTCTGATTCTTCCCTCTGGGACTCAGACTCCAGCTTCGGCGACATGCCCAAGACACCTCTGTCCGTCAACATGGTTTCCGTTGACCAAATTGTAGACGACGTCCAATCAATCGAGCTTGAATAATAGGCTCAAAAAATAGATACTAGGTGGGAGATGTGCTTCGAACAACACGAACCACCTACCAAAGACGAAGTTATCCAAGTCAATTTAGGAGATGAATCATCTTTCAAACCAATCTTCATCAGCAAAAGTCTATCTGGAGATGAACGCCAATCTCTTATACAGCTTATAAGAGAATACATCGATGTCCTCGCATGGAGCTATGAAGACATGCCAGGCTTGGACCCTAAAGTCGCCATGCACCGCCTGAATATTTCGTCTAAAGCTAAGCCAGTGAAGCAGCAACAACGACGATTCCGACCAGAGGTCATGGAGGCCATCGAGAATGAAGTCAAGAAGCTCATTGCCAGTGGATTCATTCGCGAAGAACAACACCCAGACTGGATTGCCAACATCATTCCAGTCATGAAAAAAATGGTAAAGTTCGAGTCTGTATCAATTACCGTAACTTGAACTCTGCATGTCCTGTAGAAGCATGGAAAAGAACAGATAAAAGCCTATGCGGCTCCAACAGAAGGTTCCTTATGCGGCTCAGAAATCCATTAATGACTTATGCGGTACAGAGTCTTTTAGAGCCTCATGCAGCTCGGGTAGCCCTATGCGGCTCAGAAAAGTGCCACGTGGCCCTAAACAGTTCTCCTCTACAGCCGGCCATAAAGCCGCCTCCCAATTAATTGCTCTGACGACAGCTCTGACACGATGAATGACAGCTCTGACACAATGAATGATAGCTCTGACATAAAAGCTGGAATAATGATGGCGTGCCCCTTGGGAAAAGAAGAAAATTTTTCTGGCAGGATCCGTCAAGTCCCAAGCACCCCTATGTGGCTGCTCGCTCCATGCGGCTGCCATCCCTATGCGGCTGTCAATTCTCATGCGGCTGTCATCCCTATGCGGCTGTCAATTCTCATGCGGCTGCCATTCCCATGCGGCTGTCCGCTTCATGCGGCTGCCCACTTCATGCGGCTGCTTGCTTCATACGGCTACCCGCTTCATGCGGCTGCTCGCTTCATGTGGCTGCTTCCTTCATGCGGCTGTCCACTTCATGCGGCCGTGCCCTTCATGCGGCTGCCCACTTCATGCGGCTGCATGCGGCTTCCCACTTCATGCGGCTGCTTCCTTCATGTGGCTGCCTACTTCATGCGGCTACCTCCTTCATGCGGTCGCCTCCTTCACGAAGCTGTTGCCCCCATGCGGCGGTTACTTTCATGTGGCTAGGACTTGGGAGTCACCCGTATGCGGTTCACTTAGACCACACTCATGCGGCTCTGCCAGACGCCCCGCTCATGATGGTTGAGACACATGGCGATCCTTATGACAAGTTGAGACACGTGGCTGTCTTATTCCCTCGGAGTTATGGCTGCTCGCAAATCCTGACAACCAGATTTAGTACAATCACCATTATTACTCAAATCAAATTAGATTTGTTGTGATTAAGCAAATGGGACACGTGGCGGGAGATCCGAACTTGTCATAACAGATTATGAGGATTTATTGCAATCAGCATTAATTGCCCATACAGATTTGGCGCAATCAAGAATCAATTTCCCAGATGTAATGCAATCAAGATTAATAGCCCAGATGATTGGCCGTCGACTTTTCAAGGAGAGAATCATTACAAACCCTAATGATCACACCCCACTCCTATAAATAGCAAGGTGCCATTCCCTTGCAGAAGGATCGGATCCAGAGAAACAAAGAAAAAGAATATAGTAAGGTGTCATTTCCTTACAAAAGAGATCCTCCCCACCCGGCTGGACACACAGAGAAACAAAAAGGCGCGCACAGAAGAGTCTTCCCATCCAGAGAGCATTTCTTCATCAGAGCCAAGGCTACGTCTGATCGTCCAAGGAGTAAGGCAGAGCGGCCGTCGCTTTCCCGAGCCTCTTCCGTCATCCTCCAGAATCAAAACTAAACAATCGTACTTAGACTGCTGTACCTAGGTTTTCGTCCCTAGGCTTTCTTTGTACGAACGAGTTTGTGTTGTGAAGTAAAAGTCCAGTCCTCCCCTATAATTGTTCTGTTCTTTTACAATCAATGGCAAACACGATGGTGACTCTGCTGGGGACTAACTTCTCCACGGCTGAGGAGTTGGTGACGCAATCAGACGCAGCCAAACTTGGCTCCATTCAACAAATGCTGGTCGCCCGGTTCGACCAACAGACGTTTGAAGAAATGCTCTCCGACGGGAGTGCTGGCCCGGTCCAGCAACGAGCCCGCACGAAGAAGGCCCGCAGGGAGTGGAGACCCAAATCATTTGCTCCTCCCCAAGCTCTCGAAGAAGTACTTTCTGTTGCCCGAGACAGCGAAGAAGTCTCGCGTGCGGCCCCACTTCAGACCACAGAGGACTCTACTGTTCCCAAGTCCGGCAGAAAAAAACACTATGATGCTGGACTTGCAGGGGCAAAGAGGAACTCTGTACAATCCAAGCCGTATAAGGGCGCCAACCGCATGGGGAAAACTCATGCGGCCGCAACTGTCAACCGCATGGAGAAAACTCATGCGGCCAGAACTGCTAGCCGCATGCAGACAGCCTGCACGGCCATGACTTCTGGCCGCATACAGAAATTTCATGCGGCCACAAAGGATAGCCGTATTCAGACAGCCTGCACGGCTACACATACCAGCCGCATGAAGACAGCCTGCATGGCCACCGATCCCAGTCGTATACCATCTACTCCATGCGGCTCGCGGTCAGTCTTTGACCGCCTTTCATACGGTCCTGACCATGGATGCTCTCTAGAGCATATGCCAGACTCTGTTGTGACCAGCTTGGACTCTTCCTACTATGCACTCTCAGGTGCTAGAAGGAAGATGTCTCGGGCAGCGCGGGCTTGGCAAGCTCAGTCGGCTGTCCCAACTTCTGACTACCAGGGCGTCCCGATGACTATTACTCGGGCCCCTGATGGGAAGTTGTACAGAACTACCCGTGTCCAGCCCCCGGCGGCCAACGAACGGGATAGTTATCAAAAATCTCCTAACAAGGATCAGGGGCGAGTACTCACGCTACCCCCACATCAGGGAGCAAGCAGGAGGCCAACGCACTCATCAGCCCACAAAGCAGGTGACTCGCACAATGTCATTCTTCATAAGCACAAGGAAAGAGACAAAGATTTGACGTACAAAGAGTCCTGTCAAGGACATCAATGCACCCAAGTCATTGTCAACTGCTGCTGCAACAAGACAGCAGTACAAAAAGACCGACAGCCCATCTTCCAAAGGTTACAACACCCAAGCTCAGAAGACGGGGCGCTTCTCGTCGCCTCTTGCAATTCTGCTCTGAAGATTCCTGGCAGCGGTAGAGGGAAGAAAACAAATGTCTCCAGCCCAAAAAATTTAACCGACGTAACCAAGAAACTTTCTTCTAAACGGTTGTCTACCACCGTTACAGGAGGAGTTTACCAAGGTACCCGCTCAAAGACGAAATCTGCCACACTTGGAGGCATCGGAGCCGGGGGTAGCACTCCTCCAAGCATCCACGACAATTCGGTGTTCCAAGAAGACAATCCAGGGGAAACGGTCCACCCAACAGATACAGCAGACCCCGACGTCCCCGAGGACGTCCCCAACTCCCAAGACGAGGCAAGCTCTGAAGCTGGGGGTACCACTCTTTCTGAGTCCGAATCAGAGGAGAACATTCCCACATACCCGGATGACTTCTCTGTACAAGGGTATGACTCAGAGGGCACGTCCACTACCGTTCCTTCCATCTTTCCTCATGTGAGGACGGTGTTCATGACAGACAGCAACCAAGAGGGCCCCAGTGATCGCCAACGCATCGACACTCTGGAGGCCATACTGCATGCTTTGGTCAAGTCTGTGGACGAGATCGAAGTGGCCCTTCCAACTCCGTAAGGAAGAACGCTTGGCCAAACAAGCTTGGGTCCCGCGGTCAATGCGGACTCGAACTTAGCTGCACCAAACCCGGGCAATAATCCTCCTGAAATATCGGCTTCTACCGCTGCAAACGAGGCCAGGGAGGCAAGAAGAGAGGTCCAGGAGCTCCGGGCCATGTTCCATGCCCGAGAAAATTGCCAAGACCTCAGGATACGACAACCGTATCCCGCTGCGTGGAGAGATGTTCCCTTCCCACCAAAATATAAACCATTCTACATCAATCCATATGATGAGAAGACATCTACAAGCAGGTACATCACCTACTTCGAAGTCACAACCGACCATCTGTCTCATGACGACGCCATCCTTATGCGACTGTTCATCGGAGCATTAGAGGAGGTCGCCTTCGACTGGTACCGCAACCTGCCACACAATTGCATCCACTCCTTCACCGACTTCAAACGTATATTCCTAGAGAGGTTCTATGAAGTAGGACAAGATGTGACAATGTCCACCCTCATGGACGTTGTTCAGGGAGAAAAAGAGCTGACAAAAAACTATATCGAGCGGTTTCGCCAAACCGCGATGAAGCTGCCTTCCGGTAACCCTGATTCCTCCTTGATTGAAATTTGCCAAAAGAGACTGCTTCCCACAATCAGCCTCTGGATAGGCGAAAGTCAATTCAAGGATTGGAAGACGTTCATCATCAGTGCTACTAGCGCAGAAGACAAGGTGAAGAAAGCCTGCCAACTGGGATTACACATCTCGGAAGGGAAAGACAAGGGCAAATGCCCTAACGTCAACAACAAAAATGGTGGTAACTCCTCCAGCAACCGAGACAACAAGGGCAAGCAGGCTATGGTGGCCGACACAGCCCCAAAGCCCGAATTAAAGCCAGCAGAAAAGCAGTAGCCTCAGATGACCTACTCCTTCGAGGATGGCCATGTTAAATCCATCTTAGACATGCTCATCCAAGGAGGACGAATTCAGCTCCCTCCTCCCAGGCGTGAGCCTCGTCCTGCGGACTTGGAGAACCCCAAATACTGCCACTATCATCGCTATGTCCACCATGCCACACATGATTGCTACCAACTGAAGCGATACATTATGCATCTCATCGATTCTAAAGCCCTGGCCATTGATTTCGAAGAGATGACCGTAGCAGCCAATATGGTGTCAGTATAATTCGGCAAATTCCCTCCGACAAAGACTCAAGACGGAGTAGTACCTGTCCTCCTAGCAAGGATGGAGGTCGCTAACCTTCCACCTCCCCGAGACCAAGATGTCGGTCTAGTGCCCCTTACCACATCACGAGGGGAGATCATGTGGGTCCATCCGGACTTGGTACCTGAGGTGACTCAGTCCGCACCTCCCTCCAAGAAGAAGAATGGAAAAGTCAAATCATGCCGCACGATCTCGACGGAGGTCGAGGAAGCAACTGTTGTTGTTACCCGCTCTGGCGTACAAACCCAACCTCCACCGGGTAACTCAGCTGAGGACCATCAGCCGACAGCCGCTGATGCTCCCGGACCTTCGTAGCCTTTGACGACCGACAAGCCTAGGCCGAAGGAGACCCGCTTCGACAAACTACTCCGAAGGGAGACACCTCATGCGCTGGAGAGGCCATACAACTTTGACATCTTGGCATAATTGGCCAACACACCGGCCAAACTATCGCTATACGAACTCTTGAGACTCTCCAAGGATGTTCACGTCGCACTAAGCGAGGCACTTCAGAATGCCGACGCATATCTAGCTCAGTCCAACCTCACTAGGGAAAGCTCGCCTACAGATCTCCAGGACAGCACTTGTACAGGGTCAATGCCGAACATTGTCTTCACTCCGTAAGATATGCTCATCAAGACCAACCTGCACGATTGTCCTCTGTACTATACTGGGTACATTGGCGATATCAAGGTGGATCGGATGCATATTGATCCCGGTTCTTCCATAAGCATCATCCCAAAAAGCTTACTACACCATCTGCGCATCCCAATACATCGCCTGACGCCGACAAGCACCGCCATCAGCTGTTTCAATTCGGGCAGGAGCTACCCGATCGGGAAGATCTGCCTAAAATGCCAAATCGGGGACCTTCAGTCGGAAGTGACCTGTTATGTCATAGATGCAGACACTTCCTACAATATTCTCCTGGGGTATCCTTGGATACACGATTATATGATCGTGCCCTCCACACTGCACCAGTGCTTCAAGTACGTCGACAAGCACGGCTTTGTGAGAACAGAATTTGCCGACATCGATCCCTTCAAAGGGGTCGAATCCTACTACTCAGACTCATGCTTGTATGAGAAGTCAAAGAAGCATCTCGCCAAAGGAGATACTCAAGTTCAAACTGAGGCAGCGACTGGATCAGAAGAACCTTTGACGATCCACCTCCAAGCCCGCAAACTTGGCATAACTGCGCCCCTTATAGCCACTCTGCGTAAGGACGCAATTAGCCTCTCTGCACATGAGGAGTAGATGATAATCCGACTGCCAAGGTCTGGCCAAGCGCCAAGACCCACGACAGAGCCACTGACAATTAGGCTGCCTAAAGCTAACCAGCAACAAACAGGAGAGCTCAATCCCTCTGTCAAGCCGATGACAATTCGTCTTTCCAGAATGAATCGGCAACCAAACACTAAGCCAGGGACTGCTAGCCAGCCAACAACTCCCTGCTCAGCACCGAGTACCAAACTGGGGGTGGCTAGTACGTCAACGACTCCACGTTCTGCTCCACCCGTGGAGCCCCTGATAATTAAGATGCCTAAGTTATCCTTTCAGTCTTCATTTACACAAGGGGTAGCTGAAGAAGAGTCAGAACTGGCCAAGTATGTGGCTGCTTACACTGACGTGCCATCCGCAGATGATGTAATCCCACTGGAAAAGATACCTTACTTCATCAATAAAGGGCTGTCTTTGAACTAACTCGAGCTTAATAAGCTTTGTACAATGTATGCTATGGAACACGGTATAGGCACTCACCTGCACACACAGGTAACAAATGTCTACGCCGCAAACCAACTTACTCTAGTGGAAGACGCTTACCGCATAATCGAGGGAGAGGACCATCCAATCATCTTTGGCCGGAAGAATGATCCATAACCCTTCAGGGTAGAAGAAGTTGATCTCGAACCCGACACCGGAAGATTGCCCCTTTATCTGTATAGTCCCCGATCCAAGTACCTTATGCAAAAACAAGGGTATGATCTGGAAACTACACCAGGCTTGAACTACGGCGCTGGACGGCGATTACCCTTACAATCGCCGGTCCCGGTTGGAAAACCACGAGACTACTACAACAAAACCAGATGTGGGCTGGGTTATGTTACACCGGCAACAACTCCTGAAAGCTCAGACGAGGAATGCGACTGGCATTCATACTCAACCGGATCACCCACTTCCGATTCAGACGTCAGCATCGGGGACATGTTCAGACAAGTCTAGTCCGTCAATATGGCATTTGCCGACGCCTACGAAGAAGATGAAGATATTCCCGAACTTCTTGAGCTAGAGCCGTGGGCACAACAACTAGATGCGCAATGGGAGAAGCGGTTCGAACAAAGAGAGCCTCCCACCGAGGATGAGGTTGTACAAATCGATCTCGGTGATGAGTCCTCTCCAAAGCCCATCTTCGTCAGCAAGAATCTGACAGACGAAGAGCAAGAATCACTACTGTAACTTGTCAGAGAATACATCGACGTGTTCGCCTGGAGCTACGAAGATATGCCAGGACTGAACCCCGAAATTGCACTTTACAAGCTCAACATCCGTCCGGACGCAAAATCGGTCAAGCAATAGCAACGTCAGTTCCGTCCTGACATCATGAATGCCATTGAAGTCGAGGTAAACAAACTGATAGCCAGCGGCTTCATCCATGAGGAACAGCATCCTGACTGGGTTGCCAACATAGTACCAGTCCTCAAAAAAAGTGGAAAGATTCGAATCTGCATCGACTTTCGCAATCTGAATGAGGCGTATCCTAAAGATGAGTTTCCTCTCCCTATCACGGACATCATGATTGACAACACCTGCGGCTTCGAGCGCATGTCATTCATGGATGGTTTCTCGAGATACAACCAAATCAAGATGTCTCCCGACGACGAGAAGCATACATCATTTCGAATACCGATTGGCACATACTGTTACACAGTCAGGCCTTTCGATTTAAAGAACGCTGGCGCCACCTATCAAAGAGATATGAGCGTCATCTTTAGAGACCACTTGTACAAGACAGTGGAATGCTACATCGACGACATCGTCGTCAAGAGCCGCTCTAAAGAAGATTATCTACATGATCTGAGGACAATATTTGACCTAATACGAGCGCACAATTTGAAGATGAATCCCACAAAATCCTTTTTGGGCGTATCCAGCGGAAAGTTCTTGGGCTTCATCATTACCTCCCAGGTATTCACGTAGACCCTGAGAAGATAATGGCAATCATGGAGATGGGTCCCCCGAGAAATCTTCGTGAACTCCGAGGCCTTCAAGGGAGGCTAGCATACATCAGGAGGTTTATCTCCAACCTCTTCGGACGATGCCAGCCTTTCACCCACCTCATGAAGAAGGGCGTTTCATTCGTATGGGATAAAGAATACCAGCGTGCCTTCGACAGCATCAAAGAATACCTGACGAACCCTCCGGTCCTGGTAGCCCCGATTGCTGGAAGACCATTCTTGCTCTATGTACGAGCAATGGAACATTCTCTCGGTGCTCTGCTAGCATAAAAAAACGATGCAGGCCATGAGCAAGCTATATATTACCTCAGCCGAATGATGATGGGGCCGGAGCATCGATACACTACCGTAGAAAAAGAGTGCCTTGCTCTGGTTTTTGCCATTCAGAAGACGCGACACTACGTCACAGGACAAACCATCTACGTCATATCAAGAGTCAACCCCCTCAGGGTCCTCATGACTAAACCAGGCGCACTCAGCTCTCGTATCGCTACCTGGACGATATTACTGTCTCCCTACCACATGATCTTCGTCTCGCAAAAGGCTGTTAAAGGTCAAGCTCTGGCAGACTTTCTAGCAGCTCATCCAGGTTCGGAGTCAAACAAAATAGACGAAGAGATTCCAGACGAGGTCGTTAATTCAAATATGGCCTCCCATGGTACCATATGGCAAATGTTCTTCGATGGCGCTTCTAGAACTGGGCCCAAAGACAACATCGTCGCTAGAGTCAGAATAGTGCCAATTTCTCCCACCGGACTGGTGATCAATCGAGCTTATTCCCTCACAGGGCCCTGTTCAAATAATGTGGCTAAGTACAATGCTTTGGTCATTGGCCTTCGACTTGCAAAAGAACTGGGGGTAGAGCACCTTGAAGCATATGGCGATTCACAGTTAATCGTCAATCAGATTCGAGGTTCATACGAGGTTCGCCACGAAGACATGATCCCCTATCACCAAATAGCAATTGACATCATCTCGTCCTTGGGAGAGTTCTTCATAGAGCACGTTCCCAGGCTCCAGAACATTGAAGTCGATGCCCTAGCAGGCCTTGCCGCTTCCTTAGCAGTTCCGAATCATGCTCATCATCTGGTTGACATTATAGGCCGTGAGTTGGTCTATCCCAGGAATAATGTTCAAGGTGTCGAGAGTTACTCCACGCGGACAGTCGACGAAGCACCAGACTGGAGACAACTATTCATCGATTTCGTAGTCTACGATATCCTGCCAGAGAATTCGAAGGAAGCCACTTCTATCAGAAGACGTTCCCTCAGATTCTTCTACGATACAGAGACAAAAATGCTATATCGGCGATCATACGATGGATTACTGCTTCGATATCTGTCCAATATAGAAGCCAAAGAAGTCGGGCATGAAGCTCATGATGGCATCTGTGGGGCCCATCAGCCTGGCCCGAAACTACAAGATCGCCTTCGCCGAATGGGTTACTACTGGCCCACAATGGTTGCAGACGCAATAGACTATGCATGAAAATGCAAAGCCTGTCAAGTCCACGCAGATTTCATCCACCAGCCATCCGAGTTTCTACATCCGATGGTGGCATCCTGGCCCTTCGAAGCATGGGGAATGGACATCATTGGTCCGATCACTCCACCTTCGTCCAGAGGACATCGTTTCATACTCGCAGTCACAGATTACTTCTCCAAATGGGCGAAGGCTGTTCCGCTTGCAGAAGTAAAGACTTCAAACGTGATCAGCTTCCTCAAGCATCACGTCATTTATCGCTTTGGACTGCCCCGAAGGATCATCCATGATAATGGTCCACAGTTCGCAAGCCACGTCTTCTATCGGTTTTACGACAAATACCGAATCCAGAATATTGCTTCAACACCATACAACCCAGCGGCTAATGGTCTGGCTGAAGCATTCAACAAAACAATCATCAAGCTTCTCAAAAAGTTGTGTCATCAAACAAACGCGACTGGAACGAAAAGCTCGGCGAATGCTTATGGGCGTACCGTACTACAGTACGGACTGCCACCGGGAATACACCATTCTCTCTGGTATACGGAAGCGAGGCAATTCTTCCACTGGAGACTCAAATCCCCTCACTCTGCATCGTCCTCACCTATCGGTTGACAACAGATGATAATCACCATCACCGACTGTAAGAGTTGGAGGCCTTGGATGAGAAGCGCCTATTAGCTCAACAACGAATCGAGCTGTACCAGGCACGCATCTTCGGAGCCTTCAACAAGAAGGTTAAAATCAGAACATTCCAAGTGGGCGATCTCGTTCTGGCAGTTCGGAGGCCGATGGTTATGACTCACAAAACTGCCGGCAAGTTCCAGCCAAAGTGGGAAGGCATGTTCATCATCGATGCTGTATTCTCCAATGGAGCTTACCGCCTCACAAAACAAAATGGAGACTTGCTCATGTTGCCTATCAACGACAAGTTCCTAAAGAAGTATTATGTCTGAAATACATCTGCTAGGGTGTTGAGTTACGTACCCGCTGGTACCGCTGAACTCACATCCCGCCTACAAATCTGCCACAGGAATGAGTTACGTACCCCCTGGTACCGCTAAACTCACATCTCGAAAATAAATCTTCCGAAGCAATGAGTTACGTACCCCTTGGTACTGCTGAACTCACATCTCGAAAACAAATCTACCAGAATAATGAGTTACGTACCCCCCTGGTACCGCTGAACTCACATCCCGACTACAAATCTACCAGAATAATGAGTTACGTACCCCCTGGTACCGCCGAACTCACATCCCGACTACAAATCTTCCAGAATGACGAGTCATGTACCCGCTCGTACCGCTGAACTCACATGCCGACTCCAAATCCCCCAGATTGTCGAGTTATGTACCCACAGGTACCGCTGAACTTACACTCTGATCACTACAGATAAATCTGTATCGCGTAGTTTATGTAGTAAGTCATGTATGATTATACCTCTGAACTTTCTTCCCGAAAAGAGCTCCCCCCTTATGATCCAATACCCGCACTTTTAGTGCACAAAAAGGGTAACAATCCACAGATTTTTCGAAACAACCACGTCGATGCTACCTCTGAGTTGTTTTCCTTCCATCAAAAATAAACCGCCCCTCACATAGAACCTCCATGTCCTCATTACCTCTTAGTTGTTCTATATTCCCTTCATGGAGCCTACTCCTACCATGTCCTCATTACCTCTGAGTAGGAAGGCTCCATCAAAGAAACCCTCATATTTACCATGTCCTCATTACCTCTGAGTAAGTATGTTGGTTCCCTCCCAACATATTATCCGTATCCAGAACCAGGGTACGCCAAGGATAATAGGTCCACAAAAAGTCTCTCATTGGGGCAACTACTACAAGCAAAGAATAGAGCGAATGTATTTCGGTCATTCAAAATCGGTTACATTCACATGACTACATCTCATGAGCAAGCCAGAAAAGTTCTCTATCATTTCATTTAGACAAAAAGGAAGAAGATTATATTGATGTCCAAAAGAAGCAAAACACAAACTGCAGCTAAAGACAGACAGAAATATCAAGACAAAAGATGGACATTTATGAGAGCCCACTGAATCCTAGTTGCGGGGGCGCATATACCAATCCCTCAACCTATTTTGCATATGAAGGATCTACTTGAGCAAAATCCTCGTCCGGAGTAGGAAGGTCAGAACTCCCAATACTACCTCCGTCAGACTGGGGCTCCTCCTTTACAGCAATGGGCGCCAGCTCTTCTTTTTGTTCCTCCATTTTCTGCATCACCTCCTCCTTAACGAGAGATGGCTCTTGTTTGATGAGAGGAGGCAGCAGCTCTTCCTTTACAATGATCTCAGCCTTCGGCAGGGATGCTGCAAGGATCAAAAATAAAAAGAAACAAAGGTAGATGGTCAGAGCCTTATGCGGCCCAATCCAGACGAACTCATGCGGCCCTGTTTGAGAGGGCTTCATGCGGCTCGCTTCATGGGGACTTATGTGGCTCTGTTCGAAGGGTCATTATGCGATTCAGTTCGTGAAGCGTCTATGCGGCCACTAGACAACTCACATGTGGCTCGGACATGGAGTATACCCCCTATGCGGCTCAGACATGAGACGAACATGCGGCCCCTACAAATTGAACAGTTCGACGAAAACGAGGAACGCATTAAAGGCTTGTGCATAAAGCATACAACAAAGCCGTCTTTGGTATGGTTTCAAAATATGTGATCCGTCCAAACCCCTACCAGCAATAGAGGGGATGAACGTCGGGGTGAACTTCAGACGCCTGTGGCTGATGAAGAAGCCACTCCCTTACCCTTTGCCGCAGTCGCAGTCTTGGAAGACTTGGGGGCCATTGTCGATGATGATCGGAGAAGGAAGACGAAGGCAGAAATCTAGGGCAAGAAGAGTTGAAGGCAGAAGAAAGTAAAGAAGTCTCTCTACCCAAAAGATGCTCTTATTTATAGGCAGAAAGGGGGGAGACGCTTCGATCTGCGTGCTGTAGAACCGACTCTTCAGTCATCGAGGCAAATCCGAGGCAAATTCGAACCGACCCTTGGGATCCTGCCCCAAAAGGCGGCTTTAAATTTCAAGCAAATCAAGGGCAATAAATGAGATACATACGTGGCAAGAAGACGTGGCAGAGAAGCATATGCGGCCAGACAGGCCATGCGACCAGAAACGGCCCATGCGGCTAGCAAGGCCATGCGGTCAGAACATCTCATGCGGCTAGCAAGGCTATGCGGCCAGAACATCTCATTAGGCTAGCAAGGCCATGCGTCCAGAACATTTCATGCGGCTAGGAAGCCCATGCGGCCAGGAAGCCTATGCGGCCAGAAGAGCTTATATGAACATAGCCATGCTTCGTATTCAAAGTATTTCAATTTTGCAAATTAAAAACTTTGAAGGGGGTCTTGTAGAAGCATAGGAAAAGAACAGAGAAAAGCCCATACGGCTCCAATAGAAGGTTCCTTATGCGGCTCAGAAATCCATTAATGACTTACGCAGTTCAGAGTCTTTTAGAGCCTTATGCGGCTCGGGTAGCCCTATGCGGCTCAGAAAAGAGCCACGTGGCCCTAAACAGTTCTCCTCTACAGCCGGCCATAAAGCCGCCTCCCAATTAATTGCTCTGACGACAGCTCTGACGCAATGAATGACAGCTCTGACACAATGAATGACAGCTATGACATAAAAGCTGGAATAATGATGGCGTGCTCCTTGGGAAAAGAAAAAAAATCTTTCTGGCAAGATCCGTCAAGTCCCAAGCACCCCTATGCGGCTGCTCGCTCCATGCGGCTGCCATCCCTATGCGGCTGTCAATTCTCATGCGGCTGCCATCCCTATACGGCTGTCAATTCTCATGCGGCTGCCATCCCCATGCGGCTGCCCGCTTCATGTGACTGCAGCTTTATGCGGCTGCTCGCTACATGCGGCTACCCGCTTCATGCGGCTGCCCGCTTCATGCGGCTGCTTCCTTCATGTAGCTGCCCACTTCATGCGGCCGTGCCCTTCATGCGGCTGCCCACTTCATGCGGCTGCTTCCTTCATGCGGCTGCACGCTTCATGCGGCTACCTCTTTTATGCGGTCGCCTCCTTCACGAAGCTGCTGCCCCCATGCGATAGTTACTTTCATGTGGCTAGGACTTGGGAGTCACCCGTATGCGATTCACTTAGACCACACTCATGCGGCTCTGCCAGACGCCCCGCTCATGACGGTTGAGACACATGACGATCCTCATGACAAGTTGAGACACGTGGCTGTCTTATCCCCTTGAAGTTATGGATGCTCGTAAATTCTGACAACCAGATTTAGTGCAATCACCATTATTACTCAAATCAAATCAGATTTATTGTGATTAAGCAAATGGGACACGTGGCGGGAGATCCGAGCTTGTCATAACAGATTATGAGGATTCATTGCAATCAGTATTAATTGCCCATAAAGATTTGGCGCAATCAAGAATCAATTGCCCAGATGTAATGCAATCAAGATTAATGGCCCAGATAATTGGCTGCCAACTTTTCAAGAAGGGAATCATTGCAAATCCTAATGATCACACCCCACTCCTATAAATATCAAGGTGCCATTCCCTTGCAGAAGGATCGGATCCAGAGAAACAAAGAAAAAGAATATAGCAAGGTGCCATTCCCTTGCAAAAGAGATCCTCTCCACCCGGCTGGACACACAGAGAAACAAAAAGGCACGCACAGAAGAGTCTTCCCATCCAGAGAGCATTTCTTCATCAGAGCCAAGGCTACGTCTGATCGTCCAAGGAGTAAGGCAGAGCGGCCGTCGCTTTCCCGAGCCTCTACCGTCACCCCCAGAATCAAAACTAAACAATCGTACTTAGACTGCTGTACCTAGGTTTTCGTACCTAGGCTTTCTTTGTACGAGCGAGTTTGTGTTGTGAAGTAAATGTCCAGTCCTCCCATATAATTGTTTTATTCTTTTACAATCAATGGCAAACATGCCCGAAGGACGATTTTCCTCTACCGATCACCGATGTAATGATCGACAATACTTGCGACTTCCAGCGGATGTCCTTTATGGATGGGTTCTCAGGCTACAACCAGATTAAAATGTCCCTTCGGATTGAAGAATGCAGGGGCGACATACCATCGACGACGACGAAAAGCACACATCTTTTCGAACACCGTTGGGGGTATACTGCTATACGGTGATGCCCTTCGGATTGAAGAATGCAGGGGCGACATACCATCGAGCCATGAACACAATTTTTACGATTATTTGTGCAAAACTGTGGAGTGCTATGTAGACGATATCGCAGTTAAAAGTCGTCTCAAGGGCAACCACCTCCAAGACTTGAGAACGGTGTTCGAACTAATACGTGCACACCAACTCAAGATGAATCCAACCAAGTCTTTTCTGGGAGTCTCCAGCGGCAAGTTCCTTGGTTTCGTCATCACTTCAAAGGGCATACATCTTGACCCAGAGAAAGTAAAGGCTATCCTCGATATGCATCCTCCAAGAAACCTCAAAGAGCTATGAGGACTATAAGGAAGGCTAGCCTACATCAGACGATTCATTTTGAACCTCTCTAGAAGGTTTCAACCATTCACTCAGCTCATGAAGAAAGGCGTATCTTTCGTCTGGACTGAACAATATCAACGCGCATTCGACGACATCAAGGCGTATCTTACAAGCCCTCCTAGTATTGGTAGCTCCAATAATGGGGAAGCCCTTCTTACTATATATCCGCGCTATGAACCATTCTTTTGGCGCCCTATTAGCTCAGAAGAATGAAGGCGATCATGAACAGGCAATCTACTATCTCAGCCGCACAATGGTGGGTGTCGAGCACAGATACACACCTGTGGAGAAGAAATGCCTTGCACTAGTATTTGCCATCCAGAAGACACGTCACTATGTGTCTGGGCAGACTATCCACATTATATCTAAAGTTAACTCTCTCAGAATACTCATGACTAAACCGGGCTCTCTCAATTCCCGTTTAGCTATATAGGCAATACTGTTGACTCCATACGATATGCTTTTCGTTCCTCAGAAGGCAGTAAAAGGCCAAGCATTAGCCGATTTCCTAGCAGCTCATTCGGTGCCAGAATCGTCCAAACTCTATGATGAAATCCCCGACGAAGTGGTGGAGTCTAACACTGCAACTGAAGAAATCCCCATTTGGCGAATGTTCTTTGACGGTACATCAAGAATAGGGCCTAAAGGAAATATCTGGCTGGAGTAGGTGTCGTGCTCATGTCACCTGATCATCTGGTTATACATCGTGTATATTCTCTCCTGGAACCATGTACCAATAACGTGGCCGAATATAATGCCCTATTAATCGGCCTACAACTGGCAAAGCAACTGGGAGTTGACTATCTAGAAGCTTACGGCGATTCCAAGCTAATAGTCAGTCAGGTCCGAGGAGATTATGAAGTTCGCCATGAAGATCTCATCCCCTACCACAGAGCAACAATCGAGTTGGCGTCTACTTTCGTTGGATTCTTCATCGAGCACGTGCCTCGACTACAGAATATAGAAGCAGATGCTCTAGTCGGTCTCGCTGCTTCCTTGACAGTTCCTGCCAATACTCAGCAGTCGATCATAGTGTCTGGTCGAGAACTATTCTGTGTGAAAAATGTCTTACATATTCATCACAGTTACACAACGGAAACAAGCATCGATGCTAAAGACTGGAGATTTCCCTTCATAGACTACGCCGTCTATGGAATCCTCCCCGAGGACCCGAAGGAAGCAGTGTCTATCCAAAGGCGATCCCTCAGATTTTACTACGACACAGCTACCAAGATGTTGTACCGACGCTCTTATATCATCCAATACATACCAGTCCATATAGGTTCAGTCCTCCATATATCATCCAATACAAATCAGTCCATGTATTCATATCAGTCCATTTCCTATATATTTCAGTCCATTATACATATCATTCCATCTATGTATTTCAGTCCACTTTCCAATTCCATTTCATTCCAATTCAGTCCCCAAATCCTTCTTTCATTCACAAAAACATCCATACAACACATATCAGTCCATTATAAATGTGACAGTCCACATAGATTCAGTCCTCCATATATCATTCATTACATATCATTCCATTTCATTTCAACTCAGTTCATCCATCCATTCCATTCCATAGCCCATTCACCATTCATTCATCCATCCTTTCACTCTATTTCACCCCATTCCCAGCATACATTTTAGTTCAATTTCAGTCCATATATATCTATTCAGTCTACAATATACTTCATTCCATCCTCATGAATCAGTCCATACATTCATATCAAATTCAGTCCATAAATTCATGCAAACACAACCTACATTTCATCCTCTATGTACCCCATGTTAGTGAGTGGTTTTTAGCTAGGATAGTAAGTTAAGTGATAGTGTATGTGTTAGAATACTAGTAGGATAAATAGGATATGGGTTGTGTTAGAGAGGTTAAGGTAATACCTATATACAAGGTATGAGTTTAAGGTGTTAAGATATGGTTAGAATTAAGGTGTCTTGGTTGGTAATGGTTGGGATTAGTGCTCTTAGGCTAGTGTTGACCTCGGTTGACCGTTTTGATAAAAGTCAACGAAAGTCAACCGAAAGTCAAACTTAGCCTAAAAGTGACTAGAACTTGACCGGACTTGACCAGAGTTGACCAGTTGATCAAAAGTCAACTGTTAGTCAACATTAGACTAGAGTTGACCAGAGTTGACCAGTTGACCAAAAGTCAACTATAAGTCAACCCTTGACCCAGTTTGATCTAGTTTGACTTGGATTGACTTCCTGTGACCTTGTTTGTTCTAGTGTGGCTTAGTATGACCTAGTTTGGCTCAGTATGACCTAGGTTGGCTTGATGTGACCTAGTTTGACCTAGTTTGGCTAAGTATGACTTAGTTTGACCTAGTTTGGCTTAGACTTGCATATCATGACTTGATTAGCTTTCCTTTCATTGTTAAACCCTATTTTGACTCATGGTATCTCATCTTTAGGTCTGTGATTACTCTGAGCTTCTGTTCATCGTATCAGCTAAGGACCGCAGGCGAGTACATTTTCTGATAGTAGTTCGATGTGTTAATAGCTTCTATATCTGATTCAGTTGTAGTGTCTTACTTGATTCCTGACACGATGATTTTACGGACTAGTAT
This sequence comes from Iris pallida, assembly GCA_029216955.1. NCBI lineage: Eukaryota > Viridiplantae > Streptophyta > Magnoliopsida > Asparagales > Iridaceae > Iris > Iris pallida. Next base: position 8,920,860 of record JANAVB010019198.1, on the reverse strand, counting down.
ACGTCGAATCCTGTCATGAGATGTTGTTCCTGGATTACTTGGTATATTGGTACATTGCTCAACTTGTTACCTGTACTTGTATAGACGTTGACTTAGGAGTGGGCTGGCCCCCTGCTTTTGAGTCCCGTATCATGACGTGTCTTGTCCGGATCTATTATACTATTCGGGGATGGGGAGTTATTAGTGGTTGTGTGATCAAATTCCTACTTGTTCTTCACACTCGTACCTGGATTCTACAAATATGTTGTTACCAAATCCAGACTGGACTCCAATAGTGACAACTTAACTTTTAGCATTATATTAATTGTTGGCAAATAAAATATATTTACAAAAACACTAACAATAAATCCATAAATCATATATAGTAGCACAAATATATGACATGAGCATGGAAAAGACCTATGTTCTATCCAGCAATAGCTATGTCAACATATATAAAAGTATAATGGATTTTGTTAACATGTGTCCTAAGAACACATGATAATATATTGATAAATGTGTATTTTACATGAGTACTTTTGCCAGCACATTTATCAATTTATTTTTACTTAAATATGTATTGATAAATATAAATTATGCATTAATAAATGTGTTGTCATATAAAATCTATATTTATCAATATATTAACATGTGTCCTTGGGTGGAGAGCCTAATGCTTAGCGCCGGTGTTGTTGATTGGCTAGGGGCTTCATAGAGCTGACAAAGGTAAGCCAAGTGATCAACAACTTAAGGGAGACATTTGGTACACGAAATAATATATATAGCCAAAATTTATATTTTCAGAAATCAAATTTTCTGTAATTAAATTTCTTGGAAAATAATATTCCTATATTTGGTGAATATATAAATGTTCTCGAAAAAAATAAGAAAGATAAAATAAATTTAAAAAAAAGATAAAAAGAATCTAAAATAAAAGCAAAAAAAATCTTTAAAATAAAAAGATGAAAAAACTATTAAAAAAACACAAAAAACAAAAACAAATCATTCTTACAAAAAAAAGGATAAAAGAACAAAAAAAATTTATTTAGACGAAAGATTCCTATTCATCTTATCTATAAAGTTAATTCACTGGTTGAACCAATTTGATGCCTTGTCCATGACGAACTCTGATCCGATTTTTTTAAAAATTGCTAGTAACAATGTTGCAACAGTAGGTGTTTGTTTTCTTGAATGGATTAGAAAGCAAGAGGTTTTTTCTTATGGAATATTTTTCATATCTAATCCATAGAGGCGTCCGTGGGATAGTCCGTTAGGTACACCGAAAGATTCCGTGGAAATGGACACGGTTCGAATTTTCTCTAGGTTGTTCGTCGGCTCTGAGAAAATGACATATGCCTCTATTTTTTTTAAAAGTAGCAAGTGCCCTAAATTTTTTTTGTATAGAACAAATAAAAATTTTAAGATATACTCTCACTATTTAACCAAAATTTTGACTAATTTATAAATAAAAAAAATGAACATTATATATTTTGAATGAAACATTTACTAAAATATCTATAAAATAAAAATAAAAAAAATACTGCCGGCTCGTGTTTCACGCACGCCGATATATGCTGATCTAGATCCCCCTAACACTCTCTTTGTACTTTCCCATATACATCCGCCCGCGATTTTTCATAAAATTACGGTCGTACCATCAAGTTCTCCCGCTTACCCACCACGCACTAACCCCTCACCTATAACCCGATAACCCGAGCCGCTTATCTTATAGTTATAAAGTTACCTTCGAAAAAAGTGGAGCCGAAATCCACATATGAAGCCAAAACCAATTTACGTACAATGAATATCAAATTATATGTTCTAACAAATTTAAAATACAATGGATTCAATCTACTCTACTATATAATTTTAAAAGTAGACTTCAACCTAAAGAAATTTCTTTCCAAAAATACCTTCTATTATATTTACCAATTAAAAAGATTAGTTAAAATTAATAGGGGTATAGGTAAATACAAGAATTGTCCTTTGATATTTCTAATTATAACAGTTATTAAATGTATTGAGTATCTAAAAAATGAGGTATTAAAAAATGGACTTTGTTTAAAGTCATTCATTCATTGAAAAAAGAACAAATGTGAACTACAAGTAGTTTTTAATCTTTCTAATAATAAATACGTACAACGCATGTGCATATATGCTAGTAATATTTAATAAGCATGTATTAAGTGTGGAAAATCATGTAATTGGTTCATACATCCTAGTAAACTTTTAGACTTTGTCCCCTGCTAATTAAGATCACATTTAAATTGTTGTTATTTTTCAAAAAGTAGCAAAAATAACTTTTTGTCTTCTCTCATAAGGTATTTCTAATGTAATAATTGTACTGGTACTTTTTGATCTTTCGGTTGGATGTACGAGGTTGAATTAGGTTGACTTTGGCCATTTGTAGGGTGACTTTTCAGCCTTTAGTTTGGCACGAAATTAGCATCGCAAGGAGCCAAAGACGATACTTAAGAGCCGATCGAGCTCTTTTGTACAACTGTACTTGACCACTCGACAAATTTATCTTCCGTCTCCAATTCAGCTGCACAAAGGTACACAGATCGACAATATTCATGGTCGATTGTCCCTTCGACATGTTGGGAATGCAGTGGGGCTCGAATTAGAGTAATCCATGATGTATAATATATTGAACTTGGCCCATATGACTTAACTTAAAAAATTTCTAATTAAGTCGAAGGTCAGTTTCAATTAGTACGTTTGATTACAAGACGAAAAATATGTGGAAAAGAAATTAACTCCACGAAATTATTTTAAACAAATCTATGAAAATTTAAAATTTTCTTATGGAAAACTTACTTTGGATGTTTGATTATCATTATTTTTCATGAAAAATAATTATTTTTCATGAAAAATAATATTTTTCTATATGTTAGACAAGTTTCATTTTCTACCATTTTAGAAGAAAATATGAAAATGATAGCTTTTTGGAAAATAATTCCATGAAAAATATAAGCTATCAAACACTACAATTGGTGAAAAATTTATAATGTAAATATTTTCCATGGAAAAATAAGCCCAATCAAACACAGCTTTTATACATATAAATATATATATATATATATATATATATATATATATATATATATATATATATATATATATATATATATATGAGGAAGGATCAAGATCTCCACACTTTTGGCATCCCCGTGCATCCTCCCTATTTGCACCGTTGGATGGTGCTTTAAGTCATCTAATCTTAACCGTTGATTTACCAATGGTTAAGATTAGATGACTTAAATCACATCCAACGGATGTGAACATGGGGATGCATGGGGATACAAAAATTGTAGGGATGCCTATCCTTCCTCTATATATATATATATATATATATATATATATATATATATGCAAATGACCTCTAGCCTAGTGGTTAAGAGAGATGCATGCGGCCCAAGTGGTCGGGAGTTCGAGACCCCGTGGAGACGAGTTCGCCACAAGTACCCATTTCCTATATATATATATATATATATATATATATATATATATATATATATATATATATATATATATATATATATATATATATATATATATATATGTTAGGAGGGCTAAGTGTAATATATATAAAAAAAATTTGAAGCAATGGGTACTTGTGGTGAACTCGCCTCCACTGAGGCTCGAACTCCCGACCACTTGGGCCGCATGCATCTCTCTTAACCACTAGGCTAGAGGTCATTTGCTATATATATATATATATATATATATATATATATATATATATATATATATATGGGTCGTTCTACAATACATCCGCTGGAAATGGATGTATCGATACATCCGAAATTTGGACCATTGGATGTTGATCCAATGGTTCGGATTGAATAATAGTGTAGAAACATCTTAATGCTGATTTAGACTTTTGACCTGTTGGTAACTTGCTTTAGCAGGTCATTCTTCACTTTAATTTTTTCAATGAACACCCTAAATTAACTCATATTTACTCTCTCTTTCGTCCATCCAATTTAATATTTCGTAATTTTTTTTGGTTACAGGCCGTCGTGGTGGTATTGGTGGTTGTGGTGGAAAGAGAAACGAGATGAAGAAGCAAATAAGAATCGGTCTGGATCGCGTCGAACGTCGTCGAGCCCTCCTAGAACAACGAGGAGTACCAGCTGCGCCGAGAAGAATCGGTCCGGTTCGCGTCGGACGTCGTCGAAACCTCCTCGAACAAGAAGAAGTACCAGCGGCGCCGCTCTAATTTTACTGTCCATGCCATTGTCAAAAATTTTATTTTTCATCTAATAATTTAATATTTTGTTAATAAAGCTACATGTCATGGTGGTGGTGGTGAACTGAGGAAACCTGCTTCTGAGGTCGGGTGAATCATCTGCTCACATATTTAAAAAAAAATCTGTATTGATCGGACGAAATATTTTTTACTTTTCTAATGATAATATTTTCGAAAAGAATATTTTTTTTGGACGGTGAATGGCCATTCTATTTGCTTTTAACACGGAGAATGGCCATTCTCTTTGCTTTTAACACGGCGAATGGACGGAGAATGGCCATTCTCTTTGCTTTTAATACGGCGAATGGATGGAGAATGGCCGTTCTCTTTGCTTTTAACACGGAGAATGGCCATTCTCAAGGAGAATGGCCATTCTTTGTTCCTTTAACATGGAGAATGGCCATTCTCCGTTCTTTGAAAACGGAGAACAGACACTCTATGTGCTTTTAACAAAGTATGGTACATTTAGGACTGGAAATGTTCAAGTATCTCATATTTTTTTCACCAAATATTTACAGTATTTTTAATATCATTTACCATAGTACATTCATTAAATATTAAATCATGGTTCAAGAAAATTCGAATATCATTTTATCAGGCTTCCACTGTATGGCTGAACAAAATTTCTTGCAAATGTTTGAATATAATTAACCTACTATCAAAGAGAATTTTTCTTACATTACTTTATGTATTACACTGGCATCGACTTCATACTGATGGCATCGATGTACTGATGGCAATAACAAAGGATGAACAGGCAGGATTACAATTATGTTTCAGCAATAACAAGGGATGAACAGGCAGGATTACAATTTTGCTTCAGCAATAACAAGGAATGAACAGGCACTGGCATCGAATTCATACTGATGGCATCGATGTAATAATTTTTTACAGAAAGCAAAACACATTACAATCAAATAAAGTTTTAGTGATCCCAGGAATGCATCCGTAATGAGGCCACCTGTAAACCCTAGGAATGCACCCAGGACTCATGAAATCTGTGATGGGCATCTGCAAATCAAAGGAATATACCAAAATATCAATATCATCTATGAAGGCCAACTGCCAACCAAATAAACGCTTCAACCAAAAAATTATAATCAAATTAAGTATACTTCATTCCAAGTCCAATAAACTGCATAATTCACGTTACAGTAATCTGCCCAATCCACGTTAGTAATTCAACATAGAACCTGCATAATTCACAATACAATAATCCAAATAAATATCAGACCTACTCTAAATTCAAGACCATATTACATTTTTAAAACAAATTACGAACTATGCACTTAGTACAAGCGAAAAGTTCAGTCTTACAATATTTTAAACACAAAATTTAGTTTGACCGCCATGACCAACAAATATTCAGAACCATATTACAAGTCAAATATTACTTCCAAATTGAAATAAGAGACATTCAAAACTCAAAAGATGAATCTTCATAGCCATATCCATCTTCTTCTTCTTGTTTCTTTTTTTCCAACTTCTTCTTTCTCAAAATATCCTTCACCTACACCTTGAGGGACGGATTAAGAAAAATTATAGTCAGTATGGACTCACTGTATATGTAGAAATGACATCCAGAAACATAAATAGAAGTATCAAAGTGATGGCTAGCATTAAAGTGTCAATGTGCACAGTGTATATTTTTACATAAGAGTTTGGGCTATCCCCATTTACCTTCTTCACGGGGGAAAGAAAATCTTATTCTTGGTCAGCAAATTCAACCTCTATCTGGTTAATCTTATCCAGAATCAATTTCTGGTTGTCGGATATAGTCTTCATCTCTTTGAAGACATTCTCAAAGTTTGCAGCAACAAAATTGTATAGATCATCAACCCTGTCCTTAGTGTTTTTGATTCCATAAGTTGATGGTTTTCCAGATGTTAATGGTTTGCTTGCAGCTGCTGCCCGTTTTCCAAACATTCGAGTGAAGGTTAGTTTTCTTATGGGACCTTTGTTTTTAATATAAACATCTCCTGCTAAGCTTGGGACAGAATGTTTATTAGCCATCGAGCATACAAATCCTCCGAAAGGGAGAGTTGTCCTTGCAGTTGGTTTTCCTACGAGATGCATCATTCTACTGAACATGTAGGAACCTATATCCATCCTTTTTTTCTTCCCCATCTAATAAAGAAATTTTACTCTCTCGGGATGGATGGAAAACTCATGTCCAGCAGGGTTGAGTGTTTGAGATACGTAGGCATGCAACAATTTATACAAATTTTTTAATTGATCTTTGTATACATTTTAAGGGGTCTTGGCACCCATTGAAACACCTGTAATCTCATGAATTGCATCCGTCATGGAAACATTATCAATATCTTTCATATCAAACTCAGGAACTGGATCAAATCCATAAAATTCGTTGATGACAGCAGCATTTACCCTAATCAGTTTCCCTCTCAGAAACACCAGTGGTTGATCCTCTTCTTTTTCTTTAATTTCAGCCGGAAGATTTGAGTAAAATTCTCTTACTATTGTTTGGAAGATTTTCTCAAGACAGGATTTGTTCAGTTTCTCCAATTGATAGAATTTTAATATATCCAGGAAAGCTTCGTCTTCGACATCATCCATCTTAATTGATCTTTCAGGCATAACAGCCTTTTTCTTAAAATATTTAATGTAAATCTTCTTAGTTTTAGAGTCTTTAAATTTTTTTTACCTCCTCTCCAGCCTGGGACTTATTTGATGATTGTTCTTCCTCTTCATTTTCCTCTTCTGATGAGGATTCAAAATCCATAGAGTACGCTGATGACTCTGTATCCGTTGCCACCTTAGCCTTCGCTTGAGTACGCCTTCGAGCTTCATAAGTTGAGTCTTCCGACGACTCTATATCGAAGATAGATTTTCTGGTCTTTGTCGAGCAATGAGTGTTTTTAGCCTTTTTTGCATGTGGCTTGGCTGTCGCCTCCGCTTTCATCGTCGTTGCCGCCGCCGCTGCTTCCGCCGCTGCCCTTTCGGCCTCTGCCCTAGCGACCATAATCTTGGTTTTCGCCGCCCTTGCAAGTTCTGTCCTTCGGGCCTGTATCGCATCCCTTTGTGGATTCTTCCCCTTCGGCGACGGTCGTTGTTTCTTCGGCAGTATTTTGATTAGAAGAGGGTTTGGGAGAGGGTTTGGGAGAAGGAAGAGGGTTTGAGAGAAGAAGAGGAAAAATTCGACCGTCTTATATGACCTTGGGAAGTAGAAAAAATTAGAATAGTTTTGAGTCTTAAATTAAATTTATTACTATTATTACTAGTATAAGACGGTCGAATTTATTACTATTAAATTTAAAAACTACTTTCCAAAATTAAATTTATTACTATTATTACTAGTATATATCCATGTGAAATCACTACATAAACCTTTGGAATTTTGAGACCCTAATTTTAAAAACTACTTTCCAAAATTAAATTTATTACTATTATTGCTAGTATATATCCACGTGTTCCGTATAAATTATTAAAAAATTTGGCAGAAAAAACGTGGTGGAAACATGTTTATTTAAAAAAATTTGACAACATATTTAAGAATGTGAAGTTTAATCTCAATATTTCCATTTTTCGAATATTTGATTAAATTTTTGAAAATAAGAAGACTATGTACTTGAAAAGAGTAAAATTGAAACACTCAAAGTTGTCCTCTATTTTACTTTGTAATCATATTTAAGATGGATTTGACGGCAAGATTGACGCTGCAGCATAATCAATTCTATGACGTAACAAGTCATTGATGGAAATATCGTCGCTGATATATGGATTTGACGTAACAAGATTTGTTAATTATAAAGAGCAATGCTATAGTTAGCAAATGGGTGTAAGTTGTAAGAAGGTTGTAAAAGTTTGATTGTAGCCGAAACCAATTTGAGTTAACAAAATATTATATTTTATTAAATTCCAGCTTCGTCGTCGGAACATTCTCCGGAGAAGTATACAAGAGGAGGACAAAAAACTGTAAAAAAATAAAAAAAAAGAAAAGAAAAAAGAGGTCTAGCCCTCACTGGCCTCGCGGAGGATCTCCGCAAAGTCCTGCAGGGTGCGCACACCCGCCATATGGCACAGCCGGCAAAACGCTTCCCTCTTCTCCAGAGAATCTCGTTCCTCTAGAGTGATCGGCAACAGGTCAAAGTTGGACGCCGGATGAAGAGGTCGAGCGATGACCTCCAGTGACAACCCGCAGGAGGTCAGGAAGTCCGCAGCCGCTGCCAGCCAGTCATGGGCCGAAGGCGGCGCAGAGGGTGCTCCATGCGGAGAGGCTCGGCGACGACTGGAAGAAGACTCTGGCAATGGTTCCCAACCAGATGATCTTTTTAGAGCCATGTTAAATGTGCAACCTACTCAGATGAATGGGGACCCCTATGTATATATATACACGTTCCTAACCGACTCTTCTTATTACTTATTGGAAGTTGGAGATATAATGCTACAGTTACAACCAAATGCTTACAACACTCTTACAACCTTCACCCAATGCTGATATGTGGGCCATGACCCACATGTCAGCAATGGGTGAAGGTTGTAAGACTGTTGTAAGCATTTGGTAGTAGACTTAGCATTATTGATGTCTTATTCCAAGCTTAGTTGGTTGTGCTGTTTGGCTTTTACATGGAAGGCCTAGGTTCGAGTCTGGTGTTTGGGTTCTGTAGAATTTTTCTATTGTTAACATTTTTTGGGTGCTATTATATGCTTTTAACTTAGTATGGAACAATTTTTGGGACTGTTAACGGCCATTCTCCGTTCCTCTAACACGGAGAATGGTACATTTAGGACGGAGAATTGTACATTTAGGACGGCGAATGGTACATTTAGGACGGAGAATGGTAAATGTAGGACGGAGAATGATACATGTAGGACGGAGAATGGTCCATATAGGACGAAGAATGGTACATTTAGGATGGAGGTAGGACGAAGAATGATACATGTAGGACGGAGAATGGTACATATAAGACGGAGAATGGTACATTTAGGACTGTTCTGTAGGGTTGTGAATTTTAAATAGTTTGGCTGTTTAGTTTTGTTTTGAATCTATATAAATTGGTTTTGAAGGCTCGTGGAGATGAATTAGTTTGGCTGTTTGGCTGTTAATGGCCATTCTCCGTTCCTCTAACACGAAGAATGGTACATTTAGGACGGAGAATTGTATATTTAGGACGGCGAATGATACATTTAGGACGGAGAATGGTAAATGTAGGACGGAGAATGATACATGTAGGACGAAGAATGGTACATTTAGAACGGAGGTAGGACGGAGAATGATACATGTAGGACGGAGAATGGTACATATAAGACGGAGAATGGTACATTTAGGACTGTTCTGTAGGGTTGTGAATTTTAAGTAGTTTGGCTATTTAGTTTTGTTTTGAATCTATATAAATTGGTTTTGAAGGCTCATGAAGATGAATTAGTTTGGCTGTTTGGCTGTGTAAATAGATTTTAAAGGGTTGTGAAAAAAAAACTAATGTTTTCGTATCGATCACCATTAATTATGGTGAATGGCACTGATACCACTAATATGAGTAGAATTTGCACCGCCAGAATTTATTTTGAATAAGATAAAATCTGTGTTGGGAAATGGCGAAATCTCTTGGATATGATTACACTGAGATGTTGTATTAATGGTAAAATCTGTGTTAGGAAATGTCGAAATCTCAGAAGTGAGCCGTCTTAGGCGTCAATATATCACAGTCCATTTTATTTATAAAAAAATTAATCATGTAAAAAATTAGTATTGACAAAAGTAAAATTTTGTCAAAATGGAGAATCGAACTCATAAAAAATATCTTGTATGTAGACTAGTGAAAAATATAAAGAAATGCATGCTTGCATGCATGCTAATGTTTTCACCATTCACCCCAGGAATGATAGATGATATCTAAATCATTATACATCTCGTATACAGGTTCCCCTGGTACTGGGATTACATTATCAAAGGATTTTTTAAACGTCTATATTGAATAACAAATTTTCCAGAGTTCGTCGTCGAATATCACGTTGAAGCACCCACGTATGTCGAGCACGCGAATACCCTTGCAGTTGCATATGATAGATCGCAGCGTGTCTCCATTGAACATGCCGAATCCTATATGTAGGTGCTCGAGACGCGGCATCGAATCAGCCACGGCCTTTCCCTATGCCTCGTTTTTCGTGTCCAGTACGAACATGTTCCTGAGCATGAAATCTGGAGGGGGCATGTTCCTACTCAGCTTGACCAGACGGCGGCAATACTTTTCGGCGGAAAATATTTCAGTCGACGTGATATAGAGGCAGTAGCTAATGTCGAGTTCTTCCAGCACAGGGAGAAACTCCAAGTGTCTCACGAAAGTTTCATCACTCACGTCGCACTTCGGAATGCGCAGCACCCTTAGAAATTTCCCACTGTATTATAAAAATGGGAAAACATCAATAGAAATTAACAAAAGTATACGTAAAATTTTGTATAGAAAAAATAAAGTATTAGAATAAGACCAAATAAAATTTTGTACTGGCCTTAAACATGCAAAAGAGAAGGCTGCTTCATCGAGCTTGTACGCGGAGAAGGACCCTAGATATCCCTCACTGCGAGCCACGGGCTTCATTACGGTCAAACTAATCTCAGCGGTTTGCTGGGTCCTCCGGCACCACTGTACCAAGTCGACGTTAGACCAATAGTCTAAGGGACCATTGGGCGCCTTCCACCACGAACGGCAAACTGGGGCCACGTTGCACATTACTTCGTCCGTCGGCATCCCCGACAGTACCAGTATCATCGAGAGAATCTCGGTAGGGATGACGGCCCATCCGCTGCAGTTGATCTTGCTCCTCTCCATTGCGACTGTTCTTCTTCTTCTTTCCTTTGTTTCTCTCTAGTCGGATGGGTTCTCTTCTTTGGAAAAGGCTATTTAACCCCTCGTTTAGGAGGGTGTAATCCACTCGTGGAGGGGTGTGACCGAACAAGGCACGAATCTATTAGGAAATAACGGTAATGCCACTGTATTAATATTAGCAATTAGTCGTTTGGGCTCCCAACATATTTGGGTGATACCATCTCCCATTATGCGGCATCTGACATGGCAGATGACATAACAGCTGACATAGAAAATTTTAACCCCAAAAATTAATTACCTAATTTTTTTAATGTTAATGTCAATATTAATATTAATGTTAATGTTAATGCTAATGCTAATGTTAATGTTAATGTTAATGTTAATATTAACATTAATGTTAATATTAATGTTAATATTAATTAATGTTAATTTAATATTAAATTATTTATTTACTATTAATGTTAATTTTAATATTAATTTTATTGTTAAATTTTGCCATGTCAGCTGTCATGTTAGCAACCATGTCATATGCCACATAATGGAAGATGGTATCACCCAAATTTTTTGAGAGCAAATAGCATTTTCGTAATATTAGTTTTAATTATATTGTAAATTTTAAATTAACAGAAAAGCCAATGTAGATTTAATATTAATGCTACTGTAAAATTTTCCGGATCATACCTCGATACTTACGTTTGTCGACCGAGTTACCGTTTTCATCATTATCAAGTTTTTACCCGAATCATCGTCCTCGCTGGGGCGTGATGCCGTATTTAATCTGGAGTTGCGCTCGTGCAAGGCAAGATAACAGATTCACAATAGTATTTATAGCTCAAATTGATAACATAAGCAGCGGAAGGAAAACGTAGTATACAACAAGAATCTCTTTTATTGATAATGAACTGAAGGTTACAATAGCTATGAATAGCCCAACTTAACATGCCAATTGGCTACAACGTTCATAATCTCTCTAGCTCACAAAGGAGTACATTGTTCCATACATTACGCCTCTTTATAGCCAACAAGTAGTCTTCGGCTGAACATCTCCATGTCGCAAGTCTGAACGCCAATGCGGTAGCTCCTCTTGAACGCTAAGGACTCCATGCCTCGGCACGTCCAAGCCGAGCCCCGCCTCGAGCCGAACATATCCTGAACTTGTCCACTACCGTGTCCCTGCGGCAGATACAGTTAGACATAATCTTAACATAAACATAGTGATCGTGCTCATCTATGTCCCATTTCGCCTAGCCTGTCAGGTTAGAACTTTACATAAGAAATTATATCATTTCACTCAACCAACCAACCGTAAACTTAAACATATGCATAAGGGTGGCAGGCCCTGCGCCTGCACCCAGCGCTAATCTCAGCCCACCAGCCCTATCTATATGAAGGTTACGGTGTTTCACACCGTAATGCATCTTTGGCATCCTTATGTGTAAGACTATGATCGCTTCGATACGGGTTGCTAGCCCAATATCCGAAGGATCCCAAACTTACTGATATCATAGCTTATCACAACACTGGACGGTCGCAACCCGTCCTAATGATGTGTACCATAAATACCATACATAATTCCCTCCTTTGAACTACTCGGTTGAATTAAGATGATGTGCACCATAAATACCATACATAAATACCAACACTGGACGGTCGCAACAATATCATAGCTTATTGAGTATATTATATTGACATTGATCCATTCGGAGTTGACCGTTCTCGACAGATTTTGATATTATAACTGTTGTTAGATAGTAGAACTAGACAGCGTTCTACGTCGTTTCTGCGGTATAGGCTGGGATGCTGTCACGCACTCATGCCACTCCGGGTGCGGGTCGTGATAGGGTGCGCGAGAAAGGAACAATGTCGCTACCGATTCGGTTGGGACCGATAGGTCAGAATCGGCCGGGTCGATCGAACGGGAACGGTTGAATTAAGATCCATTCCACGTTATGGAATGGCTTCTCTGGAACCAAGTCCCATATTCAGTAGGTTGCAGGTGATCGCGTAGGCGACGTCAGCGCAGCCAACCAGTCGTTCGCTTGAAGCAAGTCTAAGACGAGTGGCTGACCTCCTTCGCCTCGTCCCTCTTCGACGTCACTGGCATCACAAGCCATCCTGGACGTATAGTTTTGTTAATCGGGGTCCTTTCAACGCAAGTAGCTAGCTCTGATGCAAGTCCCCGCTTAACCTGTGCTGAAACCTTATGCACGACTATACCCTGTTTCCTCCTAGGTCGAAACGGTCCCGTGGCCCCGAGTTGCTGATCGAGGAAACTACCGCCTTGTCGACAAGTTGTCCATAACCGTACGAAGACATATTTTTCTTTTAGTTATTAAGACATAGCCTACATTATCTTTGAAAACTCAATCCCTTTCCCGTGTTTGTGCCCTTGCATTTATCCTTTCATTCGCAACAACATTATCGATTTACCTAGGAAGGGGGTCGAGAAGAGGAGGGTCAGCCACTCACCTTTAGTTTACTTCAGGCGAGAGAATGGATCTTAATTCAACCGTTCCCGTTCGATCGAGTCAATCGATCCCGACCTATCGGTCCCGACCGAATCGATAGTGGCAGTGTTCCTTTCTCGCGCACCCGTGGACGGAGTATGGGGCACGATGTAGGGACAGGGCACTACAGCTATAGACTAAGACGTCGTCTATGAACACTATCATGAACTGATCCAAATAGTACATGAAGATACGATTCATGGAGTCCATGAATACGGCTGGCACACTGGTCGCTCCAAATGGCATAACAAGGAAATTCTAATATCCATACCTCGATCTGAATGATGTCTTCTAGATGACTTTCTCTCTGACTCTAATCTGATGGTACCCTCATGACCGCAGTCAATATTCGAGAATACAGCCGCTCCCTTGAGCTGATCAAATAAGTCATCAATGTACGATAATCAACACATAATCTTGATGTACCATCCTTCTTCTTCACAAGAAGCATCGGTGCTCCCCAAGATGATCCACTAGCACGAATGAATCCCTTGGTTCTGAGTTCTTCAATCATCTTGTACAAGATTTCCAACTTTGAAGGTGCCATCCTGTAGACTCTCTCCGATCCTGGTGCCGTCCCTGGAATCAAGTCGACGGTAAAAACTCTGCCTCACCGAAAAATGAAAACTCTGCCTCACCGGGAATACCAAAAATAATCCTGCCAATATGGCAGTCTATTCTTGTGTATTGCTCCTTCAACCAATCCATTCCTAGGCCAAGGGACCGATTCGGCCCGCAGCAAAAGGGTCATCGTCTAACCCAGCTATAGTCTGTGATGGCTTGACATTGCCAGTAGCCTTCACACCCTTTCACTGCTTAACAAATGCACGTGACACGGGACGGTGCTTGCTATACTTTGATAGCCCAACAAAACTCTTTTCTAATGTGTTCGTGCAACGACTTGACAAGCAAGGGCTACGTCAAGCCTTGCATCGAGGGAACGTGCTGTGCACGCGTTCGACTTGAACAATCAAGTTCTTTGGGTGCATAGACTTAAGCAAGAAGCAGTTAAATACGACTTAAACTACGGGACAAGCGAATGTTAATATTAATTGTAGTTCCAATTACATTTTAAATAAAAAAGAATATAATTTTAACTTTAACTAGTTTTAAGTAAATGTTAAATAAAAAACTATTTTAAATTTTAGTATTAATATTAGTTTCAATAATATTGTAAATTTTAAATTAACAGGAATGCCACGGTATTAGAAACCTAGCTAGCTGATGTCACGTTGCTCGGGGCTTGGTTAGTGTTCGTCTAAACTCGTACGTACGAACTAGTTATTAGTAATGATAACCAAAAATTGAATTTTAAGTTTAAAATCTAGTCGAGCTCGATCCTTCCTCTTTATCCCATCTCCCACACTCTCTCTTTCTCTCTCTCACTCTCGGGTTCTCTCTCACAGGTTGTGTTCCTTAACACAACAGATCCCGTAGCATTAAATGCTCTGCATGCGTTATCCTACACAATTTAATAATAAACACTGATACTATATCTTTAGAAGAGCAAAAGTTGTCTTGGAAGTCATAAAAAATTACTTTGTATTGTCTTCTCAATACTTTTTTGCATTGGAGATGACTTTTTAAACTTATTGTCATTTGTGAATATAGCCGCCTATGCAAGTTATTGTCTTCTGCCTCATGCCACATAGGATACACAACACATAACAAGACAATAAGGTTTCGTAGCATTAAATGCTGCTGCATGCGTTATCCTACAGAAGAGGGCCACGTGGAGATTGTTGTTGCATGCTTCCTCATGCGTTATTAGCTACACAATTTAATAATACATGTACCCAGAAGACGAGAAAATTGTGTTGTTAGAAGTTGTTTCCTTAAAATTATGCTTGCTCCTAGAATAACTCAAGATTTTTCATGAGCCATCAAAAGAGGGCCACGTGGCGGAGTTACAAGGAAGACGAAAAGGTTGTATTGTTGCCTTGCTGGAAGTTGTTTCTTCCTGAATAATACTTTTTGTACCTCCAAATTGTACTGTCAAACTGTCCATCCTTACGTGGCAGCTGACGTGATATGTTGATCTGGCAGCTGACGTGGCAATTTTTTTAAATAAAACTAAAAATAAAAATTAACATTAAAGTTAATATTAACATTAACATTAACATTAATATTAATATTATCGTTAACATTAACAATAATATTAATATTAACATTAACCTTAACATTAATATTAACATAAATTAATATTAATATTAAATTAACATTGATATTAACGTTAAATTATTATGGAGAAAATTGGGTAGTTAACTTTTTGGATTAAAATTTGCCATGTCATCAGTCATGTCAGATGACACACTATTATTTAACATGCCACATCAGATGGGAGGGCTATATATTAGAGGATCAATTTGGAGGTACGAATATAGCATTACTCTTTCTTCTTGTATTGTTTTTTGTCCTTCGTTTCTTCTGCTGGTTTCTAACACACTCTATTTTCTTCAATGTCGACGTCACATGGAGAAAGTGATCGTCGTGTGGAAGATTTAGTCGATGAAGAAGGCCTCCTTTCAAGAGGACTGTCAGATGATTTGGATGATGAGCAAAGTTTGGAAGATATTAGCTTAGGAGACAGTAAAGAATAAGATGAAGACATCAACGCAAACAACGAAATGTTATTTCGCATCACCCTTTCTAATGGATTTAAGAAATGCATTATATTTTTACATCTATTTCTCATGTTTATTTTGTTTTATTCTGTTCTTAGGGACGACGGTGAATCTCCATTAGATTTCGATGCAGCGACGATAAAAAAAATATTACAATCTGCCAACATTAACGAAGATCCAAAACATCTCTTAGAAGAAGATATTGTTGGCCTACAGTTCAACTCTATTGAAGAAGCAGAGACATTCTACCGGATATATTCAAAAGCATATGGTTTCAGTATTAGAAAGAACGTGGTAAAGAAAAACAAATCTGGGATGGTGATGATCCGTAGTTGGTGTTGTTCGAATGCAGGATTCAGACACAAGAAATACAAGGAAGCTCCAAACAGGGTTCGTGAGCCAAGAAGTGAAAGCAGAAGTGGTTGTAAAGCAATTTTTCGTATTGGGTACACCCATAAAACAAAGATGTGGTCCGTCAAAAAAATTCATGTACATCACAACCATAACCTGGCGAATGATTATGAAACAGTTTTTTTGAGATCCCATCGTATGATATCACCCACAGAGTTGGAAGAAATTAAGCTTATGAAGCAATCAGGGATGGGGACTGGACAGATATGGAATTTAATTGTCCAGAAGAAAGGTGGCTAGGATAAGGTTGGATGGACGAGAAAGGATTTATACAACGCTCTAGCTCAAGATAGTAGAGCACTAGACGATGTTCATGCTACGACAACACTTACATTTCTTCAATCTAAGGAGGTTAGTGACCCAGATTTCTTCTACGCGTACAAGGTAGACGAAGATTCCAGATTGACCCATCTCTTTTGGGCTGACGGTGCATGTCGATTCGATTATGAATTATTTGGAGATTCACTAGCATTCGATTCTACATATAAAATAAATAGAAGTCAAATGCCGTTGGTGGTTCTAGTGGGTACAAACAATCATGCGATGACTTGTGTGTTTGGGTTTGCAATGATCCATAATAAGACTGCAGAGACTTATTCTTGGGTTCTAGAAAAATTCCTAGAGTGTATGAATGGCAAATTACCAGTAACAGTTCTCACGGATGGTTGCAGATCCATGAATAAAGCAATTGAGGATTTAATGTCCAGCGTAGTTCATCGAACGTGCTCATGGCATATCCTAAATAATGCTGCCAAACATGTACACCGAGAGGGTTTTCACAATAAACTGAGTCTTCTGATTAAAAGGTACATCGCACACTTGCTACTTTACTTTGAAGTATGTTGTTGTTACAATATCACAACTTTAGTTACTGTCCATGTTTTCTAAACAGGTACTATTTAGTCGAAGAATTTGAAAACCGTTGGCAGCAGATGCTAACAGATTATAATGTAGAGAACAATGAGTGGACCACTGCATTGTACAGAACGAGGGAGCGATGGGCAGACACATTCCTACGTGAAAATTATTTTGGCGGTTCTACTGCAACAAATAGATGTGAATCTATGAACGCATTTCTGAAAAGGTTTTTGAATGAGAAGCTGCCACTATAGAAGGCCCTTCAAAATTGTGACTTCAGTTTGGCGGCCTTACGTTACGGCCAGATGGGTAAGCATGATAAGGATAAACTCTTAACACCAGTTGTGAATCAAACTAGCATGGTCATAATAGAAGGTAAATTTACCATAATTTATACTAAAACGGTGTTTATAGATGTAAGGAAGGAAATCACACGTTCTGATGCATATACTGTTCTCCATCATCACATCGTAAGAGAGGCAGAAGTTTGCACTGTCCAAAAGTATATGTCGCCAAACAGTGTCAACCGAAAGGTTACATTTGACCGACCGACAACATCATAAATTGTGAATGCTTGTGGATGGAGACCAAGGGGATTCCTTGTAGGCATATTTTTTCAGCAATGAAAAGATTGCAAATTGGAGATATTCCAAAGAACTTGATAAAATCTCGTTGGCTCAAGGATTGCAAAGAGAGTTATCTCTCCGGACCTAGCTCAGAAAGAAGATTCATCCACCCAGACAGTATTGAGAGCAGAAGGTATGGTGTTATTAATGAACAAGTTAATCTGTTTACATACTATTGTAAAAAATCAAGCAAAATTCAAGAGAGGAGAACGGAGTTGATGTCGTCTGTTCTGATGGAGTTAAAAGAAATGGTGACCGATATTGGTGAAGAAGAACAAATGGTAGCTGATGCAGTTCATGGAGTGCATGAAGCTTTAAAAGAGCCAAATCCGGTAGCAACAAAAGGAAGGCCTTCTCAAGGGAAATCAAGCCAGCCTACAGAAAGTCAGCCTATCCCGAAGCCTAGAGTATGTAGAGTTTGTAAAAAATCGGGTCACGATTTTAGTAATTGTAAAGTACGAAAGCGAAATAGTGACAAAGAGCAAATGGAATAAAATGAAACTTCGTTGACTTAAGACAATGTCTTTCTTATGTGGCAAGATGTCATTCACACGAGACAATTAGATAAAAAAATATGTTCTCCAATACAAAATTTTGAGAAGACAATTAGATAAAAATGGAGAATATCAAATTCCAAGTTCGAAACGGAGTACATCAAAAATAGAGAAAATATGTTCTCCGTGCAGTTCAAAACGGAGAATATCATTCTCCGTTTCAAATGACACGGAGAATATCATTCTCCGTTTCAAATTAAAACGGAGAATGAACATTCTAATGTGTTTTTAACACTGGGAATCTTATTCTCCGTTTCAAATTAAACGGAGAATACCGTTCTCTGTTCCAAATTAAACGGCGAATAGAATCCTCAATCGTTTTAATACTGGGAACGGCATTCTCCGTGCAGCTCAAAACGGAGAATATAATTCTCCGTTACAAATGAAACGGAGAATATCATTCTCCGTTTCAAATTAAAATGGAGAATGAACATTCTAATGTGTTTTTAACACTGGGAATGCTATTCTCCGTGTAATTCAAAACGGAGAATTCTATTCTCCGTTTAATAAAATACGGAGAATGCTATTGTGGTGTCGTGGTTACAATGCTAGACTTGTATTTAAGAGGTCATTGGTTCAAATCTTGACTATAACAAAATTTTGTTTTATTTATACTTTTTTTGTAAGTTATGTATGGGGCCCATTTAAAAGGGAAAAAACTTTGATACAGGAGAGAAACTTTGATACAGTAGGGGGTATCAAAGTTTTGATACCCCCTATGTATGACATGTGGGCCATCTCAAAATTTATGTGTATATATATATATGTTTATACATTTTACAAAGCAGGAGGGGACCACATGTCTGTTTGCCATTAAAATTCTTTGATGTAAATTTCAATACAAACAGAACAGTGTTATAATATAGGACTTAGACGTAGTCCTAGAAGTACACTTTTGTTTAATCTGGGTCCCTTGTGCCGATGGAGTGAGTGGTAATGCGTTGACTCCGTTGACGATCTGACGACGGTTATCGGTTCTCTGAAGGTCTGGATTGCCCTGGGTGCTGGAGCTTGCTGAGAGGAGGAAGACGTTGAGTGTCTGTATCTGCCTCTCTGATGGTGCGAAGTCTCTGTCTGTTCGCTGTGGAGGTTGATATGTATGCACGTAGATTGGTCTGTGTGTGCATAAAAGAAGGAAATGATCCCTCTATTTATAGTTTTGCAGGCTGGCTGCTCATGTGCACATATGTAGGATGCGCCTGTACGCGAGGACGCCACGTATTGATTGCTGATGGAGGCACATGGACGACGCACCCTAATCGAGGGGGTTGACTTCTTCATATTGCTGTTGTGAACCGGCACGTAGCAGAGAAGAAGATCTTTCTGTTGCTGAGATCTTGGATGAGTTGAATCAAAGGACACGTGTCAATAACCCATGGCTCGGAGATCTCGAATTTGGTGGGGGGAATGATCTGGTAGGATGCGCCTGAGATTGGGCGCATGAGGAGACTTTGGCTCGTAACCTTTAGGAGTTACGAACCATTCTGGGCGCATGGCTTTTGAGGCGCATGCAGAGCTTCAGTAGTGACTTTACTCCTGTCTTTTGGGATCAGGGAGAAGTCTGGGGCGCATGGCTTTTGAGGCGCATGCAGAGTTATGACAGTGACTTTTCTTCTGTCTTTAGGGATCAGTGAAAAGTTTGAGACGTACAGCTTTTGAGGCGTATGCACGTTTGGGCGCATGGCTGTGGAGGCGCATGCGAGCTGGTTGGGTGGCTACGTGGCAGTAGCCGTCGGAGAGGAGTAATAATGATGCTGACGTTGGCGATGCTTCGTCTTCTGAAAAAGCTACCGACTACTCAGACTTTGGGAGGCGTGCTGCCAACTCTGTCAGTTCAGCATTTAATGTTTGTGACATTCGATCGACAGCTGAGTGGGTACGTCGGTTGGCGTTCTACTAGGCGCATGGGGACGCATGGGGGCGCATCCCCTGTGATGCTCTTGGTACTGAAGGGCGCGTCTGTGTGATGCGCTTGGCGCGTCAGTGTGATGCGCGGTTTGGCCGACGCATTCGCTTCATGAGACGTCTTTGATGGTGCAACTGTTACGTTCTTCGAGTGCTTTAAATAGCCGTTTTGACCTGGCTGAATTCGAAGCGTCCGGTTCATCCATTTAATGCAAATTCATTGCACGAAATTCGGAGAGCCATCCACTTGGCGCATGGGTTTGATTTGCCCGGCCTATAAATAGTGGTATGGAGAGAGGGTTGGCCTCTCGTTCTCTCACGTCTTTCCGACATGAACTTGTGTGCTCGAATGCATTCTGTCGACGAGATGCTCCCGAGGATGAAGATGCGACGCAGTGTCTTCGTCGATGCACTTGAAGGTGACTGTTACATCCAAAAGACAGAGTCGAGGGCTTCCGAGGCAGGCGGAAGGTGCCTGTTGCATCCAAAGATAGGGATGTACGGGCCTCATTTCCGTTACTCCGGAAGAGCCGTAGATCGGAATGGCGGTGCTGCGGCTTTGGTAGCTCTTTCTTCCTTCAAAATGGGTGTAGCCCATTCTGGTTGTGTTGAAAGCTGCTCCTTTAGCCGTGGTTTCGATCACGATCTTCCTTCACCTTTGGAGGCTCTTTCGAAGCCTCCCCTGGCCGCAGATTTGCGGTGCTCTTCTCTTCGTTGGTTCCAGCCAGAGGATTAAATGCTTTATTAGTCGAAGCACTTATTAGGTGAGCCTGGCTGGAAGAGCGGCACATAACTGGACTGCTGAAGGGATGCACATAACTGGGGATGCACATAACTGAGCTTCTGAAAAGGATGTGCCATGCTGAAGGCGCATGGTGGGATGCGCCTGGCTGAGGGCGCATATTGATTGCTGGCTGTAGACTTAGGATCTTTTCTTTGTAGAAATTCTCCTTTGTACAGTCTTTCTTAGACATGTAATAGACTTTTATATGTTAAATAAAAAGTCCTCTTTCAATGTCTATATTTGTTGCTTTTTGCTGTGAAGCACTTTGTCCAAGCTTTGGCACATGTAGTCTGGCGCATAGACTTTCTGGCTCTGAAATTCTATGCTTCTACAAGATCCCCTTCAAAGTTTTTAAAACTTTTAGATAAGTTTTGGAATACTTTGAATAAGAAGCATGGTGGTCAAGGCGCATGACTGTTGGAGCGCATGACTGTTCGGGCGCATGCCTGTTCGGGCGCATGCTCCTCTCAGTAAATACAAATGATAACGTCTCGGTAACCGAAAAGATTAATGATGATCTTTTGGTCTTATTTGCTGTTATCTTTTCACAGGACCCGAGGCGACGGCTGAGGTCACCCTTCATCGGTTCACGCGTACGACCGTGCCTATAAATAGGCATGCGATGGAGAGAAAGAGAGTTCTTCTTTCCTCTGTCTTTGCTTTCTTTAGAGTTCTTCTTCAAAAACCCTAACTTTTCTTCTCTCAAAGAAATGGCTCCCAAGACTCCTCACGGCGGTGCTGGAAAGGGAAAGAAGCCGGCGGAGTATGCCGAGGGGGATGCCCCTATCACCATTGTGACTCCGGCCAATGTTCGCCCTGCTGTGACGGGTGGGTGTCGTCTTTTCCACTACTTTCTTTGTTCCGGTGGTCTTTGGATCATGCGACTGAGTTGACGTGCCCTAACTCTCTTCTGCCGACGCGCATGGACTTCTGTCCTCGCTGAGGTTTCATCCCGCCGATGTGCATAGGTTTAGGCCTTTATCATGTACCGAGGTTTAACTGCGGACGCGCATGGGTTTACACCCTGAATGCGCCGAAGCCTTTGCTGACGCGCATGGATTTACGTCCTGATGATGCGCCGAAGCCTTTCACTGAGGCGCATGGGTTTACACCCTGATGATGCACCGAAGCCTTTTACTGAGGCGCATGGGTTTAAACCCAGATGATGCGCCAGGTTGCTTTGACACACCTTGTCTTTTTGCCTGACCTTTGATTTTTGTTGTGCCAGTATCGATGACGATTCCATTACTGAACGAGGTCCTTCTGGATGCTTCCCTTTGTCAAATGGGTGTTGATTTTGATGAGGCGGTTGTCAACCCTGCCAAGGGTGTTATCTTACAGGATCAACCTCCTGAGAGGGTGCTGCAGATCCAGAACCAATTGCCGACTTTCCTCCAGAGCATGATGGAGAGCAGAAAACTGAAATCTGCTGAATCCGAAGATGTGACCTTCTTGAAATCCGCCTTTTTGTTCGGCGACCGCCTGATCTCCACGGAAGCAAAGATACTGAAGGTCAAAGAAGACTGGTTCTTTTCTGCAAAAGGTAGGGTGCTGTACATGCGATAGCTTGACCGCCAGTTGCCGCTGACAGCCTTCTATCGTCTAGCTTCGAAGAGAAGGATGTCCTGGGATCTTACTCCTTCTCAGCGAGGGGCCCTAGGAGGTGCTCTTTCGATTGATGCTACCTCGAATCAGAGGGATACCCTATCTGCTTCACGAACCGGTCCCTCGTTCAGTTGCCGAACTTTGCGTCCCGGGAGCCTCTACAGTTAAGTCCCAACTGACATTTTTGCCTTCAATGCTTCAACCGTCGCGAGTCGGATGCTGACATCGAGGGTCATGTATCCGAAAGGTAGCTTTAGGATCGAAGGTTGGTGTCATCATATCTCGAGGTGGGACGAGTTGACCACTTGGGTGCTTTCGAAGTTCAAGGCTGAGCTTAAGGAGATTGGACTGACAGCCGCTATCCGTGCCACGCAGGCTGGCGTGGATCTCAATAAGCCTATGTTCCTTGCACTCTTGGAATTGTTCAATACCCAGACTGGTACCTTCTACACTCCCGTGGGGGAGTTGGGGTTGGCTCTCCACGAGATGTACGAAGTGTCCAAGCTTCCCTGGGGCTCAGAGTCGTACGAGAAATATTTCCCATCAAATGAAGAGATCTAGGTTCTGGAAAATAAGGACTCGGAGATGATGGCCGTTTTCAAAGAAGTGGCGAGCCATCATTATTTGATGCATCGGAAGGACAAAGTCAAGACTCAGCCTCATGTGACTGCTTGGAGGGATTATGTTTTCAAGCAAGATTTGGCGGATCCCTCGAGGATCCGATTTACGACTTCGCAAGGGCTGAAACCTGCAGAAGTGACTTCTGAGATAAGCCGGCTAGACGAGAGGACCCCTCGTTCCAATGAGGATAGCGAGAACGCGTATAGCTGCTTCTGGCACTGTGCGCACCGGATGTCGTCTAAAGCGGTGCTGACAGCATACTTGATGATATGGCTTCGAGATTGTGTGTTTGCGGGCGAATCTGGTGCAGTGGAGAGGGTACACCGGAACCTTATTTTGCCTGCCGTAAAGTTGGCTTTCGGGCGTCCCTTAGCTCTCCTTCCCGCTATGGTGTGTAACCTATTGCGGGGTTTGAGGACTTTTGCTGATGACGTGATCCAGGGGAGAGGTAAAAATGACAACTTTTCCTGGGCTGAATTGCCATTCCATTATCTTATGGGATGGCTAATTCTGCATCATCCGAATATGATGAGTCCCGGTCCGGAGGAGGATCATGTTGAAGGGGATGCCTTTATCCGCCGCTTCTACAAGAGGAAGTGGTTACACACTGGCGTCCCCGTTTGCAGGAGAGTTTTATCCTACCTTCAGGGGTGGAAGATTGTCAAGGTCGCCCCCATCTTCAAAGATTTCGAGGCTGACCAAGATTTAATCGACTCAGGTGAAGATACGATTACTCTGCCGAAATGGGGTTTTCGTTGGTTGCAAAGTATTCGGCCTTCTCACTTGGTCTACCGCAACCAGAATAGGGATTATCTGGAGCCATATCTGCCCAGCCGGTTCGCTCGCCAGTTTGGCTATACTCAGCTGATGCTACAGAATCCCAGTAACAGTCTGGAATTTATCGATAGTTTGCTGGATGGAGCCCGGGGTTGGCAATATTACAATGCCGGGTGTACTGGTGTTCAGTTTACGTTGCCTGTTCGCAACCCTCGACCACAGATCCTGTATTCGGCCGCTAAGCTGTATTGCACAATGAATGCTGCATCTCCAGGTTATGACAGAGAGACTAGTTTCATCATTAGAACTCAGCTGGAGGCCACGACGAATATGTTGATGGTGGCTCGGTCATATCGCCCACCAGAACCGGCAGGGTATTGGACTGCTGCTGCAGCCTCAGTGAGAGATCCTCTTGTTGGGAAGAGGCAGGCTGACGCGGAAGCCGGCTCGTCTGTACCAAAAAGGTCGAGGAAGATGACGAATCCAAAGGCAACGGGAGTGCCACCTATACCGCCAGTGGAATCAGCTCCTGCTGAGGTAAGGAGTCCTCTGTAGCTTTGGGCTTATCTTGTCATTTTGGTGACTTATGCTTCTTCTTGTAGGGATCGTCGAAGAAGAAGGCCCACGTTTCAAAACCGGGTGTCAGTAAACCGAAGGAGGTAGCAAGCTCCTCTGATGAGCGCATCCTTCCGATGGTAATGTCTCCAATAGAGGAGAGTCTTGAAGATGTTCCCGCAGAGGTTTTACTATCTCCAGATTTTGTTGAAAGAGATGTAGAGGTTGCAGTAACTTTCAGGGAGGTGCCAGCTGCCGTGAGGGCCTTGGACGTTGAGGGTCCAGCAGACACGAGGCTTCCTGGTGATGATGTGGGGTGGAGTTCGTCGTCTTCGGATGACGCTGCTCCAGAGTTGCAAGAGCCTGTTGCGGGGGCAACAGAGATGGTTGGAACAGAGAAGAGGGTTGATTCCCCTCCTTATTATGATGAGGGGAGGTCGGCTGCATCATTGCCGAGCCCTACCCCAGACTCA
This sequence comes from Iris pallida, assembly GCA_029216955.1. NCBI lineage: Eukaryota > Viridiplantae > Streptophyta > Magnoliopsida > Asparagales > Iridaceae > Iris > Iris pallida. Next base: position 8,895,541 of record JANAVB010019198.1, on the reverse strand, counting down.
GCGACAGAAGCTGAGGTGGCTACCAATCAGGAGGTAGTGACAGATCCTGTCCCTGTAGAGGGATTTGATGAAGAGACTCGTCTGACAGTCCCGACTCCTGGGGCGGGTCAGGAAACAAGTGTTGATCTCTCCGTTCCACGAGGGGAAGTATTGGTTGTTGATAGCGCGTTGGGGACTGGAGAGGTGGTCGCTGACATCGGTAGTACTTCCAAGTTTGGAAAGGGTAAGGGTGTGATGGAACCCTCTGTTGCTCCTTCTACTTAGGGTACTATCTCGACACCTGTGTCGGCTCCTTCTGCTCCCTTGGCTCCTCGGGCTAGTAGTCCAGTCCCTGTTGATGAAGAGCCTATTGATGCCGAGGTTCAAGCCTCGCAGGTCGAGGTTGGCGGGTCTTCTTGCGGTCCGCCAACTGGGGTAGCTCCTCTAACTCCTGTCATGACACCACAGGTGCTGGCGGACGCAGATGAATATGTGAGATTCATCGTTGAGGCAGTGTACAAAATGCTGCAGAGGGGGGTGTCGGCAGTGATGGACGCCAAGTGGAGCTTTACGACGGCAAGAACTCTGGCATTGCCTCATATCAACTTGATCCGTGTTCACCCGGGCCACGAGCATATGGCCGACATTCTGGAAGCCACGGTGGCTGAGTTGGACCAGCGGCTTTCTGAATTAGGACGCATCCAGCAGAATGACCTCTCTGTCCTGATAGATACGGAGAAGGAGAAGTTGCTCGCCGAGACTGTGTCTTCCTACCAGGCCACTGTGAGTGTCTGGGAACGCGAAGTGTCTGAGATTGAAGCTGCAGTGGAGCGGTTATCTCAGTCTATACGGGAGACAGAAGAGACGCGAGCTGCGCTGGATGCAAATATCGCGGAGATTGACGCGCAGATGCGCCGCCTTGAGGATCAGCGGGCCCGACTCCTATTGGACGCTGAACGTGTCCGGGCTGAACACGTAGCATTCAAAAAGGAGGAAGCAGCTTTCACTCTCCGAGCTCTTACCCTGGCTCAGCAGAGACAGCAGCTTGATGAGAAGTACGAGAATGAAACTTCTGCTGAGGCTGTCGAGGCGATGCGTCAGGAAGCTGAACGTCGAGTCTTGGCGACTGTGGAGACTCGGGCGGCAGACTTGAAACGTCGAATTGCAGAGCTTTCCGCCAACCCTGGGGATATTTAGGGCTTGTAGTCTCTGCTTTTTGTATTTTTGCAACTCTTGCTGGGGATAGTGTAATCCTTTACTCTCCTTTCTTTTAGAAATAATAAAGAAGTACACCATTTTCTGCGATGTGTTCATTTTTGCATGTCATGAACTTTGATGATTTGTGTGGACCTATTATCTTTTGCGTACCTTGGTTTCAAATACAGATAATAAGTTTGAAGGACCCAATGTATTTGCTCAGAGGTAATGTGGACGTGACAAATATGGGGTTCAAATGATAGAATCTTCCTACTCATAGGTGTTGTGAACGTGGTAGGAATGACCCTGGGAGATGCACGGAACTACTCAGAGGTAATGTGGACGTGGAAGTTCTGCGATCGATGTACGGCAACGCGGGGTTTGTCTGTACGGGATGTTTACTCAGAGGTAATGTGGACGTGGTAAACATGAAGGACAGCGTAGTCTTACGGGGTATAAGATTCTGCCTTGTAGGGTGTAGGAGGACAACTCAGAGGTGATGTGGACGTGGTTGTTCTTCTACTGGAGGATGCTACGGAACAACTGGGTTCCGAAAGCGTATAATTTTGTGGAATGGAAGTACATGTCTGAAAAGATGTCAAGAGTAGTACTTCTTTAGGAACTTGCCGTTGATGGGCATCATGAACAAGTTCCCATTGGGTTTGGCGAGACGGTAAGCACCGTTTGAGTATACCGTCTCGATGATGAAAGGTCCTTCCCATTTGGGCTCGAACTTTTCTGGTGTTTTATGAGTCAACACCATCGGCCTCCTGACTGCCAGAACCAGGTCGCCAACTTGGAAAGTCCTCTGCTTGACCTTCTTGTTGAAAGCCTGTGATATACGGGCTTGGTAGAGTTCGATGCGTTGTTGAGCTAGGAGACGCTTTTCGTCAAGTACCTCTAGTTCCCGCAGATGACGACGTTGATTGTCTTCTTCTGTGAGTTGGTTTATGATTGCTACACGGAGTGAGGGTATCTGAATCTCGAGAGGCAGTACCGCTTCGCTCCCGTAAACTAAGGAGAATGGTGTGTTGCCTATCGGGATCCGTACCGTTGTGCGGTAAGCCCAAAGGCATTCGCCAAGCTTTTCATCCCAATCGCGTTTGTTAGATGACACGACCTTTTTGAGTAACCTGACGATAGTTTTGTTGAACTCCTCGGCCAATCCGTTTGCTGCCGAATTATAGGCGGTTGATGCCACATTTTGAATGCGATTCTTGTCACAGAATCGGCTGAAGACATGGCTGATGAACTGAGGACCATTATCGTAGATGATCCTCCGGGGTACCCCGAAACGGTAGATGACGTGGTGCTTGTTGAAGTTGATCACCCTGGAGCTTTTTACTTCTGCCAGAGGAACTACTTCTGCCCATTTGGAGAAGTAGTCAGTGATTGCTAGGATGAAGCGGTGTCCTCTCGATGAAGGAGGGGTGATCGGTCCCATAATGTCTATTCCCCAAGCTTCGAAGGGCCAGGAGGCGACTGTAGGATGTAGTGGTTCGGACGGTGTATAAATGAAGTCTGCGTGAAGCTGGCACGCATGGCACTTCTTAGTATATTCAACAGCGTCAGCGGCCATGGTTGGCCAGTAATAGCCCATGCGTCGCAGTCGATCCTGCAACTTAGGACTGGGCTGATGGGCCCTACAGGTTCCATCATGAGCTTCTCGAAGGGCTTCGGCTGCTTCTTCGTTAGACAAATATTGAAGGAGAAGTCCATCGTAGGAGCGTTGGTACAGCATTTTAGTAGCCGTATCGTAGTAGAATCGAAGAGAGCGTCTCCTGACTGAGACAGCTTCTTTCAGGTCCTCTGGGAGAATTTCGTAGACAACGAAGTCGATGAACGGGAATCTCCAGTCCCGGACGTTAACACCGGCACCCGCTGAGATGGCATGGGCCACTTGTGAGCACAAGTTGTTTTTAGGGCAGACCAAGTCTCGACCCACTACCGTGACGTAGTGTTGAGTTCCGAGGGGTGCCGCCAAAGAGGCTGCGAGGCCAGCCAGAGCATCGGCCTCTAGATTTTGTAGACGAGATACGTGTTCGATAAAGAACCCAGTGAAGGTTGAAACGATGTTCAATGCAACTTCATGGTAGGGGATCAAATCTTCATGGCGAACCTCGTATTGTCCTCTGATCTGATTTACGACGAGCTTTGAGTCACCGTAGGCTTCCAGATGTTTTACCCTCAGCTGTTGTGCTAGCTGGAGTCCCATAATGAGCGCGTTGTACTCGGCCACGTTGTTGGAGCACGGCTTCGAAAGGGAGTAAGCACGCTGGATGACCAGTTGATCGGGGGAGACTAATACCACCCCCACTCCTGCGATGATTTGGCCTTTGGGGCCTGTTCTTGAAGCGCCATCGAAAAACATCCGCCAGACGGAGCCTTCTTCGATGACATTTGATTCTTGGACCTCATCCGGGATGTCTTTATAGAGTCTTGAGGACTCCGGGATGGGGTGTGCAGCTAAAAAGTCGGCCAGAGCTTGACCCTTAACAGCCTTCTGTGGAACGAACACTATGTTATATGGCGTTAGCAAGATCGTCCATGTAGCGAGCCGGGAGTTCAGTGATCCTGGCTTCGTCATGAGGACCCTGAGCAGATTGACTCAGGAAATGACGTGAATTATCTGGCCCGAGACATAATGATGAGTCTTTTGGATGGCAAATACCAGAGCCAAGCACTCCTTTTCAACGGGGTTGTACCGGTGTTCGGCCCCAATCAGGGTTCGGCTGAGGTAGTAGATTGCTTGCTCATAGCCTGTGTCGCTGTTCTGAGCTAGCAGGGCGCCGAAGGAATGATCCATGGCACGGACGTAGAGCAGGAATGGTTTGCTAGCGACTGGTGCCACCAAAACTGGAGGGCTCGTCAGGTAGGCTTTGATGTCGTCGAAAGCCTTTTGGCATTCCTCTGTCCAGACGTAAGAGACTCCCTTCTTCATGAGAGCTGGGTGAAGGGTTGACATTTGCCGAAAAGGTTTGCTATGAACCTGCGGATGTACGCCAGACGTTCCTGTAGGCCTCGAAGTTCTCGAAGATTCTTCGGAGGGTCCATATCAAGAATTGCTTTGGTCTTCTCCGGATCGACATGAATGCCTTTCGCCGTGATGATGAAGCCCAAGAACTTTCTGCTTGAAACCCCAAGGAAGGATTTAGCGGGGTTCATCTTGAGTTGATGTGCCCGCATGAGGTCGAAGACTGTCTTGAGGTCTTGCAGGTGATCTCCTTTGAGGCGGCTCTTGACTGCGATGTCGTCGACATAGCACTCGACTGTCTTGCGAAGGTGCTGACGGAAAATGGTGCTCATAGCACGTTGGTATGTCGCACCAGCATTCTTTAAGCCGAAGGGCATCACTGTGTAGCAGAAAACGCCCTTTGGAGTCATGAATGATGTATGTTTTGCGTCATCGGGGAACATCTTGATCTGGTTGTAGCCCGAATACCCGTCCATGAAAGACATGCGCTCGAAGCCATACGTGTTGTCGATCATCACGTCGGTGATTGGAAGCGGGAATTCATCCTTCGGGCAAGCAGAGTTTAGGTCTCTGAAGTCGATACAGACTCGTATCTTCCCATTCTTCTTGGTAACGGAGACGACATTGGCTATCCAGTCTGGGTGTTGCTCTTCACGGATGAAGCCGCTAGTCAAGAGTTTGTCTACCTCCTGATCGATGGCGTTCATGATGTCCGGACGGAAGTGCCGCTGTTGTTGCTTGATAGGCTTGGCATCAGGCAAGATGTTCAACCTATGCATCGCAATCTGGGGATCAAGTCCCGGCATATCTTCGTAGCTCCAGGCGAAGACGTCGATATATTTTTTAGCCAGCTGGATTAAAGATTCTCGGTCTTCTCCTTTGAGGCTTTTGATGACGAAGATGGGTTTGGAAGAAGATCCATCCCCAAGGTCGATCTGCTCGACTTCGTCTTCGGTGGAAGGTTCACGTAATTCAAAACGAGACTCCCATTGTTGTCCCAGGCGTTGAGCCCAAGGTTCTTCTTCGAAGAATTCCGGCGCTTGGTCTTCGCCTTCTTCTTCTTGAGATTGTACAGATGTCATGTTGGCTGACAGCACTCTCTTGAAGACAGATTCGATACTGGTATCGGAATCCCACGTTGATGCTTCAGATGAGTACGAATGTTCAACTTCCTCTGTGTTTGAACTCTCTGGAGTTGACGGCGGCGTGACATAGCCTACCCCCCGTCGAGTTTTGTTGTAGTAGTCCTGCGGCTTTCCTTTAGGTGTTGGAAGTCGGAGAGGGAGACGTCGACCTTTGCCGTAGTTCAGGCCTTTGTCACTTTTTAGGTCGTAACCCATCTTTTGGATGAGGTACTTTGCCTTGTCCGTGTACCGATAGAGTTGTATTCTGTCGGTATCTGGTTTTGGCTCGAGTGGCGGAAGGTCTTGATGACGCTCAACCCTGCCGAAGATGATGGATTCTTTGTCTCGACTCCGTGGTGGGACTATGTAACAGACCCCTTGGGACGGGACTACTCGATTTACATGGTGAACGGTCATTATTTGTGTTTGCAACGACCGTAGAGCGTTATCTAATGTATACATGGCATTCCAATATGGAAGACTAGAATAATTAAAAGACACTATATTATTGATGAAATGCGAGATTTTATCCCGTGGGATTACATTGTCGAGGGAGGGAGCATCTACATCGGCCGAGATATATTCCCTCAGCTCTTCATCTGTAAGCACTGTAGTTGGATCGGGAGGGTCCACCACAGCGTTGATCTGGGAGTCGGAAAGGACTACATGAGCCTTCTTCGGCGGCTGGGATGGCGGCGGCTTGCCCTTAAGACGCACCTTCAGAGGTGCCTCTGTTGTGCCTCCGGTGCCTGGCGCCTTCCCCTGTAGTTTTGCCACAAGGGGAGCCGATGTTTGAGGTGGCTTTCCCTTGAGCCGTATCTTCAGGGGAGCTTCAGGAGCAGCTAGTGCTTTCTTGGATAGCTTAATGCTCATGGAGGGCAACTTCTGCGGCGGTTTGCCTTTGAGTCGGATCTTCAAAGGAGCATCAGGAGTGACCTCAGGCTCCATGTCCGGCTCTGCTGCTGTTTCTGCATCGTCATCAGCCTCATTGGCCTCCTCCTCGTCAGGTGACTTGTATAAGTCGGCATCGGTAAAGTAGGCTTCAATCCCTTTGAAGGGGTCGATGTCCACGAACTCCGTACGTATGACGTTGTTGGTGGACACGTACTTCATACATTGGTGGAACGTGGATGGCACCACCATGTACTCGTGCAGCCATGGGCGACCCAATAGAATGTTGTAGTTGACTTCAGCGTCCACGACATAACAAGTGACCTCGGTTCTGAGGTTACCGATGTGGCACTTTAGTCGTATTTTGCCCAGTGGTTCGCTTTTGCTGGCGTTGAAACCAGTGATTGTTGTATTGGAGGGCGCCAGTCGGTACATTGGGATTCCCAGTGTTGAGAGCAGCGTCTTCGGGATGATGCTGAGGGAAGACCCCGGATCGATCTGAATCCGCTTCACCTTGACTGAACCGATGTACCCTGTGTAATACAGCGGCCTGTTGTGTCGATTGTGTTTGAGCAACATGTCCTGTTGGGTGAAGGTTATATTGGGGATAACCTCCTCCGTACAGTAACAGTGCTTGCACACAATCGGGAGATCTTCCGGCTGCTTGACCTGACTGAGAAAGGATTCAGCATCCTTCAGAGCTTCGCAGAGAGCTTCTCGGGAGTCTTTGGAAAGACGGAGGAGCTCGAACAGAGATAGACGGGCAGGAGTACTGGCGAGTTACGCCAGTATGTCAAAGTTGTGGGGCTTGGCTAGCCCCGAAGCATTCTTTTTTCGCAGAGGCCTATCGAAGCGGACCTCTATCTGCTTCTATTTATTGACTACTGAGGGCTTAGACGGACCCTCATCCTGGACAGCAGGGACGGTGCCAGGAGGCACCACCTTGACGGCAGCTTCGTCGGGTTGGACGTTCTGTTGTGAACGCGTCTGCACAGGAAGTGCCTCTTCCACTGAAGAAGAGACCATGCGGCAAGACTTGATTTTCCTGCCTTTGGATTTGGAGGTAGGGCGTACCTCCGGTTGAGTCACCTCGGAGACGAGATCGGGGTGAACCCACAGGATCTCTCCTCGAGATGTGGTGAGTGGGATGAGTCCACTCACATTGTCACGGGTTGGTGGTAAGTTAACCACCTCCATTGTCGCCTTAGGGATGGGGACGACGCCATCATGTGTTGTAGTCGGCGGCAGGGTGCCAAACTGGAGTGACACCACGTTGGCTGACACCGTCTTCTCTTCGTAGTCGACGGAGATTACATCCGCATTGATCATGTGCTGGATGTAATTTTTGAGGACATAGCAGTCCTTGGTTGGGTGTCCGATAAACCGATGGTAGTGACAGTACCTCGGGTTGTCCACTTTCCCAACCTCATCGGGATGCTTAGGGTCCGGAAGCTTGATCTTGTCACCCTACTTCAGTATCTCAAAGAGTTGCAGGGTGTCCTCGTCATTGAACGAATAAACCTCCTTCGGTCTTGGTGCAAGTGGAGGTTTCTGAGCAGGTGCTGATGCACCTTTTGAGGCATCGACAGTCAATGCCTGCTTCCCCTTTGCCTCTCGTGCGGGGTTATTGGTTGCAGGCCATTTTTTCTTGTCCTCGAAGGCAGAAAAACTGACTCCTAGAAGACGAGCGTTGGCTGCCTTCTTCTTCGCGACTTCTGCTTCAATGATCAAGGAGCTCCAGTCGGGAGGATGAGTAGAGTTGAGCCAGAGCTTGACTGCAGGCAGCATGTTCATGCTGCAGGAGGAGAGAAGCGCATATTCTGGCATGCCCGGGGGCAGTCTGAAGCAGGCCTGTCGGAAGCGTTCGATGTACACTGGAACTGTTTTTTTCTCCTTCTGGCGTATCTCTATAAGGGACGCCATTGTCATGTTCTTCCTGCCGTCGTAGAAACGGTCGAGAAAGAGGCACGTCAGGTCGTCGAAGGAAGATATTGAATTGTCAGAGAGGCTGCAGTACCGGTCGTACGCCACTCCTTTCAGTGCCCCAACAAATATGCTGGTAAGAAGCACGTCCTCCTTCGGAAGATGTTCCGTCTGAGACTGGAAATACGTCAGGTAGCGACGAGGAGAGTCCTTCCCGTCGTACGGCGTCAGTGTTTGTGGTTTATACTTTGGAGGATAAACCACCTTGTTCCACTCGAGGGGATAAGGCTGGGGGATGCCCATTTTCTGGCGCTCTTCTTGTCTCGTCTTGGACTCAAAGCGCTCGCGTAGGTCCCTGATCATTTCGACCACGTCTTCTGTGGAGCTGGGAGTCGGGGAAGGTGGCACTACCGGATGTTGAGCATTTCAGGGCTCCGACGTCCGAGGTGCTTCTCGGCGATCTGCGTCCGAGGATACCCGTTGAAGGGGTACACTCGTTTCTCCGTTGGCCCCTGGGTCGGGACCGGCAGAAGGTGTCCTGGTCAAAGCTGACCGTATCTCAAACACTGCCTGAGTCAGTATTTGCATGGAGACAGAGAGGGTTTTGAGTCCTCCCTCCAGGGTATCTATGCGCTGGACGAGGTCTGTTGGCGGCGCATCAGACTCGACATCAGCCTCAGTCACGTTCACTGTCATGACGCGGCCGAGAGTGGATGGATGAGTTGAGGCCTCACTCTCGTCCTCACTCCCTTGTAGGGGAGTTGCCTCTCCTGAAGCTTCGTCTGGGCTACCTCCGGCTATATTCGGGAGAACATTCACCACAGGCGCATCTACAAGGGCCTGATTTCCCTCAGCTCCATCTTGAAGGGCCTCTTCGTCTCCAGAACTCGGGTCCGCAGATGCTAGGCTACCTCCAGCTATGTTCTGGGGGATATCCTCATCTTCAGGGGCTTCTGGGAGGCTGACTTCGCCTCGAGGATCTGCCCCAAGTGTGCTTTGGACACACTCGTCTTCGGAAGGAGGCTCGACAAGGGTCTGACTACCCCCAGCTTCCTCCAAGAACTTCTTCCTCGCTCGAGTGCCTTCAAACACTCCGGAGGATGAGACAGCTGTCTTGGTTTTCCTCGGCTGGCTCTTGGACGAGGAAGAGAGACTGCCAGTCGCCTTTCGGACTGACGAGGAGTTGGAGATCACGTTGCATGAGGCAACCATCGGTTCCTCTTCTGTTGACACCTTCTTTCCGAGGCGACGTCGGAGGAGTGTCGATGATTGCAGCCGCTGGAACACCGACTGCCTTGGTGGGACTGCCGCTTTGCAACAGCAGTTGATGGTGACCACAGCACAAGTATGCCCCGTGAGAGGCCCATCGTGCTTGTCAGTCAACTCTCCTGATCGACGCTTGTGAGTAATCACATTACGCAGATCGTTGGAGGAGAGTGCCACCTTCGCACCCCCTTCAAACGCATGGCAAGGCCAAGCGCCGGGGTGGTCAAGTGAGTGTTGTGCCCCCTGATCTAATACCAAACAAGCATCCCGATCAGTAGTAGGGGAACCACAGCATTTGGAGTGACTTGAACGGACCTCAAACGTACCACCGGAGGAGGCGCGGGAGTTCAAGACCACTGGATTTGCCTTGCTCGACCTGGTTGTGCATGCAGTAGATGTGCCCAAGTGAGACAAGGGCTTTGAAGGTCGGCTCGTTCTCGGCACCGCAGCACTCGAGTCGACCTTGTACACTTACCATCAGCAGCGCACATGATTGTAAGCGCATGCTTCTGGCTTGTTGCTGGCATAGCACGTTTGGGACGCAGGACCCGTGCTGCCTTGGACTTCTTCGTACCAGGCCGTTGGGGCGCATAGTACTCAGAATCCAAATTCTCTTCGCCACTACAGCGAGTAAGTCTGTCAAAGACAGAGACCTTCTGTGGCGCATCAGAGGTGATGCGCGGGGCATTAGCTGCGCCCCTGCTCCGTCGACGCATCTTCCTCGCCTGAGAGGGAGATGGCTGGGGAACGTGGTTAGTCGTACGTTTCCCCGAGAGATGCGCTGCACCAGCGGGCGCATCTTGGTTACTGAGGACGTCAGCAGGAAGGGAAGGCTGGATTGGCGCATCCCCTTCGGTGGTGGTGCCCGAGGCGTCGACCTTGTGCACCCAGACTCGGCGGGTCTTCTTCGGCTTCGGCAGCCGCTTCAAAGGACTCGTACTGCCTTCAGATATGAACTCCTCATACGCCTGTTGATTGAGGCGTACGACCAGCGTCTTGTGGGAAGAGCCCACCTTCACGTCGTCGGACTGCGACACAGCTTTCTCGGTGGAGGAGAAAGAGGTCCCCAGCAGAGTCGCCAGCTTGTTTGTCATTAAAATTCTTTGATGTAAATTTCAATACAAACAGAACAGTGTTACAATATAGGACTTAGACGTAGTCCTAGAAGTACACTTTTGTTTAATCTGGGTCCCTTGTGCCGATGGAGTGAGTGGTAATACGTTGACTCCATTGACGATCTGACGACGGTTATCGGTTCTCTGAAGGTCTGGATTGCCCTGGGTGCTGGAGCTTGCTGAGAAGAGAAAGACGTTGAGTGTTTGTATCTGCCTCTCTGGTGGTGCGAAGTCTCTGTCTGTTCGCTGTGGAGGTTGATATGTATGCACGTAGATTGGTCCGTGTGTGTGTAAAAGAAGAAATGATCCCTCTATTTATAGTTTTGCAGGCTGGCTGCTCATGCGCGCATATGTAGGATGTGCCTGTACGCGGAGATGCCACATGTTGATTGCTGATGGAGGCGCATGGACGACGCGCCCTGATCGAGGGGGTTGACTTCTTCATGTTGCTGTTGTGAACCGGCACGTAGCAGAGAAGAAGATCTTTCTGTTGCTGAGATCTTGGATGAGTTGAGTCAAAGGACACGTGTCATCGACCCATGGCTCAGAGATCTCGGATTTGGTGGGGGGAATGATCTGGTAGGATGCGCCTGTGATTGGGCGCATGAGGAGACTTTGGCTCGTAACCTTTAGGAGTCACGAACCATTCTGGGCGCATGGCTTTTGAGGCGCATGCAGAGCTTCAGTAGTGACTTTACTCCTATCTTTTGGGATCAGGGAGAAGTCTGGGGCGCATGGCTTTTGAGGCGCATGCAGAGTTGTGACAGTGACTTTCCTTCTGTCTTTAGGGATCAGTAAAAAGTTTGAGGCGCACAGCTTTTGAGGCGTATGCACGTTTGGGCGCATGGCTGCGGAGGTGCATGCGAGCTGGTTGGGTGGCCACGTGGCAGTAGCCGTCGGAGAGGAGTAATAATGATGCTGACGTTGGCAATGCTTCATCTTCTGAAAAAGCTGCCGACTGCTCAGACTTTGGGAGGCGTGCTGCCAACTCTGTCAATTCAGTATTTAATGTTTGTGACATTCGATGGACAGCTGAGTGGGCATGTCGGTTGGCGTTCCACTAGGCGCATGGGGACGTATGGGAGCGCATCTCCTGTGATGCTCTTGGTACTGAAGGGCGCGTCTGTGTGATGCGCTTGGTGCGTCAGTATGATGCGCGGTCTGGCCGACGTATCCGCTTCATGAGACGTCTTTGATGGTGCAACTGTTACGTTCTTCGAGTGCTTTAAATAGCCGTTTTGACCTGGCTGAATTCGAAGCATCCGGTTCATCCATTTAATGCAAATTTATTGCACGGAATTCGGAGAGCCATCCACTTGGCGCATGGGTTTAATTTGCCCGGCCTATAAATAGTGGTATGGAGAGAGGGTTGGCCTCTCGTTCTCTCATGTCTTTCCGATATGAACTTGTGTGCTCGAATGCATTCTGTCGACGAGATGCTCCCAAGGGTGAAGATGCGACGCAGTGTCTTCGTCGATGCACTTGAAGGTGACTGTTACATCCAAAAGACGGAGTCGAGGGCTTCCGAGGCAGGCGGAAGGTGCCTGTTGCATCTAAAGATAGGGATGTACGGGCCTCATTTACGTTACTCCGGAAGAGCCGTAGATCGGAATGGCGGTGCTGCGGCTTTGGTAGCTCTTTCTTCCTTCAAAATGGGTGTAGCCCATTCTGGTTGTGTTGAAAGCTGCTCCTTTAGCCATGGTTTTGATCACGGTCTTCCTTCGTCTTTGGAGGCTCTTTTGAAGCCTCCCCTGGCCGCAGATTTGCGGTGCTCTTCTCTTTCTTGGTTCCAGCCAGAGGGTTAAATGCTTCATTAGTCGAAGCACTTATTAGGTGAGCCTGGCTGGAAGAGCGGCACATAACTGGGCTGCTGAAGGGATGCACATAACTGGGGATGCACATAACTGAGCTGCTGAAAAGGATGCGCCTTGCTGAGGGCGCATGGTGGGATACGCCTGGCTGAGGGCGCATATTGATTGCTGGCTGTAGACTTAGGATCTTTTTTTGTAGAAATTCTCCTTTGTACAGTCTTTCTTAGACATGTAATAGACTTTTATATGTTAAATAAAAAGTCCTCTTTCAATGTCTATATTTGTTGCTTTTTGCTGTGAAGCACTTTGTCCAAGCTTTGGCACATGTAGTCTGGCGCATAGACTTTCTGGCTCTAAAATTCCATGCTTCTACAATGTCATACATAGGGGATATCAAAACTTTGATACAGTAGGGGGTATCAAAGTTTTGATACCCCCTATGTATGACATGTGGGCCCTCTTAAAATTTATGTGAATATATATATGTGTGTTGGCCCATTGGTCATATGGTCAACCTGATTTTAATAATTGATCAAACTCTGTCTGGATATACAAAGCTAGTTGGGACATCTCGGATTCTTGGACATAAGCAAGATTGGCTATCCACTCCGTTCAAGACTGAAGATATGTTTGCCTACTCGAGTCTGTATTTCCTATGCAATGTAATTTCTATTTTATTTGAGTCTAGGAATATGTTGTACACCGAGTCGTACTGGCAAATAGGCTATCCCTAAATGAGTTCAAAATGCTTTTTTAAATGACCTATCAAAAAAGGTTTACAAAAAGGTTTTCAAAAAGGTTTTCAAAAATTACCAAAACCTATTTTTAAAACCCTAACCTAACCCTGACAGAACTCGGCCAGAGTTCGGCCAGAGTTCGGTTGGTGGCCGTTGTGATTTTGAATCTCTGGAACTTGGTCCTCCTGCAGTTGCGGATTTGACCGAGATTTGCTCAAAGAGTTCTGCCCGAATTCTGCCCGAATTCTGACAGAAGTCTGCTTTTGGAACTCCTATAAATAGAGAAGGATTTCGATCATTTTAACTCACTCATTCACTTTCAATCTTCTCTCTATCTAAAGCTTTCAGTCTTCCAAAGAGTTTTCTAGAGCTTTCAATTTCAGATCCCAAGCCAGTTACAATCCTCTAGTCAATTTGCCAGTACGGTACGGTCTAGAAGTTTCTGAGAGATTGTAATCAGAAGGCTTGATTGAAGAATACCTCTTCACATTTGAAGTTGGACGAGTTCTTCGTATCAAAGCTCGCGTTGTAGAAGTTGCAAGGACTTCGTAAAAAAACTTGCAGTTTTTCCAATAGTGGATTCAACTGGTAGCAAGAGTTCTACCGACTGGATTAGTCCTCAACAGAGGGATACCAGTATACATCGATGTCTTTGCGTTTGCTCTCTTAACTCTGTCTTTACATTATTTTAGTTGTGATTAATATTCTGTGATTGTGCTGCTAACTTTTTAATTAGCTTTATTCCGCTGCCAACTCTATTCACCCCCCCTCTAGAGTATTACGCTTTACTATTTCGTTCCTACAATTGGTATCAGAACGGGTGTTACAGGTAAAGCAAAGGTAACATTATAATTATTTATTCATTTTAATTAACTGTTATATAGATCACAGTACAACACATGGCAACTGTGAAATTCACAAGTGAAGGCCAGGCCACAAACAGACCCCCACTGTTTGATGGTACGAATTATACATATTGGAAAACACGGATGAGTTTCTTCTTGAAATCTCTTGATTTTGATTTATGGTCTATTGTTCTTAATGGCTATCAAAAGCCACCTCGTATAAATGTTGATGGAGTTTTAGTTGAAAAACCCCATAGCAGATATACAGAGGAAGAAAAGAAAAGGGCCAGTCTTGACGCACGTGCCATTAATGCTCTCTTTTGTGCTTTAGACAGAACTGAATTTAACAGGGTGTCTATCTGCACAACGGCTAATGAAGTATGGAAGCTACTCGAAGTCACACATGAAGGCATGACTCAAGTCAAGGAATCTAAAGTCAGCAGACTTACTCAAGAGTACGAGGCGTTCAAAATGAAGCCCAACGAAATAGTTACACAAATGTTCGAGAGGTTCTTGGATATTGTAAATCCTTTGTCCTCCCTAGGCAAAGATTACAGTAACCATGAAAAGATTCGCAAACTCCTGCGAGCTCTCACCAAGAACTGGATTCCAAAGACTACTGCAATCATTGAAGGGAACAACCTCACAACTATGTCCCTTGAAGTACCCATGGGTAAGCTACTCACTCATGAACTGGAGCTACAAGATTTTGAAGAGCCTGTACCAAAGGAGAAGCCTATCGCCCTCAAGGCTCAGAACAGAAAAGCTGCTGAAGATGACTCAGACAGCAGTGGATCTGACGCTGAAGATCAAGCACTCCTAGCAAGGAAGTTCAAAAGATTTATGAGACATGAGAAGAGAGTCAAAGAGAACAACAGCAACAACTGGTACCAAGAAGATGCTGTCTGCTATGGCTGCAAGAAGAAAGGACATATGAAGAAGGACTGTCCCACCAACTCATCATCGAGCAAAAAGAACAACAGGTATAAAAAGGGCTACCTGAAAAGATCAACATCTCGGAAATATGCCAACACCAGCATATGGCATGAGAGTGAAGCCAGCGACTCAAAAGACGAACACTCAGAGGATGCTGCAAATGTATGCTTCATGGCAATCGATCAGGTACCTACTGAACCTGTAGAAACTTATGATGACTTCACCTTTGAGCAATTAGGAGATGCCTTCAGTGACCTGATGACTGATTACAGGAAACTGCGTAGTAAGTATCAGACCTCTAAGAAGGTACTCAAAGAGTACAAAGGTGAAATAGGTAGACTTACCGACCTACTAGCTGAGGTTAGAAATAATGTTAGTGAGTCTGGTGAGCTTTCTTCAATAAAGCTCTTATTACACGAGACTACCAAGTCATCTGAAGAGAAAGACAAAATTATTGACCAACTCAAGGAAGAACTTTCTATAGAGAAGAAAAGTCTTCAATGTGCACAAATTAGAATGGAATCACTTACTTCTGATTATACTAAGTTGTATGACACTTCCAAAAGATTGGAAATTAGGTTAGGAAAACAGCCTGAGCCTGCTGCTTCCTACCCTAACACGTGTCACTTACCGAGAAATCGGAACATTCCCAAGCCAAACACTGTCAAACCTAATCCTATCAAACCTTTACCCCAAAAGGTTAAGCCCAAACAAGATTATAGGTATGCTTTCTTCTATACTAGAAAACCCAAACCTACCAACCATGCACACCACTCAGCTTTCAATACTCGACATGCACAATGTCATTATTGTGGCCTCATTGGTCATATATCATCTGCATGTAGAATGAAAAAGCTTGTAGATTTAAATGTTTATGCTTGGATACCTAAAGCTAACAATTCAGGACCCTACAAGAAATGGGTACCAAAGGTTTCATCTGCAAACTGTTTTGTAGGTGGAACACCCTTCACATGCTAGAAGCAAATGGATCCTCGACAGCAGTTGCTCACGGCATATGATCGGTGACGCTACCCTATTTGCAACACTGTCGAAGAAAAAGAAGGAAGGCTATGTCGCCTTCGGTAATAATTTGAAAGGGTACATTATTGGTATCGGTGATGTTGGCAGATGCTTAATGGCCAAGAGTGATGAGAGTCATCTGTGGCATATGAGACTCGGTCACGCTAATATGGATACAATATCAAAATTATCCACAAAGAAGCTAGTACGCGGTTTACCGGACATTACATTCAAGAAGGATTCGGTATGCAGTCAATGTGAAAGGAACAAAGCTACCAGATCCACTTTCAAGTCAGTAAACGCAGTATGTACTACTAGACCTCTATAATTGCTTCATATGAACTTATTTGGTCCTAGCAGAGTTGCTAGCCTTGAAGGTAAACTTTATGCTTTCGTAATTGTAGATGATTTCTCTAGATACACGTAGGTATATTTCTTGACACGCAAAAATGATGCATTACCCAAATTTGTCGCCTTTTGCAAGAAAGTTCAGAATGAAAAAGGTTACATGATCACTCGCATTAGAAGCGATCATGGTGGCGAATTCGAGAATGCTGATTTTGAGCAATTTTGTGACACACACGGTTTTATACACAAGTTCTCCTGCCCTAGGACTCCACAACAAAATAGAGTTGTGGAACGTAAGAACAGAACTCTAACCGAAATGGCCAGAGTGATGTTAAACCAGTTTAGTCTACCCAAATATTTCTGGGCTGAAGCTGTCAACACAGCTTGCTTTGTTCTCAATAGAGTTCTAATTCAACCCAAATCGAAGAAGACTCCATTTGAGTTATGGTTTGATAGAATTTCTTCAGTTTCATACTTTAGAATTTTTGGTTGTAAATGTTTTATTCTTAATACAAAAGACAATTTGGGAAAATTTGATGAAAAGGCCGATGAAGATATATTTTTAGGTTATACGGCCAAGAGCAAAGGATACAGAGTCTTCAACAAACGTACCATGATCATCGAAGAGTCAATCAATGTCACATTTGATGAATTAAATCAAATGACGATTGATGACAATGACGAAGATACATCTGTACCAAGCTCAACTCCAGCTGATTCTCAACCAAGCTCTGCACTAGCTGAACCTCCTACAGAAGATCCAGGAACCAGCTACCTTCAGAATGAAGCAAAAAGGTTGAAATTTACAGCTAATCATCCAAAGGATTTGGTAATTGGTGATATTACCAAGGGAGTAAGTACTCGTACATCCTGTAGAGATATTGTTTCTAGTGTTGCATTTATTTCACAGCTAGAACCCAAAACTATTGATGAAGCATGTAGTGATAGTTTTTGGATAGATGCTATGCAAGAGGAATTAAACCAATTTGAATGGAATCAAGTTTGGGAACTTGTTCCCAGGCCTGTTGATCATCCGGTCATTGGCACCCGTTGGGTATTCCGAAACAAACTGAATGAGAATGGTTTAGTGACTCGTAATAAGTCTCGACTCGTAGCTCAAGGATACAATCAAGAAGAAGGTATCGACTACGATGAGACTTATGCCCCAGTTGCGAGATTAGAATCCATTCGTATGTTATGTTCATTTGCATGTTTTCATAATTTCAAACTTTTTCAAATGGATGTGAAGAGTGCTTTTTTAAATGGAATTATAAAAGAAGAAGTTTTTGTAGCATAACCTCCAGGTTTCACGGATTTCAAAAACCCAGATCATGTTTTCAAGTTGAAGAAAACTCTATATAGTTTAAAACAAGCCCCTCGTGCTTGGTATGATCGTCTAAGCTCTTTTCTACTTGACAACGGTTTTTCAAAAGGGAAGGTTGACACTACACTGTTTATTAAATCTTTTAATGGCAAGCTGCTTTTAATTCAAATCTATGTTGATGATATTATATTTGGATCTACTGATGAATCTCTGTGTCAAAAATTTTCTAAGTGTATGCAGAATGAGTTTGAGATGAGCATGATGGGAGAACTGAAATTCTTTCTCGGATTGCAAATCAAACAAATTGATAATGAGACATTCATAAATCAAGCCAAGTATACAAAAGACTTGCTAAAGAAGTTCGATCTGGACAATGTCAAACCTATTGGCACTCCAATGGCAACTTCAACAAAGCTTGATTCAGATGAACAAGGCAAGCCAGTCGACACTCGTAAGTATCGAGGTATGATTGGTAGTTTACTTTACTTAACTGCTAGTCGTCCAGATATAATGTTTAGTGTTTGCCTGTGTACACGTTTTCAAGCTAACCCAAAGGAATCACATCTGTCCGCAGTTAAGTGTATCTTCCGATACCTTAAGGGCACTTCTTCTGTTGGCTTGTGGTATCCCAAAACTAAATCCTTTGATCTTATCGGTTATTCGGATGCAGATTTTGCTAGATGCAAAGTTGATAGAAAAAGTACAAGTGGCACATGTCATTTCTTAGGCAAAGCTTTAGTCTCTTGGTTTAGTAAAAAGCAAAATTCTGTAGCCCTATCAACAACAGAGGCTGAGTACATCGCCGCAGGACGTTGTTGCGCTCAGATTTTGTGGATGAAACAAACCCTAGAAGACTATAATTTATTTTACACACATATTCCCATTTTCTGTGATAACACGAGCACTATTAATTTAACTAAGAATCCAGTATGTCACTCTCGTACTAAACATATCGAGATTAGACATCATTTTCTTAGAGATCATCATCAAAATGGAGATATAAACCTTGTGTACGTAGATACTGAAAATCAATTAGCTGACATCTTCACTAAACCTCTAGTGGAAGATCGTTTCAATTATTTACGTCGAGAATTAGGAATTTTGGACGTCAATAATATTAATTGATTCTGTTTTATGATTATATATCAATACGCAAAAACTGTGTTAGAGACAAGCCAATAAAGAGTCTGTCTGTCACCACAACTACGGTTGAAGCGAAGCGGTATTTAAGAGTTCCCCGGTGAACCTCCGCCAGCTGGGATAGTACTCCTACAGCTAATCTGAGACAGTTGCTGTGTAACGACATTTAATTCATAAAATATTATTAATTATGTTATTTGAAGGCTAAAATAACTAATCTTTGAATTAAATATTTGAAATGAGACAATGAAAAAGAAGTAGCTTAAATCAACTTTGAAGAACCCTAGGTGAATTCGGCCAGAGCTCTGATCGAATTTGGCCCAAGTTCGGTTGAGGGTATCTGTGTATATATCCAGAACCCGAGAGCTTCTTCTCTTTCATTGCTTCCAAACCAATTCAAACAGCAGCAGCAGCCGACCCGAGCCATCAAACCCTAGTTCTTCACCAATCTTTTTCTTCCAATCTACTTGGTGAAATCTCTCCAAAATTTGGAATCGTGCGGAGATCGACATTCTCTACAACATATCCTGATTTCGTGAGGTATAACTCCATCTCTCTCCACCTTTCAATTTGTGCTTTTTATTTCAATGGCACCTAAATTTAATCCATTCAAGAGGAAGAAGAAGACCACTCCAAGTGAGGAAGGGTCGTCTTCGAATCCACACACGGATTCACTCTTTTTGCCGATCCAAACGAACGATGGCACTTTCGATGGGTTCTTCTTTCAAACCCTCGACCAAGCCCTATTATGGTACGGTGATTTTTCTACCCGATCCATATGCGGCGGCGCTCCGATCAAATGGACGGTATTTCCCGATCATCGTCACTTGTTTGAGGCATTAGGGTTACACTTATTTGTTAAACTGTGCTTCCCGATAGCTACTAATGCCATTCGTTTATTCTATTGCAATCTCGTAGTAAACACTTTTGTTGTGAGCACACGTGTTGGAGGCATCGACATCGAGTTCAATGATGCCCTCCTAGCAGAGATTCTTGGTATTCCCAATGAAGGTGAACCGCTAGTAGACATCACAGAATTCGATTTTCCCGAAGGCACGACACTCACTAGTTTCAAAGCGGAACTCTATGCTCCTGACAGAGTACGCTCTGGAAAGTTCAAGGCTAACAACCTGAACTTGTTCAACTACGAATTGCATCGCATCATCTACTCTACTATCCTTCCCAAATCCACTTCCAAAGATGATGTGACCTCACTTGAGCTGTCCACCATGTACTATTTTTTTAAGGGGATTCCTTTTTCTACCCCTAAGACTATCATTCAGATGATGGGACGATGTCGTGCAAGAGATCGAAATCTCTCTTACGCGATGATTCTCCCTCGTATCTTTCAGCGATTCGAGATCGATCTATCGACTTGTACTCAGGACTCTGAGCCCAAGTTTCTTCAGCTATCTCGTCGCAGCCGGACTGCTTCAGCTCTACCTACTGCTCCTCCTACTGCACCTCCTCCACCACCTCATTAGTATGCCATGACATTTGAGGGCATACATCAGCACTTATCTGCTTTGCACGTCTCGTTGACGGACATGGCTCGCGAACGTGAGTTCCGCGACGTCACCCGTTACCAGGCGATAGCAAACTCCTTGGCCGATCTGCATTTTGCCCAGACTGGTCACTCTGCCGCCTCCATCCCTCGAGATCCAGCTTTTTCGGGTTACCGCTGTGAGGATGAGGCTGTCCATGCCTACTTCCAGCTAGGTAACGCCTATGATTGGTATCGTGCACCTCGTGACTACGTTGGTGAGTTCTATGCTGGCGCCCCTACTCATCCTTCTGGCGCTGGTACTTCTGGTGCTGGTCCTTCCGGTCATGCTGGCCGAGCTGCTGATGATGATGATGACGAGGATAGTGATGAGGAGATGTGATTTGATTTTTTAGTGACATTCTATTGTATACTTGGAAATGCTCCAACATTCCAAGTTTTTATCAGTATTTCTTTTTATCAGTACTTTTGATATTTATCAGCACTTTGTAGTATGCTTTCAGTACTTTTATCTTCATGGACATGTTTATGGTGTTTCAGTTATGGTATTTCAGTTTATTTCAGTACTTTGTTTTAGCACTATCTCTTTATACTGCTTCTTCATTACAAACTGCCTGTGAAATAGCATGCCTGAGATTTCTTTTATGTTTTTGAAACAATAGCATGCCTGTGATAATATTCTTTAGAGACAATACATGCTTGCAATGATATCCCTCTAATTTTTATGCCTTATCTCTTTTATATGTTTTCTCACTATTTGTTCCTTATGCATTAAATTGCGGGGGAGCCTTCTGCATTAAATGCGGGGGAGCCTTCTCTTATGCAATTATTTTGCTAAGTGACAAAGGGGGAGAAAATTAAAGTTCTAACATTTTTTTTGAGTTAAATACAGGACATGAACAATTTCACGTTTTGATTCTTTTTGAACAAGCTTAATGTTATATCATTCATAGTTTGTCAATTATCAAAATGGGAGAGATTGTTGGCCCATTGGTCATATGGTCAACCTGATTTTAATAATTGATCAAACTCTGTCTGGATATACAAAGCTAGTTGGGATATCTCGGATTCTTGGACATAAGCAAGATTGGCTATCCACTCCGTTCAAGACTGAAGATCTGTTTGCCTACTCGAGTCTGTATTTCCTATGCAATGTAATTTCTATTTTATTTGAGTCTAGGAATATATTGTACACCGAGTCGTACTGGCAAATAGGCTATCTTTAAATGAGTTCAAAATGCTTTTAAAAATGACCTATCAAAAAAGGTTTTCAAAAATCACCAAAACCTATTTTTAAAACCCTAACCTAACCCTGACAGAACTCGGCCAGAGTTCGGTTGGTGGCCGTTGTGATTTTGAATCTATAGAACTTGGTCCTCCTGCAGTTGCGGATTTGACCGAGATTTGCTCAAAGAGTTCTGCCCGAATTCTGCCCGAATTCTGACAGAAGTCTGCTTTTGGAACTCCTATAAATAGAGAAGGATTTCGATCATTTCAACTCACTCATTCACTTTCAATCTTCTCTCTATCTAAAGCTTTCAGTCTTCCAAAGAGTTTTCTAGAGCTTTCAATTTCAGATCCCAAGCCAGTTACAATCCTCTAGTCAATTTGCCAGTGCGGTACGGTCTAGAAGTTTCTGAGAGATTGTAATCAGAAGGCTTGATTGAAGAATACCTCTTCACATTTGAAGTTGGACGAGTTCTTCGTATCAAAGCTCACATTGTAGAAGTTGCAAGGACTTCGTAAGAAAACTTACGGTTTTTCCAATAGTGGATTCAACTGGTAGCAAGAGTTCTACCGACTGGATTAGTCCTCAACAGAGGGATACCAGTATACATCGATGTCTTTGCGTTTGCTCTCTTAACTCTGTCTTTACATTATTTTAGTTGTGATTAATATTCTGTGATTGTGCTGCTAACTTTTTAATTAGCTTTATTCCGCTGCCAACTCTATTCACCCCCCCTCTAGAGTATTACGCTTTACTATTTCGTTCCTACAATGTGTACACATTTTATAAAGCAGGAAGGGCCCACATGTCATACATAGGGGGTATCAAAACTTTGATACCCCCTACTGTATCAAGAAAAAAACTTTGATACAGTAGGGGGTATCAAAGTTGGCAGAATTCGAAGGTGCAGATTCATTGGTATTAATGGCATATAAATGGCAATAGTTGAAAGAGTTTGTTCTAGTCTTACTTAGCTTTACTTGAGATGGGGCAGATGCAATGGTATTGATAGAAATTAATTGAATTGAATTCGAAGTGGCTGCCTTTTTGGCGCATGAGTCCGAGTTGTTCCATGCCTATAAATGGCAGTAGTGTAGGGAGAGTTTGTTCTCGTCTCACTTAGCTTTTCTTGTGGAGATGGACTCTACCGATCCTCCGCCTTGGCAAGACGCTTTCCTCTTGGTTGTCGATCTCCTCGTTCGAAGAAGCTTTGTGGTGAAGTCCTTCAAAAGACTGAGATGTGCCTGGGTTTGGATGTATTGCCAACCCACGCTCTGTCGAAGTGCCCGCATGTTAATTGGCTCGGACTATGCACGGTGTTCCTTTGCCGCCAGGAGTTCATTTCTTCAATGTGTTCCATTGGTCCGACGATACACGTGGTGAAGTCCTTCAGAAGACTGAGATGTGCCTGGGTTTAGATTTATTATCGTTCCACGCTCTGTCGAAGCGCCCGCACGTTGATTGGCTCGGACTATGCACGGTGTTCCTTTGCAGCCAGGAGTTCATTTCTTCAACGTGTTCCATGGGTTCGACGATGCACGGTGGTGAAGTCCTTCAGAAGACTGAGATGTGCATGGGTTTGGATTTATTATCGTTCCACGCTCTGTCGAAGTGCCCGCCAGGAGTTCATTTCTTCGACGTGTTCCATGATGAAGAAGGATGCCTTTGCACGGTGCTCTGCCTCAAGGAATTCCTTTGCCTCAGTGAGTTCCTTTGCTCGGAGGATGCACGATGAAGTGACTTGCCTCAAGGAGTCATCCAACGGTTCCTATGCTCTGACGATGCACGATGAAGAACATCTACCATGTGGACACGAACTGAAAGACGACGGAGAACAACACTCCTCCTTCACAGTCGAAGCTTTTAATTGAATTCCTTGAGGCAAATCACTTCATCGTGCATCGTCAGAGCAATGGAACTCCCTGAACAAAGGAACTTCGTGCATAGTCAGAGTAATGGAACTCCATGAACAAAGAAACTACGTGCATAGTCAGAGCGAATCAAAGTGCGAGCGCTTCGACAGAGTGTGGGTTTGGATTTATTGCCAACCCACACTCTGTCGGAGCGCTCGCACTTTGATTCGCTCTGACTATGCACGGAGTTCCTTTGTTCATGGAGTTCCATTGCTCTAACTATGCACGGAGTTCCTTTGTTCAGGGAGTTCTATTGCTCTGACGATGCACGATGAAGTGATTTGCCTCAAGGAATTTCTTTGCCTCAAGGAGTTCCATTGCTCTGCGATGCCCGCACGCAACTCACATTCAACTTTTTTCTTGATAGTAGGATTTTATGTAGTATTTTAGACTTTCATAATGTAAATATAACTCAAAAAGTCAAACTTTTCGTGGTTTTCACAATGTAAATGTAACTCAAAAATGATTTTATTATAAAAGACAGATCAGAGCAGACATTATAAAAGACAGAAGTTCCCTTGAAATCTAATTCTTAGCCCATACCAACCTTATTATTGTAGTCTTCTTAGCCCATACCAACCTCGCCATATTCTCATCAAGCTCATCTTCATTCTCCTTTTCAAACTAAACGAAGAATAACATTCTCCGTTTCAAAAGACACGAAGAATGAACATTTTAATGTGTTTTACCACTGGGAATGTTATTCTACGTTTCAAGACAGACGGAGAATGTTATTATCCGTTCCGAAATAAACGGTGAATAGAATCCTCAAACGATTTAATTTAAACGGGAAAGTTATTCTCCGTTTCAAGATAAACGGAGAATAGAATCCTCAAACTTTTTATGATTTTGACAATGTAAATGTAATTCAAAAATGATTTTATTATAAAAGCAGAGCTTATAAAAGACAGAAGTTCCTTGCCCAATTACATCATAATTATATTATTGTTTTACAATGTCATTGTTTGGTTCGTGTTACATATTTGCTTGAAAGCAACTCCTTAGCCCATGCCAACCTCATCGTTGTCATCTTCTGGTGAGTTTCATTGTCATTTCCTCTCGGTATTTCGAAGGGAGTAGTCGTCAACATATTCATATAATACGCCGTATACAAGAGGCAGTTGGGTGCCCGTTGTTGTGGGCAATTTAGAGAATAATTCAGTACTTTGCTCTCATACTCCATCTTCGCCGGGCATCTCTCCCTCATCTTATCAACTTTTCCCCTGACGATAGGCTCTAAAGTGTTCTTCATTAATTCTGCATCCACCTTGCACTTTTCGTACGTGTTTTGCCTCAAGGAGTTGTAGTGTGTCCAGTCGTAGGAGATAAAGTTGAATGTGAGCAGAGTATAGTGTTTGATGGGTATATTAAAGAGTGGGATGAATAGCAACTCTATGTCGTCCTCCAAACCCATGACGAAGTCTACTACATCTGTTTGGAAGTTTTCAAGGGCGCCGAATTTTGCGTCTAGTTCATTGGCACGTTCAACGGTGTTCTGTTTTTCAAAAACAAAATACAATATCATGAGTAATTTTTTCTGTCATTTTTTATCGGTGTACACATGAATATGGATTTTTCTGTTTGGGTTCTTACCAATGTGTGGGGCATCATGAATGCAGACCACTTATATGATTGGGGCGCCGGCTTTTGCTTCTGGATCAATGGCACGTCCTTTGAACTAGACGGAGGACACCTTCTTTTAATGCCTTGAATTTCTCTCAGCTTTCTTATTATTAGGTTCAGCATGCCAGCCTCCATGTCTTCATAGTTGAGTATGTCTTGCAGGTCTATTGCCGACAGCTCGACTGTGACTCCATTTTTACCCTCTTCCGACGAAAATAAGTATACAATATCACTGCACATAAATTTAGTTTAGATTAAATTAATAAAAATAGATTCTCATTACATAATTGTGAAAAAATTCTAGAAAAAATGAAAGAAAAAAAGGGTTTTGATACATACTCTGGACACTTCTTTTTAGGAATTACGATGTCGATGTATTGCTTCTTCAGCTCTTTATCCGCATGTTTCCAAAGTACGAGTTCATCGCATTCCCTTAGTATGACACGGTTCTTCTTTAATTCAGCCATTTTGGCGTCTTCTCGGAATTTCGGAGCGGCATTAATCTTCCGCTTTTTATTAGCCTCTCCAACTGTATTGCTTTTTATTAACCTCTTTCCTCCCGATCCTCCTCTTCTTTTGGCTTCTTTTGGAGCAGCAAGTTCAGCAGCTGCTTGAATCTCCTCACGCTGAAATGCTACAACCATGGCTTCGAGATCAACAATTGTCCCATCCTTTTCATTGGCTTCAATATTAAACGATTCAACTTTATTTTGAAGCTCCCTTTTCTCCTCAACGAGCCTTTCATTTGTTTCTCTGAGTTGCTCGGTTGTTCGCACTGAAATAAAACAAACAATAATGAAATGTATGATGTGAACCTAACACGGAGAATGACATTCTCCGTGTAATATAATACGGAGAATAGCATTCTCCGTTTGGAATTACACGAGAATAACCTTTCCAGTATCGAAATGATAGAGAATAGCAATTATCCGTTTCAAATAACACGGATAATGTCATTCTCCGTATTATAATACACGGAGAATAGTCATTCTCCTGGAAGATTACAAATCAGAAATTTGAAATAGAAAAGATTTTACCTTGTGCATGTAGCTCTGATTTAAGAACAGAATTCTGCTTTCTCAAATCCTCCAGTTCATGCACAGAGCCCTCCATCACAACGTTGACTGCACGTTGTTGTGCTTCTTGTGCCTCGAGCTCTTTCAGCTTTTCTTTGAGTTTCTCGTTCTCAAGGTTGGCTGCACGTAACTGCGCTCCTTGTGCCTCCATCTCTTTTAACTTTTCTTTGAGTTCTTCATTCTGCGCAAGAATATCAGAATGATGTCTTCTCAAATCCTCCTAGTTCATGCACAGAGCCCTCCATCACAACGTTGACTGCACGTTGTTGTGCTTCTTCTGCCTCGAGCTCTTTCAGCTTTTCTTTGAGTATAGCATTCTCAAAGTTGGCTGCACGTAACTGCGCTCCTTGTGCCTCCATCTCTTTTAACTTTTCTTTGAGTTCTTATTCTGCGCAAGAATATCAGAATGATGTCTTCTCAAATCCTCCAATTCCTTTGCTGAGTCGTCCATCACAGCGCCCATTTCATGATGCTGTGGTATCCGTTGTTCATCAAAATTATCTCCACCTGCTTCTTGGTGTTCTTCCTCTCCATCTTTTTCAACTTCTTCTATAGGTGGCTCATCTTCTTTGTGCCCTTCTTCTTCCCCAACAGGTATAACCAGATCTTCAAATATCATCTTCGATCTCATTTTGTTGTGATATTCGGTCTTGAGGAAGTTTGAGATTTTGTACCCATTCCATGTGAAAAATCTTGGGTAATCAGGAATTGGGGCGAACTTTCTTTCCACAAATTTACTATGTTCTGTAAACCAATAGAGGAAGTATATTGTGCAACCTTCCAATTTGTGGAAAGCCATTGAGTAATCCCCTGTTCAGTTTTGCTTCTACTTCCTCTTTATGCTATCCATTACATATGTCAGGATTAACCTTGGCCAGCATATACTGTTGATGACGTCCACACTGTCTACCAAGGCCAAGAATCTGTACGGCAAATTTGAACCGCCAGACTTTGTGAAGAATACTGTTTGGCACAAGTGAAGATTATTAGCTTAGGCCAAATCATCTGGATTAACATCGTTATCTCCGCCACGAAGCCGTCGTAACAATTCAGAGAACTTGTCTCTCACTTCCTTATTCGTGACTTCTGAGTGTTTGCCCTTGGTATTAGCCAGCAATCTTGTGAAGTGATCTCTACACAGGCTCAATGATGCTGGTCGTGTGGGCTGCTGTTGTTTTTCCTTTATCAATCTTCTGTAAGAAACATCATCATCGCTTTCTTCATTCAGCGGTAGACCGAATATGACTGCCATATCCTCGACGCTTGGTGCAATTTTAACAGTGGTGCTCAATTCAAAGCACCCGACGCCATCTTCTTCTTCTGTGTAACTTGCAATTAAATTCTCAAGCCCTTCGGAGACCTTGGCCACTTCGGAGACGTGGACTCTGTTTTGGTAGAAAATCTCGACAAAATTCCAGAAACCGGTATTCTTCAAGGAACCAATAACTGGCTCAGGTAAACGGCCAACATCTCGATTGACCTCCTCCATAAGATTTAGCATTGGCTTGAAGGTAGAACGGAAAAGTCTTGAATCCTTATTCCTGACAGATTTTTTTTCTACAAAATAAAAAAAAAAAATTAGGTCGGAGAATGGCCATTCTTATGGGTTTTAACACTGGGAACGGCATTCTCCGTTTCAAGTTAGACGGAGAATGTCATTCTCCGTTCCAAATTAAACGGCGAATAGAATTTAACATTCAAATGCGTTTTATGACGGAGAATGTCATTTTCCTTGTAATATATACAGAATTTGCGAACATAAAATCAAAGTTATACCTTATGTTTGCACTTCTTCTTGCACTTCTTTTTGTTTAGCAACTTTTTCCTTTTTCTTTGTGCAACTTTCTTAGAATAGGGTTTCGATTGTTCTCCGTCTATCGCTTTTGGATTTTCTGTAACTGGTGCATCTTCTCTAATTGGTGATGCTGTCGGTGATGATTCTGCCGCTGATGCCGACATGGTGTGAATATTGCGAATGGGGAGGAAGGTTTGAAGATTTTGGAGGAGAATGACCTAGGTTTGAGTACAGAGTGGAGTATGGAAGAAGAGGAAGCTTCGAAACGGTTTTCTTTTTTCTTTTCTTTTTAATAAAAGGGTTCAGGGGTGTTTTGAATTAATTAGAAGGGCAAAAATATCATTCGATGGAAGGACAAAAGACTCCTTTCTGCTTAATTATATTAATTTGAAGGGCAAAAATGATTCTGCTTAATCAAAAAGAATCGAAGCCGTTTGGCAAAAATGTCATTACAACTCAACAAAACAAATGAACATAATACATTAGGGGTTTCCATACATTAGATATAAAAGAAGAAGAAAAAAAATCATCGTCTTCCATATTCAATACATTCAGATTTGGACTTCTTTTTAGCTCTTCATTGTGCTCTGAAGTTGTAATCCATTCAGCAGCTTTGCGTCTTTCCTTTCCCGCATCAAACTGCATATAACAAACATAACATCAAAAATATTGCTCTAAAAAGTTGAAGTTTTTGACGACATATTTTCAGACTTACATCGAGAGAACGGTAGTCTAGACTACATCGGTCTTTCATGAATGATATTACAAAAATCCCACAATCAACAGAATTGCCTTGGCGGGAACATAAGAAGGACGTTTTATTGCAAAAGTAGAAAAGCTGAACCTAGCATCTCTCAACTTCAAAATCTCTTCTTGGAGAAAGAGATCCAAATTTGAAAGCTACAATTACCAGAATACAATATGTATTAGTATACCGCGTATCTTGTACCCAATTCATAAAAATTGATGAATATGAGCTTACTATTTCTTTTATGACTGTTTTGCTTTGAATCAGATCATCTTTAGATGCAAGTGAGTCCCTAAATTTCAACAGTCCTTTTTTTAACCAGAACTCTTGCAAGAGTATAGTGTTCGCCCAAATGAATGGGTATGTATATCTGAATCAGGATAATTAGGTAAAACAAATTAGTAAATTTTAGAAAATTAGGATTAATATTTAAACATAAATACATTAATACCTCGTTACAAGTGCTTAAAGATCCCATGTAATCCTGAAAATATTTGAACTTCTTCCATATTTATGAGGCTTTTTGTCGGATGGAGGTAACGTTGCTTTCTACATACACATCAATTAATACATTACGAAGGACAAACAAACGAGAAAATTGTTAATGCATATGCATTGAAGAATAAAATGCTCACTCACCGATAACCTTATTGGTAAAAACCATACATTAGCTTTATTGGAGGTTCTTTTCCGTTCCTCCGCGGTGAGAAGAGCAGAGACAATACCTACAATCTGAATAAATCATTAAAAATGTCAGCGATGGAATCGAAGTAAACATAGATGGCATCTAAGAAGAAATATACTATCTATACATATCCCATTGCTAATTTTCGTTAAAGGAGCTAAGGTCTTCATCTCAAACCGAGACACATAGTTTTTGTTGCAAGTTGATATTATTTCTCTAAGAAAAGAAACGAATAAATTAGGAGAAAAAAACTGTTGGAATTAAATCAAAACTCATATTACTTACTCGTCAGGTCTATCATCGGCAAAAATATAGTCGTAATATCTCGAAGAAACACTAGTACAATTGCTAGGCTTCGAGGTTGAACCCCTTATTAAATTTTTCGATGGTGTGACCGGATGTAAATTTCTACGCATTCTTTTAGAAGGACTGCTAAAGTCAGTTTCTTCTGTAGGGGACAATGCGAGCATTCGGTCCAATGCTTTACTACGAGACTGTAGCTCCATGCCCTCCTCATCGGAAGAAGATACAACAGAAACCACCTTCACATTATTAAATGCTCCAGATGAAGATGCCTTCTTCAAAGCTGGAGATTCTTCAAACTTCTCCAAACTGCCGAGATAAATTCATTTGTTCAATTTCTAATGAACAAAGCTTAGAATTGATCTTTGCAATATCAGCTGAAATCGTCGACAGATGTTCTTCAATCTTGTGCAACATACGCGGAATGAAGGTTTCATTTGGAGCTGGCATCCAATCTTCTACGTCTTCTACATTTCCCACCACACGAGTAGACATCTTGAGAACAAGAAAACTATTGTATTTCAGAAAACTATTCTATGTATTTCAGAATGAATAATAGTACTATGAAACAAGAAAACTATTGTATATATAGCAAGAGAGAAGTACAAAAAGTGAGGAAGATGGAAAAGACAAATAAATTTCGAGACTAGCAAACAATCTACTAGCCGTTTGATTGAGGAGGGCTCCAGGAAGATTCTACTAGCCGTTTGATTGAGGAGGGCTCGAGGAAGATTCTACTATCCGTTTGAAAAATACAAAAGGTTATCGTGATCAACTTCAATTAAGGAACTCTATAAGAGGTTTAATTCCGCTTGATTGAGGAACTCGACGAAGTCCACCGCGAACCGGAACTTCTTCTTATTTTCTTCTTCATCTCCGTTTCTCCTTCCACCACCACCACCATGCCCTGTAGCTTTATAACAAAAATATTAAATTGTTAGATAAAACAAAAAAACTAATTACGGAAAGATTACTAAATCAAAATCAAACAGAACACATATTCATAGAAAACATGAGATTAAAGATGAAAGTGTCACAGAAGCAACACCACAATTTTACAACAACTAAGCAGACTCTGCTAAGCAATAACTAAAATTAGGGATTGTGTCCTCCTTGGATTTAATTTACACAAAGAAGAGATTTGAGAGAACGAGCTTTTGTCGGCTTCCTAAATGTACCATTCTCCGTCCTAAATGTACCATTCTCCGTCCTAAATGTACCATTCTCCGTCCATTCGCCGTATTAAAAGCAAAGAGAATGGCCATTCTCCGTGTTAAAAGCAAAGAGAATGGCCATTCTCCGTCCATTCGTCGTATTCACCGTCCATTCGCCGTATTAAAAGCAAAGAGAATGGCCATTCACCGTATTCTCCGTCCATTCTCCGTCCTAAATGTACCATTCTCTGTCCATTCGTCGTATTAAAAGCAAAGAGAATGGCCATTCTCCGTCCATTCACCGTATTCACCGTCCATTCGCCGTATTAAAAGAAAAGAGAATGGCCATTCGCCGTATTCTCCGTCCATTCTCCGTCTTAAATGTACAATTCTCCGTCCTAAATGTACCATTCTCCGTCCATTCGTCGTATTAAAAGCAAAGAAAATGTCCATTCTCCGTGTTAAAAGCAAAGAGAATGGCCATTCTCCGTC
This sequence comes from Iris pallida, assembly GCA_029216955.1. Lineage (NCBI taxonomy): Eukaryota > Viridiplantae > Streptophyta > Magnoliopsida > Asparagales > Iridaceae > Iris > Iris pallida. The sequence goes on along the minus strand of JANAVB010019198.1, from coordinate 8,864,390 downwards.
CAAAAAAATATTCTCCTCGAAAATATTATCTTTAGAAAAGTTAAAAAATAATCCGCCCGACCTCAGAAGCAGGTTTCCTCAGTTCACCACCACCACCATGACATGTAGCTTTATTAACAAAATATTAAATTATTAAATGAAAAATAAAATTTCTGACAATGGCATGGACAGTAAAATTAGAGCGGCACCGCTGGTACTTCTCTTTGTTCGAGGAGGTCTCGACGGCGTCCGACGCGAAGCGGACCGATTCTTCTCGGCGCAGCTGGTACTCCTCGTTGTTCTAGGAGGGCTCGACAACGTTCGACGCGATCCGAACCGATTCTTATTTCTTTCTTCATCTCCGTTTCTCTTTCCAGCACCACCACGACTACCATGGCCTGTAACCAAAAAAAAAGGTTCAGATTAAATTGGATGGACTTTTGAGAGAGTAAATATGAGTTAATTTAGGGTGTTCATTGAAAAAATTAAAGTGAAGAATGACCTACTAAAGCAAGTTACTAACAGGTCAAAAGTCTAAATCAGCATTAAATGATTTCTCCTACATTATTTTATCTAAATTTAATCTGAACCGTTGGATTAACATCCAAGGGTCCAGATTTCGGATGTATCGATACATCCAAAATGGGTGGATGTATTGTAGAATTTTCCTATATATATATATATATATATATATATATATATATATATATATATATATATATATATATATATATATATATATAGGGAGCGGATCAAAAGCCTCCCTTAGAAAACACCCTAAAAACTCCCTCACTCTCAGCCGTCCATTTAATGTTAATATTAATGTTAATGTTAATATTTATATTTATTTTTATTTTTATATTAATGTTAATGTTAATGTTAATGTTAATGTTAATGTTAATGTTAATATTAATTTTAATGTTAAGTTTAGTATTTAACATTGATATTAACATTAACATTAATATTAACATTAAATGGACGGCTGAGAGTGAGGGGGTTTTTAGAGGATTTTCTAGGGGGGCTTTTGATCCTCTTCTAATATATATATATATATATATATATATATATATATATATATATATATATATATATCATCCTTCCACTTTTTTATTCGATGTCGAACTGAACTTTTTGATCAACTTTTAAATTGTCACCAGTTGCGAACCGTTTGAGCGCCTAAGCATATGTGAGGCACCACCCAATAATTTACACCTTAGCTTTTATCTAAATGAGTTTGAGCAACCAGGAGATCCAACATATTGTCATCTTGATCTATTTAATCATAAAGATGATACGTTCATTCACAACATTACTGGGTACCAACCATACGGCTTCCTCCACCCTGGGCATATAGATTAGATCCATCTTTGAAAGCAATATATATAGTCCCTCCAACCTTATGTTTGTCGCTCCTGGACTATCTTATAGAGATGCTCCTGACTCCAATATAGAAACGAATATGTATAATCCTACCAATCTTAGGTTAATGTCTCGAACCATCTTATGGCGACGACTTGAATCATATTATACATAATCATGAATGTTCAATGTAATATGCCTCGAAGAAACATAGCACCCAAATCCAGCTCAATTCATAACTTTATATTGACACCACCCTGATGGGAACGGAGTACAAAACATAACGGAATAACACCATTTTTCAACCGGAAGAAACCTATAAGGACTGACTAACATGTAGAATCCTACAAACACACAATATCACAACACAAAGGCAATAATCATAAACACACAAATAGTTATGTAGAAAACTCAAAGAGGATAAAAATGGGATGATCGAAGTCCAATGCAAAAAAGCTTCACTATTGGAATAAGAAAATACATGGACTCCCCAACTTTTTCTACCAATCCAAACCGGATCATCGAAGCTACTCAATGAATATGAACATATTATGGAGAAATATATATGATTTACCCGAGCGAGAACACGGAGACGAACCAGTAAGTATTTCCTCGAACGGTCTCCTTCAAATCAAACCGAGAAACTCTCTCAATCTCCTTCTCTTGCTTCTTGAAAGTTCTAGAGGCGCCACTTTTGATAATGATGATCTCTCTAAAAAAAATTATGTCAAAGTAATAAATTATAACCTTCTATCCCGAGACAATCATAGATATTGGATTTGATCAAACGATCTTGATCCAAAACCCAATTTTGACTCAGCCCAAACTTATTCATATACCGATGGTATACTTAGTGAGCATCAAAAAATAATGTCACGCTCTAGAACCAGAATACTGGAGAGTGAGGGACAGACACAGTCAGCTACGTATATAGAAGTGTAATCCACTTCGACATACGGTCACGACTGTCTAGATGCATGAGGGTTTATTTACAAGCCAACAATCTCTTATGGTCAATGCATCTGCTACTACGTTGGCCTTCTCAGGATGATACTGCAGGTTGATGTCATAATCCACAAGTAGCTCTAGCCATCTCCTTTGACGCGTGTTAAGATCCTTCTGAGTGAACACATACTTAAGACTCTTGTGGTCGGTAAATATCTCCACCCGATCTCCATACATGTAATGTCTCTATTGTCACGACCCGCACCCTTATGAGGGGCACGAGCACGTGGGTACGTCCAGCCTATGCCGCAGTATCGGCGGTAGAACGCTGTATATAACGTCTGTAAATACTACGACTAACAATATAAAGGTACATGTACAGTATATATACTCCGAATGGAGGTGACATATCAATACAGTCTCAATCACAAGATGAAACTAAGGTAGATAGTACAGAAGGAAAATAAATGATAGATGAAAAAGAAATAAGTCCAAGATCCAACACAAGCCCAGATATATACACAACATCCAGGGTCTCAAAATATAATATAGAAAGCTACAGTCTGATAATGTTAGCTGGATCACAGTCCAGACAAACCTAGCTAATAGATCTAGATAGAAGTACTGTCATCCACTGGCTCCAAGGGTGTCAACTGGTCGCAGTCTATGTCCTGACCATACCCATAGTGGGTAGAGCAGTCCTCATCTATGTCATCTGGATATATCATAACGGTATCCTGTCAGGAAAATGAACGAGTACAACGCTGGCAACAAATTCTATAGTAATGACAAATGCTCTAACAGTCAATCATAACAGAGTACGAGATGAACATATTAAAATATAAGTATAACAAAATATGTAAACTGGAAATCATGTCAAGGTGAATCATGCAAGAAAAGTAAGCTGAACTGAAATATGTGACTGATGTAATAAATGTAAAATGTGCTTCAAATATTATAGCATAATGTGATCGGTAAGGGTCAAGATCAGGCTTCCAGCCGACCGGCTACAAGTACGTGGACTCGGCCCGGCCGGGATGGCAAGCTATGGAGCAAGTAGTAGCACAGGTCAGGCTATACCCATCGTGAGGTGAGGGTATAGCCAGGATACAAGTAGTAACTCAAGGTGGGCATTAATCACACTATCTATAAAATTTTCCATTCCCCGAATAGTATACGGATCCGGACATAGCACATCATGACGCGGGATTCCCTAAGAGGGGAGAAAGTCCTCTTCAAGAATCAGCATCAATACAAGTACAAGAATCAAGACCAAGCAAGTACCAGTATCCCAAGAAATCCAGGAATGACATCTCATGACAGGAATCCAACAATACTAGTCCATGCACAAATGTGTCGAGAATCAAGTAAACACTATAACTGAACTGGTAGAGAAGATATCAAGACAAGTAACTGCTATCAGAGAATGTACTCGCCTGCTGTCCTGAGCTGTAGGGTATATCAATGCTCAGTGTGGTAATCAGAGACCTAAAGATGAGATATTGTATGTTAATTTAGGTTTAACAAAGTTATGAATGATTTCTAATGAATGATATGAAATCTAGGTCAAACTATGTCTCACTGAGTCATACTAAGTCCTGTCAAGTCAATCTAGGTCAAATTAAGTCATCCCTAGGTCATACCAGTCATAGCAAGTCAAAATAAGTCGAAGCAAGTCAAATGGGGTCAAGAGTTGACTTACAGTTGACTTTTAGTCAACTGGTCAACCCTGGTCAACTCTGATCAACTCTAGGTCAACCCTAGGTCAAACTGGTCAAATGTTGACTAACAGTTGACTTTTGGTCAACTGGTCAACTCTAGTTTGGATTTGGTCAAATTTAGACAAAGTGTCGACTCATCGTTGACTTTTGGGTAAAAAGTCAACTCTGGGTCAACCGAGCCAAAATTGGTTCAAAAATGACATTTGTAGGGTGTGCCTAACAAGTCACCTAAGTTTCAAGTCAAACCGAATACCCGTATCCCGTATTTTGAATTTATCCGATTATCCTTTATATAAACATACCCTTAAACCACTCTAACATTGAAGCCAAGTGGCTTTCCCTTAGGAGTTTCACTCCGGACTTCCTAGGGTAGTAGGGTACTAGCCTATACAACCATTACCTTCCAAGTTCTCTAGGTAAAGTGGACATCCAGTCCATCTTACGGTCCATATTATCCGTTTACCCGTTATCTTGAGTATCGCAAGATACTCAATGATATCGTGCGATACCATCCTCCTAATCCCACACGAAACCCCGATTTCAACCTAGGAGCCTACCCACAAAATCTAATTCACATTAGCTAAGTCCCCTTCAAGTTTGGATGCGTTCCGACTCTCCTAACTCAAAATCACCCTTCTCCACGCCCTCACACAACCCCTCATTCACTCACTCACTCTCACTTTTCAACCTTTACTTAGGACTAGTTTAGGGGGGTTATTTAGAGGACATATATAGGCGTATATAGCTATATATAAGAGTATATATATGTATATATATAGGTATACATATAGGTGTATATGTGGGATCAAATGGGGGGGGGGGAATGTGCCATTGCTGCTGCTATTGCTGCTGTTCCTGCTGCTGTGTTGGGTGGGGGGGGGGGGGGGGGGGCAGCAGCCCCTTGGCCCCCCTTGCTACTGCTATGGTTGCTCTCCTTTCCCTTCCTTTCCTCCTCCATTCTCTCCTCAAATTCCCTCTATTTTCCTTCTCTAATCCCTCTCTAAACTCTCTGTAACTCTCTAATATATATAAACACACTCACATAAAATCTACCACTCTTATTCATTCCCCTCTATATATATATAAATACACACACACATATATATATATATATATATATATATATACATGAACACACACTCACATATATATATATAGACACACTCTCATATATATATATATATATATATATATATATATATATATATATATATATATATATATATAAAAATATATATATATATATATAAAATATATATATATATATATATATATATATATATATATATATATATATATATATATATAAATATATATATATATATATATATATATATATATATATATATATATATATGTGTGTGTGTGTGTGTGTGTGTGTGTGTGTGTGTGTGTGTGTGTAAATATATATATATATATATATATATATATATATATATATATATATATGTGTGTGTGTGTGTGTGTGTGTATATATATATATATATATATATGTGTGTGTGTGTGTGTGTGTGTGTGTGTGTCTCTCTCTCTCTCTCTCTCTCTCTATATATATATATATATATATATATATATATATATATATATATATGAACACACTCACACACACACTAAATATGAATAATACCCCACATATTCACTAATACAAAATGAAGTTTAAGTGCCTAACCCACTTAGATACAAATCTAATTATTCTAGAAGTGTCCAAATTTAGGGAAAAACTCAAGGACACAACCACAAATCACAACTTCTCCTAGGACACACCAAACGGACTCAAACTTGACACAAATAGGGACACAACCTTGGGGATAAATCCTACGGGGTTCAAACTAATTATTATGATGAAAAGAAAGAATTAGAGAATAGGTTGTACCTATCGGGAGATGAATTCCCAATGGAAAATTCTTCCGACACGGCTCCGACACAATGAATTGTTTAGGACACACCCTTCCACTTCTTGCTCCCAAAAGCCTGGAGAAGCTCCACTTGGGGTAGAGGGAGAGATCGATGGAAGAAAAATGGGAAGAAAAGCTTATTTTGGAGATCAATCCCAAGGATTTCCTATTCTTGCTCTTGAGAAATAGACTTGGAGAAGAAGAAGATGTAGAAATTTTTGAAGTGGGAAGAAGAAAGAGGGAGGGTGATGGCCGGCCCTATATACAAGGGTTGGGGCTCCTTGCTAATTACAAGTTTGCCCCTCCCTTTACTTCCAAGCTAAGTTAGCTTCCTAATTTGGTTTTGGGGGTTAGTTTAGACTAAATAAAAATCATACTTAAGCCTAAACACTCATGTGGGATTAGTCCAAACTCTTAGACCTAATTGTCAAGTATGGTGGGCCATAGCTAATTAATGTGTTAAACACAACTCAAGTCGAAATTTCCCGGAGTCCCGAATTAAGTCGGAATGCGATGAAATTCGAACCCAACTCCTATAATCATTAAATATTAATATTCATGAAATAAAATTCTCAAAAATATTCTTAAAAGGAAAATTACCATTTTACCCCTATCTTGGAAAAGTGAGGGTGACATCTATAGCTTAAGTGCGAAAACTACCGCTGCTAACTCCAAGTCATGGGTGGGATAATTTCTCTCATGATCACGAAGCTGACGTGATGCATAAGCTACTACCTTACCATGCTGTATCAAGACACATCATAATCCCTTGTCGGAAGCGTCACAATAGACTGAAAATCCTCCAGTCCCATCTGGAAGCGTGAGAATGGGTGCCGTCATTAATCATTGCTTCAACTTCTCAAATAAACTCTGATACTCTACTGTCTAAGCAAACTGCACATCCTTGCGGGTCAACTGAGTTATGGGTGCTGAAATCTAAGCAAAGTCTGAAATAAATCGTCGGTAATAGCCGGCCAATCCAAGAAAACTGCGAACCTCGGCGACTGTACTGGGTACTGGCCATGACTCTATAGCCACTATCTTCTGGGGATCCACTTCCACTCCACCTCTGGTGATGATATGACCCAAGTACGAAATGCGATAAAACCAAAATTCGTACTTACTGAACTTCGCATACAACTGGTGCTCTCTGAGAATCTGAAGGACCACTCGGAGATGCTGCTCATGCTCCGCTTCACTCTTGCTATAGACCAAGATGTCGTCTATAAACATGATCACAAACTGATCTAAGTAAGGCATGAAGATACGGTTCATGAGGTCCATGAATACCGCTGGCGCATTGGTCGCTCCAAAGGGTATAACAAGGAACTCCCAATGTCCATATCTGGATCTGAACGTCGTCTTTGGGATGTCTTGCTCTCTGACTCTGATCTGATGGTATCCTGACCGCAAATCAATCTTCGAGAATATTGCCGCTCCCCTGAGCTGATCAAATAAGTCATCTATCCTTGGTAGAGGATATCTGTTCTTGATTGTTATAGAGTTCAAGGTATGATAATCAACACATAATCTTGACGTACCATCCTTCTTTTTCACAAGAAGCATCGAGACTCCCCAAGGCGATCCGCTAGCACGAATGAATCCCTTGGTTCTGAGTTCTTCAATCATCTTGTACAAAATCTCCAACTCTGAAGGTGCCATCCTGTAGACTCTCTCTGATATCGGTGTCGTCCCTGGAAGAAAATCAATGGTGAACTCTATCTCTCTCTCTATGGGGACATGCCTAGAAGTTCTTCGGGAAATACGTTAGGGAACTCTTCAACGACTCTGGGAAACTGAACTGCCTCTGCTACTGCCATCCGCAATACTGGTAGAGAAGGTTCTACTTTGCCTCTGGAAAATAAACTCTGGTTCGCCTGGAATACCAAAAATAATCCTGCCAATATGGCAGTCTATTCTTCCGTATTGCTCCTTCAACCAATCCATTCCTAGGACCACATCATAGTCGGCCATCGAAAATTCTATCAATCTAGCGAAAAACTCTCTACCGCTAACTATGATTCTACACGAGGAAAAGACTCTATCTACTCCCACAAGACCGTTACCAGTCAGTATATTGAGTCTTACTGATAATAACTTGGGCTCCAGTCCTACTCGTGTTACGAATTGTGCAGACATAAATGAATGCGATATACCTGAATCAAATAATACTGATGCTGGAAAAGAGTTAACGAGAATGGTACCTGCCACCACCTCACCTGATGCCAATTCTTCCTCCACGGTCAGAGCCATCACTTGACCTTGCCCTCTGGGTGATGTCCTCTCTGCTGGGAACCCCTTTGTCAGTTCTACATCTGAGCTTGGATTTGAGCATACTGATGTGGCCTTTGCTGCTGGAAAACCTGAGCCTGAGGCGACAATGGCCTCGGAAACAGGTACTGCTACTGCACTGGGGCTGGTGCTGGGGTTGGTCCCCTAACCGAGGGACTAGTTAGGTTTGATGACGATGAACTGGCTCTATTCGGACAGGACCCTACCTTGTGGTCTGGTGCCCCACAAGCCAAGCACAATCCATGTGCTTTGTGATACTCCGAAACAACGTGTCCTGGCTTCCTACAATGAGAGCAGCCCATTACGGAAGACTGCTTCTGCTTCTGTTGCTGAGGGTACGTCAGTGTTGAATGCTGAACCGACGTAACTGAATTTGTCCTTCTGGGAACTCCAATCGACAAAGCCCTAGCTGACGGGGCTGGTGCTGAGGACAGACTCATTTGCCCATGGGACCTCTTCCTGCTTACGGTTCTATCTGTAACGCCCCAGTCCCAAAATACTTGGGACTAGATACGTATCATGCCAGCTGTATGCATACGAGTAAATGAAAGGCTCATATGTATACATAAGATGTAAAATGTAAAAAGCTATGCTCAAACTAAATCTCATCCACAAATATAAAGTTTTAATAATATAATCAAATAGTCATTTGTACAAACATTGGGCGGAGACATATCCACTACCAACAAGTTTAAATAAGAAAGAAATATACAAATAACTGATTTGGTTGAGCGAAGCAAACGACGAGTCCAAGAGAAATCATCACGACAAAATAGAGCGCAAGTCATGGCCTTAGCTAGAGCACCTGCAGAAATCACGAAAACACGCACCTGGAGAGATCACCAGGTCCTCAGAGGGACGTAGCAAGATACAAGAAGAACATGCCATTATAACTGTATAAGTAAAAATACTATAAACTACAACACAACAGGGTTCCTAACCGTCTATGTGATATGCACTTTGAGGACAACGTTCTACGCAGGGACTGTAACGGATTCATGCAAGCAAGTAATAAAGAGTGGCCGTCAAGTAGCGCTCATCCGAGACACTATCGGCCCGTGGCAGAAGGTAGCGCTCATAAGAGTCACTATCGGCCCAAAATGTGTGCAAAGATAAATGTAGCCCCTACGCTAATAGCTGTCCCCTCCCCTCAATGGTACTGTACCTACATCGTAACCACGACACACCAACACGTGTCGCTTCCATAACACTGTTTATAATAGATAACTGTCAAGTCTTCTAACATGCATCTATTGACAGTTATTCCTACGCATGCGCACGGGTGATCAGCCAACACGCAAGTGACCTCTACATGATACTCATAACTCGTGATACAATCGTGACAAAGTCAATGACATGCATTCTATTGACGGAAGTCTCTTAACTTTAGGTCCACAAGCAAAAAGAAAATAATAAACAAGGAATATAGATACAATAACTGAAATAAAATGCAACTAAATGTAAGCAATAAAGATGGCAAGGTATCTTGCCTGGTAGTACGGCTGGTGTGACGTCGGGTGTGGTGCACTAATCCGACAAGTCCGAGTAGTCCATTAGCCATGATTGATGTGTAGGGATCCGAGGTCGCGAGAAAATAGGCAAGCATGATCAGTCATGAGTAATGAGGATAATTGAAAGAATTTGTGGAGTAGGTAAATATACAAATTCTTAGAAATATTTATATTACTTTAAAAACATGTTTAATTGTAAAAATTCATTTACGGAAATACTTTGAAAATATGTATATATAATAATTTTGAAAATTATATCTTATTAGTCAAAATACTCTAAGTTGTAAAATATGATTAAGGAGGAAACTATATTTCAAAATTTAAAATATCTATTTTAGTTAAATATTTAAAAATACTTCTAAATCATCTAGACCAAAAAGTATAACTGGTCAATATAGGTACATATAAATCGAAAAGACTATTTCAGTGTTTAAAAACTAACTTAAAATTTTGCTAGAAAATAATAGTAATAATAATAATGTAAATAATAATTTTAACAAAACAACAAACTAATAATAATATATAAATAATAAAATAAATGACACCATTCTAGTAATTTAGTTAAATGATAATAGTAATAATAATAATAATAATAATAATAATAATAATAATAATAATAATAATAATAATAATAAAATATTTTCCAATTTAAATTATCAAAATAATTCAAATATTATATAAAACAAAATTTTAAATATCTTTTTCATAAATATGAAAAAATAGCATTAATTAATTTCGAAAATCAAGAATATTACTTAAATATTAAATCATAAAATAGCTTTTATAAATAACAAAAATATGTTAATAACAAATTCCAAATTCGTAAAATATTTGGAATACATTTCATATAAACCACAATTTTTAAATCACTACTTATTTTTAAATGACGAATAAAATAACACTTTAAAAAAAATATTTATCACATTTATTCGAACATGTACTTTCCTATACAAAATAAAACTTATAATAAAAATATTTTTCTAAGATATGTACCTCACACATATTCGCACTCGTCGAGCAAATACGAAACGCAAATCTCGCACGCTACGCAAATAAAATAATGCGATCTCGTATGCGACGTGCAGATACGAAGTACGAAATACATACAAAATATTTTTAAAAATTGTAGTAGAAATTTAGAAGGTTTACACTATCTACTATCCTCTGGGAGGTATACTCATGCCTCCTGGCTGCTCTCAAGACAGCATCAAAAGTCTGATGCTCGAACTGCTCCACAGCTAGAATAATCTCTAGATGGAGTCCCTGCTGAAACCGCTACGCTCGATTCAACTCGGTTGCCACCAAGGTGGGAGCAAACCGACTCAGTCTTGAAAACTTGGACGCATATCCATCGACCGTCCTACTCATCTGCTTCAAATTGGAGAATCTCGTCTACAGATCATATCGAGCCACCGCATCAAAGTACTTGGTCTGAAACTTGTCATTGAATATCGTCCATGGGACAGGCGTCGCCAATCCAACTGCTAACATCGCCCACCAGGTGTGGGCTAAGTCCAATAATTGTAGGCGTACTACGGCCACCTTCTCATCCTCTGGAGTCTTGGCTGCTTCCAAGATAATCTCGATGTCCTGGAGCCAGGCATCAGCTGCAATCGCATCCTCGCTACCGTTAAAGAAGGGAGGGTTCAGTCGTTTGAAATTGTTGGCTGCACTATTACCTTGGTAACCCACTCTGCCCATGGCTAACTCTACTGTCTGGTACAGGACATCACCTCGACGATCCTGCGATGCAAGCAATTCCCTGATAAGTCCAATTAAGACCCTGTTGTCAGACTCTACAGGCTGGATTGGCTGAACTGGGGGCTCTGGGTCATCAGGGTGCATGGCTCGGGATGCTGCTCCCGAGTGCTGGGCTTGGTCTTCTTGTTGCTGCTGGGGTGCTGGTTGAGCTCCTCCCGGCTGATCGGTAGGAACAATGCCACTGAAGCAATGATATGGAGAACAATAAGGAAGGACCAAGATAGATCAAGGATTTTAAACATGTCATCAGGTCAAGATTTCAGGAAGATTAGAAGACACGAGTAGAGATCAAAGGCGAGTGCTGATTGAGATATCTATTCGATAAAACCCTCACACATTCTTGATTTACAAGACCTGCATGGGCCACCACTTAAACCGTGTCACATCCCAGAACCAGAATACTGGAGAGCGGGGGACAGACACAGCCAGCTATGTATATAGAAGTGTAATCCACTTCGACATACGGTCACGGCTGTCTAGATGTATAAGAGTTTATCTACAAGCCAACAGTCTCTTATGGTCAAGAATAAGCCTAGTGTCTCAATCTTAAGCAAGTAATACATGTTACAAGATGTTAGATCATCAGACATACAAGGTAAGGCGTCCCAAATATTATATATTCAGATGATCATGAAGCTAGTCATACAAAATGTGAGGAGTAGCAAGAGTTTCAGTCATACATGATCAACCCTAGGATTTGTTAATCATGTTACAGCCCATAGGCAGACAGTAAGTAAAGTATTTAACACGATCTAATACTGGCTCGGCGGCTAAACGCCTCAAAAGAATAATTTTATAATTAGAGCGGGAGAGAAAAATAAACCCACTCGTTGCCAGGATTTCTTCTAGTGTTCACCATCTGGCAGGAAGGCTGAGAGATCCTCGGAAGCTACTCCAAAATCTGGCCATACAAAACCAGCTGGGTCAGACCCCAGAAAGAGCAAGTGCCACAAGGGAGGCTTCACTTAAGAACTAAAACCAGCATGTCATATCATAAAACAGAATAATGACAAGAAGATATAAAATATAAATAGGGCAATAAATGACGAGAGGACGAAGAACTATTCCGGAAGCCAGGTTACAACCCGTAAACCAAATAAGGACCAGGGTTGTAACCCTTCACCTGAACAGAACTAAGTCCCTAATCATTTATTACCAAAAGTAAAGCATGAACAAGCATGTCATGAATTAGCCATATACTGGATCTAGACAAGACTAGACAGGATTGGACTCCATCTAACATTCACGGCCAAGCAAAGAGTACGACTTGATACTTTAACTAACTAGGGTTATCACAAGCCTAGTTACTAACAAGATGCAATGATATGTTCCAGCAGTCACAAGTCCTGCAGACTAAATCCAGGTTATTCGGTTGCAGGTTGAGAGAGTGTGTGGGTACATCGCCCGGAAGACAAATGTACCCTTAGGTGACTTGAATGGTGCAACACATGACAGTGTGCTGGAAATGTGCCCTACTCATCGGCAGGCTACAAGTCTACTTGAGCTCCCAGATAACGGAACTGCCTGTGACTGGAAAATCTCTTCATGTACTATTTGATCAATCTAGTCATTAACCTAGTCATATTCAGTTATAAATCCCTGACTGTGGTAACCAGGAACCCATATCCTAGACATGATGCAAGACGAGTCTGGTAGCTTATAGGAGCACATTCAAGAACAATCACCCACGGTGTCAGGACGAGTTATTACTTAGCAGGTCGAGATAGCCGTCGCAACAGCATTCAAGATTACATATCATGTTTACTTGTCAAGAGTGTGCCACGACGGGCCACTATTATGTCATTATCATACCAATGTTGCTTGTCAAGAGTGCGCCACGATGAGCCACTATCGTGTTATAATCCCTATATTATCATGAATGAGAGAAACTTGCATAAAATAGCTAGTAACATATTCTTGAAGCCAAGGAAAAGATCTACAACTTTCATGTTGGGAGTTGGAAGAAACTATGGCCACAAATCAGCCAAATAGGGCATAAAACAGCAAAAAAATAGCCAAAATAGGCACTATGCGGCACTATACGGTCAGGCACTATGCATCTATACGGACTTGCACTATGCGACCAGGCACTATGCATCTATACGGACTGGCACTATACGGCCAGGCACTATGCAGCCAGGCACTATACAGCTATGCGGACTGGCACTATGCAGCCAGGCACTATGCATCTATGCGGACTGGCACTATGCGGCCAGGCACTATACAGCTATGCGGACTGGCACTATACGGCCAGGCGCTATGCATCTATGCAGACTGGCACTATGCAGCTATACGGACTGGCACTATGCGGTCAAGCGCTATGCATATATGCGGACTGGCACTATTCGGCTAGGCACTATGCAGCTATGCGGACTGGCACTATACAGCCATGCGCTATGCATCTATGCGGACTAGCACTATACAGCCAGGCACTATACAGCTATGCGGACTGGCACTATGCGGTCAGGCGCTATGCATCTATGCGGACTGGCACTATGCGGCCAGGTACTATGCAGCTATGCAGACTGGCACTATTCATCGTCCCTGCCAGAACCAGGTCAGATGAACATAGAAGATGTCCAAATCTTATTTTGGCTATAACTTTCCCAAAACAAGTCAAAATCTAACTTTTTAAAGGTCCATTTTGGGTAAAATCGAATTCTCTACAACATAGAATAATCAAAACTTGAAAATAATAAAGTTTGGTAGATCAAAACCCAAGAAAACCGAAAAGACTACAAACTTAGATCTACAAAAATCTATCCGTCCAAACCAAAAACTCCAAGTTCTAAAGATGCTTAGAATTATGTAGAGAAGAAGATAGAACAATAAAATGGAAGCTCCATCATGAAGCAAGTTGCACTTGCCTAAGCTCTCTAGGTTGGTGGGAGAGTAATGGAGGAGGAAGAAGAAGTAATAAATGAAGAGAGAGAAATAAGGGGTGGTTGGGCTTTAAAGGGGGAGGGTTTTCTCATAATGAACCAAGCCCAATCAAACCAAACCAAACCAAAATAAACCAAGCCAAGTCATGACCAACCAAGACTAGGCTAGCAAGTCAAGTCCAACTACGGGTCACCTGACAAACGTCAGAGATCTCGTATACGCATACGGAAATACGTATAACGGAAAACGAGAGTGACAAATAAAAATATCCAAAATTCTGCTGGACGATCTTGCAACTTTGTGGCATATTGACGATATGTCGCTAGCCCTGATATTCTATAGAAACCTTTGATACAAGCTCCAAAATGAGTCCCGCTTGTCACCTGATTTCTTGAACTTCTCAGGCATACAGATGACACTTGTCGCACTCTAGGGTGTTCGCTGCATATGAATTGAACCAAACCCGGCCCAACCCGACGCATAAGTCAACAACGCAAGAGTCTTGGAGGGCAATGTACTGAGATGGTTCTTGAAATTGTTCCTTCCCTCCACTTAAAAGTTTTATTAATAAGTTGTTATCAAACAACTTTTATGTCCGCTTCCAGAAAATAATAAATAAAAGCAAGATGGCAAACAATCCCAAATCCAGTCTAAAAATGGTAGGTTTCAGTTCACTACTGGAAACTCGTGATAATTGAGACATGTAACGAGGTTCGTTTCTCACATTCTAAGGGTCATGTACTAATACTAAAAAAATGGGTCTCTTTTAACCACTCTATTTTTTTTTTGATATTCTAAGGATCATATTACTGTAGTTTCTAAAAAATTAAGAAGACCTTAATCTAAAAAAATAAAAAATTTCATATATTAGTAATATATACGGAGGTTAAAAGCTTTTGAGTCTTTCATTTTTAAGGATCCCGTGCAATTGTATATAACTTGCACATGCTCAGAACGAATTTTGAAGTTGTTCCCAAGTCTAAATTATCACCTCCAATGTATTGTGCAAAACAAAATCTGATTAGGAGAGAAATTTGAGATGAATCTTTCAGTTGAACCCTGAAAAACTTATAGGATCTGGGTTCGTATCACAGAGATCCAACCCGATCGGTTAATGGCTCTACAATACAATCCTACATTTCATGAACAAATGGAGGGTATTTCTGTAATTATCCTTCCCAGGTCAATTGAGAGTATATTAAAAGGCGCAGATTTAGGGAGAAAGCTCAGAGCTTTTTTCTCATTCATAAAGGAAGGAAGAGGAAGTGGTAGTTGGGAGTAAGTAAAATTCTCAAAGATCCAATCTATGTTCTTTTCCAAAGAAAATGAAAAAAATAAAAATTGGGGATAATTTCTGGGATCTGGTGATGAATTTGTCAGGGTTTTTGCTGAGAGATGGCCGGCGGCGAATCGAAGCTCTTCCACTTCGAGGAGGTGTCGAAGCACAATGCCACCAAGGACTGCTGGCTCATAATCGAGGGAAAGGTCCTCTTTCTTTTCTCGATTTCTTGATTTTTTTTTTTTTAATTTTAGGAGAAAAAGAAAGATCTCGTCTTTTAGATCCGAAGATCAGATCGATGCCGTCCGTGTCCGACACGGGAGCTCCAGAGGTAGGCTACTACACGCGGACACCGCTCCTGTGTCCGTGTCGGACCCGTGTCGGGCACACCGGTAGGCGGTGTCGGTGTTGCCTTGTCCAACCCATCCTTAAATTTTCCCCTCAATTTGAGGAGTCAAAATGGAATATTCTCGTATACAGAATCTTACAGCTCCAACCCATCCATCCTCAACAATAAACAACTATTATTTATCTCTACATAATTTTATTTATAATTATTTTAATATAATCATATACACTATATTATTATACATTATTTGTACATCAAATTTTCTACAGAAAAACAGAATTATTTGAAATTTTGTACATGATCCAAAATTATGTGAAATTCTACAAAGATTTTTTTAACACTAATAAAAATATATTTAATATTAGACTCTATTGGAAGATCTCAACAAGAACTTTTTAATGGTACTATTATTATATTAATTATATTTATAAATTATAAGATATAGAACAAAGTAGTGGATCCTCAAATTTGAGGATTTTCTCTCTTCCCTCAAATTTGAGGATAAAAAAATTAAGAATTTTTTTCCCAAATCGAGGGTGGGTTGGAGATGATTTTCCTTAATTAGGTATTTGAGGGGTTGGGTTGGAGATGGCCTTAGTATTAGTTTTGATCTTAATATGAGGAAAACGTACTTAGTATTAGGTTAGTATTTGTTTCGGTTTTAGATGATGATGAGTTTGTGAGGATTTCGTGTATGTATGTAGGCATGCTATGGTGAAGTATGAGTCTTTGATGGACATTTGGGTTTAGATTACCAAAGAAGTATTTGCAAGTTCCATGTTTTGTATTAGTAACTCGACTGGGAGCTTTGATTTTGTTATTACTCTTTGGTAGATTTGTCTCACTGCTCTCTCTATCTAAGGAAGAAGAAGAAGAATATTTGCAAGTTTTGACATCTTATTGATATCAGATCCAACAGAGATTTTTTTTGGCTTATGTTGCCTTAAGTTTGAGCCTTTTGATGTACAGTGATGTAAAAGTGGTACTATTAACAATATATGGTTGAGTTCTAAGGGTGTATTTGATATTGTTGAAGCTTATTGAAAATTTTCGTCTGAAGCAGAGCTCCTGTAAGTTGATGTCATAACTTGCTTTTGTTATTGGTGTCATAAGCTTCCGATTGATAGTTGGTTTGCAATATATTATCAACATGCTTCTCTTTGTTTTAAAGCAACACATAAATGTGTTTGGTAAAAGCTATTTGTGCTATTTTTTTTGAGAATTTGCGAATTTTCTTGGGTGATTTTGAAAGCAAAGAGGGGGTTGCTTTCATAAGCTGCAGTTTGTCATGCGTTTTTAGGAGAAGACCCCATTTTAACTTCTTCCGAATTCCAATATACCTTCACATTTTCATGAATTTCTTGTTATTACCAAAACTTCTGGGAGCTTTTAACAACATAAACATGTTTGGTAATTACATGCTTTTTGTAAGGTCCCAGTGAGGAAATTATTGAAAGTCAAATTGGACGTGTATTAACAAAATGTAAAGGTATAAGATGAAATTTCTGAAAAATCTAAAGTGGTATTTTCTTAAAAGTAAATGATAAGCTGAATCAACTTTTGAAAGCAACCTCCTCCATGCTTTCAAAAGTAGCTTGTGGAAAGCATCAATTTTTCGAAGAAAGTCTGAATAACTTTTACCAAATACATTTATGTGTTACTTTTCAATGAAAAGCAGAGTCATGTATGTAAGCTATACTAATCCTAGCTTTAAAATACTATCCATTGTGGGGAACATTGGTTTTACTAGCATTTTCAGTGGTAAATCATTTAAATTACAATTTATTTATTTACTGTTATTATTATCCAACCATCATGAGTATATTTTGATTATCTAAGAGCCTTTCTTTCCGAAAGCGTTGCCCCTACCTTAAACTTGTGTAAAACTAATGAGGGACGGGTACGGGGACGGGTACGACCATCTTATAGTATGCATGTCTGCATTGTGTTGTTTTGTGAAGCTTGCAACATAGTATAGTTTTGATCTTAGTACGTGGAATAAGTTTAATTTAGGTCTTCTTTCTCTCTTTTCTTCTTCTTGTTGATTTCTTTCTTTTTTAAGAATAAAGATTCCATCTTTCAGATCAGAGGTTTTCTTCTTTTTTCTTTCATAGAAAGCACGGATGGAAAAAGTCGTGTCCGTGTCGCTTAGCCTGTGTTGTGCAGTTATGTACCTGGGTGACTAAGTATATTTGATCTTAATACGGGGACGAAGAACTTAGTATTAGATTTGTATTTGTTTCAATTTAGATGATGATGAGATGTGAAGATTTTATATATATATATATATATATATATATATATATATATATTTGGAATAAGGGTAAATTTTATTCCTCGCACACCGCGGTAAAGGTATTACAATACACTAAAATCACAACTTCTCATGCCCCAATTTTAATGTAATGGGGCCATTACTGATACATCGAATTCTATGTTATGTAGAATTCCAATAGGAGGGGTAATCAGGCCTTCGAAAATACGTCTGTTCCGTTCCTTCCAGATGTGCCAAACGGAAGCTGCGAGACGAATTCTGGCTCTTCTGGCCCACCCGGATCCCTGCCTCTGTGATCTCGGATCCAGCTAAGAATGCTCCTGATGTCTCTATCCATACCAACTCCCCCTCTCAACTGCACGCACTGCTCAGCCCAAATGTGCCAGGACGTCGGACATTCAAAGAAGAGATGCCCCATAGATTCGTCCACCCCATTACATAGCACACACTTGGCATCTGGGATCTGCATCCCAAACCTGAGAAGTCTGTATCTTGTCATTAATCTGTCCTGCAGAAGTCTGTAGGCACACAGTTGCATTTTTCGGACAATCCCCTTACCCCAAATGAAGTCCACCTCCTCAGTCCGGTCGTGGTGAGTCTGTACCATGTCATAGCAGCTACGAAAGCAAAATAGTCCTAACCCTCCACCCGAACCTAGGCCGCCCAGCTCCAGGAGTCCTCATGCTGGCTATCGTCTATAGTAATCTGGCGTATCTCCTCTGCTAGCTGAGCTGTATAAGGATATTCTTCTGGCCTCCATATCTCATCTCTGATGATCCGGCTGCATGTTAGCCTCCTGCCCGCCTCTCTGTCCATCTGTCCTCCCAAAATTTCCAGCAGGGATCTGGAACCTAACCAAGGATCAAGCCAGAGATCAGTGGTCTTCCCATCTTTCATGATCCTGCGGATAGCGGCCTGAAGAACCGGCCTACACCTCAGAATGGCCTTAAAAGTGATCGAGAAATTATTGTCTATCCCGCAGGCCCAGAAGTTTGTCCGCCTTAGATATCTGTTCGCCATCCACTCCGCCCAAAGCGACCCCCCTTGATGAATCTCCAGGTCATATTCATACCAGCTGCCTTCCTAACCGCACGTAGAGGCCGCAGCCCCACTCCACCTTCCTCCCGAGGACGGCATAACTGGTCCCAAGCAATTGCATGAATCCCTCCCCTCCAAATGAAGCCAGCACAGATGGACTCCACTTTTCGAATAGTGGCTGTCGGGATCTGGATAGACTGAAGCCAGAACATCGTGATGCTAGCAATAACCAATCTCACCAACTCAATCCGTCCGTCAAACGAAAGACCCGCAGCCTGTCAGCCTTCCACTCTCTTCTGAGCAAAATCCACCAAGCTGTGACAATCCTGCTCTCTGGCATAGTTGACCGTCAGCGGGACCCCCAAGTATTTCACTGGGAGCTCGCCTTTCTCCACTCCCAGAGCGAAAGCTCTCTCCTCCTTAAACGTGCACCGGGAACTGAAGTAGACTCTGCTCTTCTTCCTATTTAACTGCAGATAACCTTCCGAACTCCTCCATCATGTCTGAGAGCGCACTCATGCCCTGCATGGAAGGCTGGAGTAGCAGCACCAATAAGTCGTCAACATAAATCAGATGAGATACCACCGGTCTCACCAACCTGAAAAGGGGGACGATCCTCTTGCTATGCACCGTCGTGTCAATCATGCATGTGAAATACTCCATCACCAAGGTAAACAAGTACGGTGAGAGAGGGTCTCCCTGCCTCAACCCCCTGTTGCTCCTGAAGTATCCATGTGGAGTGCCCTGGATGAGGACTGAGAAAGTATGGGAGCAGATGCACTCCCTCACCCTCGCAACCCACCTCTCGTCGAACCCCATGGCGAGCATCAAGTGACATAGGAAGTCCCGGTTGATCGTATCATAGGCTTTTCGCAGGTCTAGCTTCACACAAGCCTTCATCCTCCCAGGTTTGTTGACTCGCACCATCTCATGTGCAAGTAGACTGTGCTCCACTATCGATCGGCCCTTGATGAAAGCTGCCTGATTCTGGGACACCAATTCCTGCATAATTCCCTCCATGCGCCTGCACATAAGATGAGTAATGATCTTATATAGAAAGTTACAGCAAGCAATGGGTCTAAAGTCTGCTAGAGAGGTTGCGCCCTCCTTCTTAGGAACCAGCGTCAAGAAAGTGTGGTTCATCTCCTTCAGAAGCCTGCCCTCCGCGAAAAACTCCTGAACCGCTTCCAGAACAGGGAACTTAAGCACACCCCAGTGTCGCTTAAAGAACCCTGAAGAGAAGCCATCAGGTCCAGGTGCTTTGTTTGGATTTGCCTTCATCACGATGTCTTCCACCTCCTCCAATCTCACAGGGCCAATAGCAGGCTATTTCCATGGTGCGTCACCAGCCTCTTCGTAACAAGGGCTGGAAACGTACTAGTGTAATCCGTCTGCTGGTATAAGTCAGAATAGAATCTGACAGCCTCCTCCTGAATCTCCACCGGGTCTCCTACCAGACGTTCCTCGCCATTCAGAAGTCTGGGAATGCTGTTCCGGTGCTGACCGGTGCGGATCACATCATAGAAGAATTTGGTGCAGCGGTTTCCATCTTTGAGTCAGGTACATTTTGTCCTCTGTGCCACACTAATCTCCTCCTGCAATCTCATAATGCTGACCTCCTCAATCAGGGTCTTCTCCCTAGCCGCTAACTCTCCGCTCAGAACATCAGCTTGTAGAGCCACCTGAATGTCCCGAAGCTCGATTTCCTTTTTCACCAGAGAAGACCGCGGTCGCATCTTCACCCAACCCCTGAGCGCTCTCTTGATCTGCTTGAGTTTATGTACCATGCGGAACTGAGCCGTGCCTTCTCGAAAGTGCTGCATCTCCCCCGTAACCACCTCCTCATATCCAGCTGACAGGTACCAGCTATTGTTGTACCGAAACGGCCTCGACCGCATAGTAGGTCTCTCACAAAGGCCAACCCGGATAGGAGAGTGGTCGTTAGTTCGAGCCGCAAGTCCTTCCGCCACCGAATTAGGAAAACACCGGAACCATTCACTATTGCCTAAGGCCCGATCCAACTGATATGCAATCCGATTATGTGATGTCTTGTTGTGCCAGGTCCAGATATGGTCCGCTCTCTTCACCCCCTCATCCCAGACATAAGCAGACATCTCTGGAAGTCATATAAGATCGAATCCGGAACATGACGACCTCCAACCTTCTCTTGGTGAAGCAACATAGCATTGAAGTCCCCCATGATAAGCAGAGGAAGATGCATGTGGTCCGCCATATGACCTAGGTGCACTATGTCCTCCCACAAGGACTCGCGGAGTCTCCGATCATTGTGTCCGTATACGGCACCCAGGATGAAGCGAAACCCTCCTTTGTTCTCAAAAGAAATGTCAATGAGTTGTTTCGATTTTTGGATCTGCACCCTCTCGCAGCTATCTCGGTTCCACCTAACCCAGATCCTTACCATATCGCAAAGATCTAAGTTGTGAATGTGGTCCCAGTTTGCCAGAGTCCGACGCAAGAGCATCGCGGCCCCTCTGATCTTCGTCTCTAGCAAAATAGCTATGTCACACGCCTCTCTCCTCAGAACTCCATCAATCTCTCTCCAGCGCCCAATGGAACACCCCCCTAATGTTACAGGCTAGGACCG
Organism: Iris pallida; assembly: GCA_029216955.1. Taxonomy (NCBI): domain Eukaryota; kingdom Viridiplantae; phylum Streptophyta; class Magnoliopsida; order Asparagales; family Iridaceae; genus Iris; species Iris pallida. Next base: position 8,842,498 of record JANAVB010019198.1, on the reverse strand, counting down.
ACATTAATTAATAAATGTGGGGTCCCCCTGAAACTCGTCTGGATCGACACTCGAGGAAAGTGTCTCATCCGTCAGATCAATGTCTGCATCCAACATGGAGGAAGGAACAAGATGTGCCTGAATCCTGCTAAGGGTAAGGGCCCAGTCAGGATTGGCCTCAGTCTGGTCGTCCAGATCCCTCGCCTGGGGGATATCCTCTCGCGTGGCCGGAGCATGTCTTTTCCTGCTGCTGTATACCATGATCGTCGGTGGGGCTTCCATCACCTTCTGACTGCTGCCAGCTGCGCTCATACCCCCGGTCACCATGTTCCTCTGTGGCCTGAAAGTGACCAACGTGCCCTGCGTACTCTCCTGTCTCTGCGGGGATCCTGTCTCCAGCCTCCTGTCGACCTCCATCACCATGTCCTCCTCCATTTGTCTGCCTGTCGACGTCTCCCCAGGTAAGTGGCTGGGAGCCGCCTCCATCCCGGATGCCTCCGTCTGAGCCGCCGGTGGCCTAACGGCCTCCTTCCCCTTGTACTTGCAAGCACTAGTAGCGTGCCCAAAGCACTCACAGTAGGAGCACATGGGGGGGACCCAGTCATACTCTACCGACTGTGTCAGAATCTCCCCAGACGGTGCCTGATATTCCAGCATACTCGGCAGTTCCGAGCCCGCCTTGATCTCCACAAAGACCCTGGCATACATCAGTCTGGTGCGGAAAGCAGTAGCCTCATCCGCCTTGATCGATTTTTCCACTAGGCTGGCGAGTCTTATGAGGAGCGGGATACTCCAATACTTCACTGGGAACTATAGGAATCAGATCCATATGGGAATAGCATTCAGCACCTCCTTCTCACATCTCAGCTCCGGCGTCCACTCCTTCAATATGACGAGCCTCCCATCAAATGACCAGGACCCTCCCTGCAAAATCCTGGTCACATCCTCCGCTAGTCCGAATTTAACATAGTAAAAACCATTCTCCCGGAAGAAGAATTCCATGCTGCCTTTGGGTCTCCAGACTCTCTCCGCGTATCCTCGGATTTGGTCATAGAACGGCTTGTTACCTAACACATACAGCACCAATGTGTTCTTTCAGAAGCCTGTATCCTTCGCTATTTCCTCTGCGGAAAAATACGTCCGGAGCCCTCCTCCGACCGTCATCGGTGGAACAAATTCCATCGACAACGGGCTCTTCGTCTCCACTGGCGTGCATACCTCCTTCCAGGACCAAGGCCTCTGCTCCTCTGTGCGAGTCCTAGTTGGAGGGCTCGCAGGTCCCGGGCCTTGCCTACCGGCATCAACAGCAATGCCCTCTGCCTTCTCTGCCGTCGTCGTCTTTGGCCGCCATCCCGACACTGTGAACACCGTATCTCCCCCTCGGCGACGGGGATCCACTGTGCCTATCGATGGGCGATTTCCATAATTTTCAGGTCCCGTCCGACCCAAGACTTGAGTCTGGGTCCCTCGTCGCCCTCCTGCCCGTCGTCTCACCACCGTATGTCGCCTGCATCTCTAGTCCTGTCTACCCCCGGCTCAGATTCCGAACTGAACTCGAATACCTGGGCCGTAGACCCACCTCCCGCACCTGACCCCCTCCTGGGGAGGTCCCACCACCACCTGCGCCCGTCCCCCCCCCCCCCCCGGGGAGACCCAACACATGTGCCCGGCCCTCCCCCGCTTTGGGGTGTCCCACCCGACCCTGACCTGCCTGGGGGGGGGGGGGGGGGGGCTCCTCCCGCACCTGACCCCCCCCCCCCCCCCCCCCCCCCCCCCCCCGCCTGGGGGAGTCCCATCGCCGCCGCCGGTCAGGAGGGGCCGCCCCCCTTCCCTCCGGTCCGCCTCACACCCCCCTCGAGTGGATTTGGGGGGCGAGGGGGAGGCGTGGTAGCCGTCAGAGGAGAAACCCTAGCAGAGCTCTTCATATATATATATATATATATATATATATATATATATATATATATATATATGGTGAAGGATAAGTGTTTTGCTGTATGTTGGGTTTAGATTACCAAGAGTATTTGCAAGTTCATGCTATGTACTTGTAACTGGTTGGTAATACATTTCAATTGAAACACGGAAGATTTGTCTAGCACCAATTCTCTCAAACAAGAAGAAAAAAGAGAGTATTTGAAAGTTGCAACTTTGACTTCTTAATTGAACATGGTATCAGATCCTGCCAAGAAATTTAGTGCCTATTTAGCCTTAAGTTTGAGCTTTTGATGTACTGTTATGAAGCGAAGTTTTACCAAATGATGGTTGAGTTTTAGGGTATAGCCATATTGCCGAAGCTTGTTGAAGCTTGGTACAAGCTTCTCTTGTGTCACAAGCTGCTCTTGTAAGTTGTCATAAGCTTCTTCTCTAAGTTGTAATAAGCTAGTGATTGAGGGTTGGTTTGATATAATTTTATCAAACATAGTGAACGTTTTTTTTTTTTTTTGAAGAGCAATACGTAAGTGTCTTTGGTAAAAGTTGTTTATGCTTATTTTTTTGACTAGTTGTCAATTTTCATAGGGTACGTTTGAAAGCAAAGAGGGGACAACTTTCATAAGTTCTTCATCTTTTCATGTGTTTTCACAAAGCTAGCCCTTAAATTTTTTCTGAATTCTCTTATACCTTTACGTTTTCATTAATTTCACAAACGAAAGATTGTTTGTACCAAACATCTTGGAGCTTTTAACGACAACTTATCAATAGTTATATTGATCTGCAACTTATGATACCAACTTATGAAATTAACTTATTACGACGACTTTTGATTAGCTTTAAGAATACTAAATCCCCAAACTTGTTTGGTAATTATATGCGCATTTATAACTTGCTTTCCAGTGATGAAATTACTGAATGACCAATTTGGACGTGTTTCTAAAGAATGTATAAGGTATTAGATAAAATTTCATAAAAATCTAAAGGGGTTATTTTTGTAACAAGCAAATGATAAGTTGAAGTAATTTTTGAAAGCAGCCTTCTTCGTGCTTTCAAAAGCAACTCATAGATACTGTATCTTTCTGGAAAAATAAGCACAAAACTTTTACCAAACACATTTATGTGTCATTTTTCAGTGAAAGCATGAGAAGGTTAGACAAGCTGTATTAAACACAGCCTTGGAATACTATCCATTAGGAGGAATGTTGGTTTTACTAGCGTAGCCCGCAGTAAATCATTTAATTCACAATTGATTGATTTATGTTATCCAGCAACATGAGTATATTCTGATTATCATAGGACATTCCTTATCAAAAAGGTTGCCACTATCTAAAATTTGTATACATGTAAGAGGTGGTGTGTGTGTGTAGGAGGGGTGCAGGGGCAACCATCTTATAATATGCAATGTCTATAGTCATGTAGTGCTATAAAGGTTTAGACATACTGTTGTAAACATTGAGTTTTGAGTCATTCTGGTGCTGTGATGTGGTCGAAGGGCACTTTATGGCTACTGACATAGGTAAGCTGTTGAATTAGTAGTGATGTTAATAATTTCATATTTGTGCAGCAAAACCAAAGTGAAACGACATCCATATTAATTGTGCTGCCTGAAAGATGTGAATAACCTTGCATAGGCTCATGAACTTTCATTCGGTAGTAGGAAGTAGTAGATCCTATCCCTTTTGCTTGTTATTGGGAGTTTGTGGGAGGGAATTAGAGGAGGCTGATAATAGATCTTCCACTCATAGTATCATTAGAGATGCATTTGATCTCACTGAAGTGAACTTTTTCTGATTTGTTTTAAAATTTCAAGTTATGTATTTCCAAGAAATTTGTACTTATGGTTCCTTTATTGTATTTCATTATTTTTAGCTGTTTGTATTGCCTAAGTTGCACTGTAGGTTTTGTATTCATTCCATGTACTTATGGGATACTTGGATATTGCAATACTTTAAGGGCATGTCCAAGAATTTCAAAGATATTTATGGTTAATCGATGACTTAAGGAAGCAAAATAAAAAAAGAGAGGAGAAGAAGAAATAATGGCAACTTCGAAGATATAAGTTATGAATGCATCTTTATCATAATTTTCTTTAGTACCTATTAAACATATTTAATTTCCCTTTGGTGAATATCTCTTCCATTGCTCCTGCATGTTATTTTTGTTGTCAAAATTAATTTGTCTTTTAAACCTCTGATTTCTATTTCTTATTTTTATTTTTGTTAGAGAAACTATTACCTAGTTTTTCATAGAGTTTCTTTATCGTTGTATCCATATTATGTTAAATCGCATCTTAAAGCTACTACACCAGAACGTTAGAGTTGCGTTGATGGTTGAGGGTTGTATTTATTTTAGTACGACCCTGCTTGTTGAATGCCAACATTGTGGTTGGAGCTGGATTCTTACAGCTGTATGATTCTTTTAGATCTGCTTAAATTGGTGCATGATATGAAGTTCAAGTCCTCATTTTCACTGGAATTTTGGTTTCCTCTATAGAAAATATTTAGTCCCTCTTCTAATAGTATAATGATATGAAAGGCCTTATGTGCCAGAAAATATCATGCATCCGTGTCTGGTAGATGAGAAACGAGACAAGCATCAAAGTTTGAACTATTTTCTTGTGTTACTCGGCAATTAGCTTTGAGAGCTTCGTGCTTATGAAAAACTTACGAGAGATCACAGATAACATTGTTGATTCTTGTAATCCCAATTTTACAAGAGCTTTAACACAAATTGCCTCATAGGCATTTGTTGGCAATTAATAGGATGTGGGAAATATTCATATTCCTTCAAATTCTCAGGCATATATCTTAATGTGGTACCCAGTAATTTTAAACTCTAGCAGCTACCTTGACTTATAGTCTAGTTCTTATCCAATATAAGCTGGGACGCATCTATTTTCCTGGATATCCTCATCCAAAATAAGCTGCGCATATGTCTATGTTCATGGACATTTTGCGGTGACAGATTTCAAGTTACCAGTTGAAACTGTACATTGTGATTGCTTCCTGTGATGCACTAAATGCTTCTGAATTATTGACTGTTACATCTCTATTACTTTATCAGATAGAAGGATCATGCATACCCTCCTCCCTGGTGGAGTTTACTGCTATCTTGTATCACTAATCTCATAACCTATATTAGAACGTGTGCACTTAGTTGTGAATTATAGTCTGTATTTGTTTTATTACCTCTTTATTTGACACATAACGACAATGTATCAGAAAGGAATAATTTTTATGTTTGAAAAGATGATGAAGCATGTTTGTTGTCCTTCCTACGATTAAGCCATAGATTGTGTATGTACTTATTGATTCCGTATTCATTATATTCATCAGGTCTGAAATGAAAGTTTTGGCATAGATTTCATGATAAAATGATTTTTGTTCCCATAATCATGATAAGGACCTGGTTGTTTTTGTTTTACAGTGAGACTAAACTTCCACCAGAAAATTGACTTTTTTCTTCGCAATAATTGCCCCTCAGGTTTATGATGTTACCCCCGTTTATGGACGATCATCCTGGTGGTGATGAAGTCTTGTTAGCAGCTACTGGTAAGAATTGAATTGGTTACTTGTAACCTTTGATTTTTATTTTACTTCTCTAGCTCTGCTTGGTAAAGATTTTGATGTAATATTAACAAAATTCATTAAAAAGGATGGATTCAGACACAGTCATATTGTTAACCCAAGGTTCCTGTGAGATTTATCTTTTTTCTTTGAAAACAAATATTATAAACGGGTTTTAAGATATAGGTCCTTTAAATTGTGCATATATTGATATGATCTTATTGGTCACCCAATTCCTATTATTTGTTTTATAGCCCACTTTATCCCAAGTTGACCATTCATTTAATCTTGTCGGTGAAAGTCATAAAAGGTAAAAGAGTTTAATTTCTCTTACTGGTTACTGGTTATATGAAAGAGAGAAAACCGTCAATACGGCTTCCTCTTAGGGCCTGTGTTTGGTTACTCGAGAGTAACATAGAAACTAGGAGACCGGTGAAAAGTTATCAATGTTTCCACTCTGTTGGATGGTTTTAGAAACTAAAGTTCAGAAACTTAGTGCCACACAACAAGATTGGAAATTAGTGGCTCATTTAGTTTCCAACCTAAATGGTGAAAAGTTGAGAAAACTAGAGTGGACACATTTACTACTATTTTTTATTTATAAAAGTAAGCTAATCTAGTTAATATTTTCTAGATATATGTTATTTTAATAGTGACATGCCATCATATTGCTTTAGTTTCCTTGCTTTAGTTTCCAACAAATTATATGAGCTTGGAAACCTACTTCTTCTAGTTTCTAGAAACTCAAAAGAAACAAATTCTCTAAGTTTCTAGTTGCCAAACAAATCCTTAGTGCCTGTTTAGTCACTTCATGTGTGAACGACGAAAGTGTAAAGTGCAAATCTAGCATGAAAAATGTTTGCGTTTTCCGGAAAGTGTCAATCCAAATAATAGTTTGGTAAGCATTGAAAGTGCTTTATGGATGTGCCACTTCAAAATTCAAAACTACTGAAGTTCCATATTCTCTTTTAAAATCTAGATGTGAAGGAAAAATGCTTTTATGACATTGAAAGTCCACTTTTAATTGGGTTTCGATTTTTGAGCACTTTCAATGTTTTTTTACCAAACATTGAATGTTCACTTTTGGTTGGCTGAAAGTGGAAGGTGGATTTTGACTTCTAGGCACTTTCAAAATCCACTTTTGGTTGGTTGAAAGTGGATAACCCCCTTTTGACTTTCATAATCCACTTTCGGTTGGTTGAAAGTGGTCATTGAAGGAAATTGGAAACCCCCTTTCGATGTTTGGTATACATTGAAAGTGGATGCAAGTGTAAATCCAACTGAAAGTGGACTTCTAATGTCATAAAAGTTTTTTTTTCCCTATCTCCACATCAAAATTTTAAAAGAGGATATGCGCTTTTGAATCTTAAAGTGGCACATCCAAGAACCACTTCCATATTTTACCAAACAGTTTTGGATTTGTGCTTTGCGGAAAGTGCTTATTCCACGCCAGATTAGTGCTTTTCACTTTGGTTACTCACTTTCAAGCAACCAAACAGGCGTTAGTGGTATGTCTGGTTGATAGAAAGACAACCATAAATGCCTTAGTGGCAAGTCTGGTTAATGTGAAAGAGAAGAACCATCAGTACTACTGTTATTTTTAGATCTGTAACACAAGAGCTAGCTCCCTTAAAGAAATATAACCATATTATTTTAGCTGCACACCTACATGTTGGTAGAAGTAGAATGACAGATGAGCCATGATGAGGGTAATCAGCAACTAATGATAGAGATACGTCTATGATTTTGTAAATAGAATAAGCTAAAGCAGTATGAGCGAAGTTTTGGGCAAATAATCATCAAGAAATATCAAATAGTTCCATCAGCTGAAATAAACCACAATGATGCTTTTACTAATCATCCAACGAATCTTGTGCTTTACTAATCATCCATCAAGTCTTGGAACACTGAGTTGCTGTACTAAATTCTCCATTTTAAACATGCAGGAAAAGATGCAACAAACGACTTTGAAGATGTCGGACACAGCAACTCTGCAAGGGAGATGATGGACAAGTACTACATCGGGGACATCGATGCATCGACAGTCCCAACAAAGCGCAGTTACATTCCACCTCAGCAACCGGCCTACAACCAAGATAAAACCTCGGACTTCGTGATTAAGATTTTGCAGTTCCTGGTGCCTATCCTGATCTTGGGCTTAGCCTTCGGTGTCCGTCACTTTACCAAGGTAGAATAGGTTCCCCGTCAACTTCTGCAGTGAATCTCATCGAACACGAGACTTTGTGATGGTAGATTGGATTTTTAGAATACCCTGCATTCAGTACAATAACATTGCTTTTGTATGGTCGGAGTTTTGTGTCCTGTTATGACATTACTGTAGTAAAGTTGGAATGTTTGCATTATGATGCTATAGCAGCAGTAACCACCGGAACTTCGGCGAAAAGAATAATACACCTGGTTCATGTGTCAGCACTGAAAGTTGCTTCTACTTCTTATTTTCTTACTCTCTTTTACCTCTATTGTTGATCATGTTACTAGCGTGTGCATGTTGTTGGAGGGATTCAGAAACTTAAGCTGGGGTGGGCTACAACGGATTCGAGTGACTTAGAGGTGGGCTAATCAATATAAAAAGGAGCCAGGCTGGATCTCCTCCTGAGAAGAGGAGTAGAGGTAGAATTGTGAATTGGTCCAGGGAAGCTCGGCCTGGGATCAGTTCGGTCAAACTCAGAGCTGGGCAGTCCTGGTCAACGGTAAGTCCGTCCTGATGGCTCGGTCCGGGCTCTCTCGGAACTCGGTCCACCCCACGCGCGTGGGGTTTGGGAGGTTTTTCATTGTACTCTCTCTCCCTATAATAATCGTTCTTATAATGTTGTTCGGGTACTTTTGGTAAAAAAAATTACAATAGCCATATTTGAGGATAATATGGTTTTTTTTGGGGATATTTTTACTAACATAATCTCATTATTTATCCGTACGGCAAGGTATTTTGGTCGTTTCTGTTCAAAATGATATCCATATATAAGCTATCTTCTAAGGGTATTTATGGTGACTTGGTACAAAAAAAATTCATACTATTAACATAATAAGGATTATGTTGTGAAAATAAGAGCGAAGAAATTGTTAGCCGAAAATATGTACGAGACTTATTCTCGTTAATAATATATATAAAAGAAAATATATAGATGTAGTTGTGGATATGGATAAAGGCACCCATATTTGAATTTATCCAAATCACAATACTTCCTCTTGGATGCCTACTCAAGGGGTTAGATGGGTCGATCGGCCCAATTTTTGACTCAGGCCTGGCCCGGTCTGGGCCGGCCCGAGCCCGATCAACGACCCGGACCGGCCCGGCCGAGTCTTCCATGGGTCCGGGCTAGGTTGGATATTTCGACCCGGAAGCTCGGCCTGGACCGGCCCAGTCCGGTTTGTCTTCGAAAACAGTCTAGTTAAACCCGGTAAAACCGGTCGGGCCGGCCCGGTCTGGAACGGTTTTTTTTCTAGTGATTGTTTGGGGGGAATGACCAAAATGCCCTCATTTTGAGGGGATTTTTAAACGTTTTAAGGGTATTTTGATCATTTTGCTGAAAATGACCAAAAATATCCTTATACCAACTATATTTTGAGGATATAATAGGTCATTTTCCACCAAAATATATATATATATATATATATATATATATATATATATATATATATATATATATATATATATCCCAAAATTCATAAAAGTCATACACAAATATTTCTTTCCTCTCTTACAAAATATACGTGCTAAGCAACTTCTGAAGATTGAAGTAACAACTTTGGGTTTTGAAGTGCAACTTTATGGAGACCAAATTGTAGTGTTCTTGAGGCTTCAACTTGTGCAAAATTTCTTGGAGGCTTCAAGTTGACGTTTCAAGTAAATTTAATACTATAAAATAGTTTTTTTTCTTCCTGATTTTGGATTTTTTTTCTTTTCTTTTCTCTCTCTCTCTCTCTTTTGTTGGTAGATATATAAATTCCGCTTCTCTTATTTTCTTAAAAATTAATTTTCGAAATATGGATGCTACTGGTTCTAACCACCCTTATAGAGGTGATTCAGAACAAGATTTTGCTTATTATGCTGATTTATTTGAAAATAATCATATTCCTGATTCTGTGCCACGGACACAAATATCACCTCTTGAAGTTAAAAGTATGGCTACTAATGTTGTAAATATATATTAAAAAAAAATTTATGGCAATATTTTGAAAAAAAATATGTCACTGATAATGAGGGCACATTGGTTTTAGATCCCAAAAAAAAAAAAAAAAAAAATCAAAAACCAATAACTAAAGGTACATAGTGTAAGAAATGTAGGAAAATTTTAAATGGAAAAATGATGGCATGGGCACTTTAAGAAGATACTATGAAACTTGTTATGGTAAAGACACTGCATGCTAGATAGACACAGATATGCACCGGTACTCAAAGATCTTCTATATGTAACTTTACTTATTCTGATGCTCGTAACAAAACTGAGTTAACAAAATATACTATTTGTGATGGACAACCTTTTACATTCGATGAGAGTGATTGTTATTATGATTATGCAAGTACTACTCTTAATCCTTTTTTTTATTAAAGTTTCTAGATCTACTACTAAAGCAAAGGCTATCAAAATATTTCAAAAAGAAATGACAACTTTAAAATAAAATTTTATAAATGTTAGTAAATTTGTTGTAACTTCTGATATATGGACTACTAAATAAAATTATGCTTATATTTGTATCACTGCACATTATATAGATCCAAAGTTGACGTTGTAAAAACGTATTATTTGTCTAAGTCCTTTACAATTTTCACATACTAGCTCTGTAATTGGTGGCATAATCATACAATTTTTACGTGAATATGATATGACAATTTTTTTCCAATTCTTTTAGTAATAACACTTCTTTTATTAATATTTTAAGTTCATAATTTTTACCTATAGTAGAAGGATGACTTTTTCATGTTAGATGTTGTCATATTATTAATTAGTTGTATAAGGATGTCTTCAATTATTTCAAACAAATTTAGAAAATCTTAGATTATGTTTACAAAGTTCGAACACTTCTACAAGTAGGCAACAAACTTCTAAAAATTTATGTGCACAATATGGTATAGCTTTTAGGAGATTTGTTAAGGATGCACCACATAGATAAAATTTTACTTATTTAATGTTGAAATCTTCTATTAGATTTAAAGATGTTATTACTCATTGTTGTAATGTTAATCCAAGTTTTGATTATCAAGTTACTAAAAATGATTGGTTATTGCTAATTCTATTTATGAATTTTTAAAATTATTTTACAATGCTACATGTATTTTATCTGGAGTTTATTATCCAACTTCTCCTCTAGCGTTAACAGAAATTATTAACATGTCATATTTATTTTTAAATATAGAACCGTTCCTGGTTTTAATTACGTTTTTTCCAAAATGGAAATAAAATTTTGAAAATATTGGGGGTGAAATACCTCTTATATATTGTTTGGCTTTGATTTTTGATCCGAAGATTAAATTAGATGGCGTATCCATATTGTTAGACGATTTTAATGACAATATGAATGTTGATGTAAGTAACTTAAAAGTATTAGAGTAGTTCTAGATTCTTTAATTACTTTGTATAAAGAAAGAGTTGTATCGGTCCGACCCAATACAACAGTTCAAGTTGGTAGTGGTAGCTCTGGTTTTATATTTAAATTATCACATGCTAAGAGTGTACTGCAAAGGAAGAAACAAAAACAATATTCCCTACCAACTAATGAATTGTCGTTATATTTAAATTCTTATGAAGAAGATGGATCTTCATCTTATTTTTCCATTTTTTTAATGGTGATAAAGACACGAAAAAATATATCCTATACTTTCTTCTATAGCACATGATATACGAATGGTCCTGGTGTCCATGGTAGTATCGAAATCTTGTTTTAGTGAAGGTTCAAGGATGCTAAGCAAGAAGAGGAGCATGATGCTACCAGATAATTTGGAAGCTTACATCTGCGTTCAGGATTGGATTTGTGCGAAAAAACGAACTCAAAACTCAAGAAATAAAAGTGCCGACATCAGTGAGCTGGACTTTCCGTCTCTTACTTTGCAGAACATTACTGAAGGAGGAGCTGAGCCATAAACTTGGACGAAAAATGGAAGTCGGACGACGAAAAAGAAAAAAAATACTTGTACATTTTTCTACAAACTTTATGAAAATAAAATATCAATTTGCAACTTGTACATTTTATTACAAATTTTATGAAAAAAGAACTCATACATTAAATTATATTGACATTAATAAAAATTTGTCAACTTTTTTATTATTAGTCTTTTTGTTAGTTAATATTATAGCATATTTAAATTATAATAACATAAATATTTTTTTTTTCAATTTTTCTTTCTCTTTTTTTTGGAAAATTCGGGCTGGCCTGTGCCAAAACCTAAACCGGCCCGACCCAGGCTCGGTTCAGCCCGGCCCGCCCAGACCGGGTCATGGGTCCGAGCTGGGTTTAATTTTTTTCCCTTCCTGGACAAGGTCAGCCCGACCCGCTTCTCCTTCCTAGTTGGGACCGATCCACCCAGAACCTGGTCAAACTCGGTTGACCCGGGCCATAGGCCGGCACAGATCGGCCCATCTAACACCTTGAATGCCTACTTTAATTATTGCCTCATTAAAAAAATTTCTATGAAAAAATCCATCTTTGAAAAAATTCGTAATAAAAGAAAATAGTACAATATATTATTCTTCAGGGATATGATACTTGAGGAATCTAAGTAGGTGTGACTTACACTACCTTGTTAAAAATCTTTCGAAGGAAAACTAGTAGAATATTTTTTTTATCAAAAAAAAATAGTACAATGCGCAAAGACATACTTCAAGATGTCTATATTAGTATCTTCTGTTGGTGCTTTCTTTGGTGCTTTCTTTACATGAAGAGAGCTTGCTCTCAACATGACTTGTAAATTTTAGTCCCACATCGGAAATGCACCATGAGTTATCTCAACATATATACTTGGGTGTGTTGTTAAGAGATGCACATGGGGTGGTGACCCTAAGGAGGGAACCATGTGGGTGATTTTACTAGGAGGTAAGAATAAGGCTCCAAGGATTAAGCATTAATGCTTTTGTCATTCTCTTGGATTTATTCCACTTGGAGCTAAGCCCCAACGGGGCTTAGCGACTCGGACTCGAACTCGGACTCGGGCTCGGGCTCATGAGGCGTAATGTGGCTTTTTGTTGGCGCACTATGCGGCCTCATGCGGCTCATGCGGTCCATGCGGCTCATGCGGCTCATGCGGTCCATGCGGTCCATGCAGCTCATGTGGTCCATGCGGCCCAAGCGGTCCATACGGCCAGGCTGCTGCTGCTGCTGCCGTATGGAGGGTTACGCTGACTGTGCAGATTTTAAATCGGTTATGGAAAGGATGAATCAATGCAATTAATTCAGATCCTATCTTTGTGGGATTTGAATTAATTTCGTTCCTATCTTTGTGGGATTTGAATTAATTTAGTTCCTATCTTTGTTGGATTAGAATTAATTCGTTGCTATCTTTTTGTGATTTGATTCAATCTTACCATAACTGAAGAGGCGGTTAGGGTTTCCACCCTCTCTCTATAAATACTCTCTTCTGGCCTCCTTTGTGACTACCACAAAAATTACAAGTAAGAAAAGGAGAAAGAGAGAGAGAGAGTTGCTGCCGCCATTGCAAGTCCATCCGAGGAGTCTGAACAGAGGTGACTTCGAGCGTTCCACAAGTTCTTCAACTTGCTGGTTCCTGGAAGCAGATCGTGTGGGGCGAATCTTTCTTTGAGCAACAGTGTTTTGGCACCCCAGCAGTGTTCTTCTTCTCATCTCTCTCTAGTTTCATTGTAACTCGTTCTGTCCCAATTGCAACACGTTTGTAAGGAAGAACGAAAGATCTTCTCTTCTCTTTTTCCCTCCTTCAGATTGTAATTTGGCTTTTTGATTTATTGTACCATCGTAGATCTTGAGTTTGATCACTGCAAAGTTTTTGTGTGACATCTCAGATCTCGATTGCATCTGTTTTTCATCTTTGATCAAGCCCCGGGAATAACAATCTCAAAGCAAGATCTGTATAGATGGAAAACATTAATGCTTCGCTCCTCCAATCGGACTTCTACAAATTAGAAAAGTTCGATGGAGAGCACTATCAAGTCTGGAAGAGAAAGGTGTATCTAACTCTTCAACTAAAAGACGTTGATCATGTTCTGTTGGAGGAAAAACCCTCTGTTCCAGACACTGGATCTTCTGCCGCCATCAACGCGGCTACCAAACTCCAGGCCAAGTGGAGAAGGGAAAATAGCATCTGCAGGCTTCTCATCCTGAATGCTATGGAAGACTCCCTGGCAGAATCCTACTCAAAGAAGGAACTTGCCAGAGACATATGGGAGTCTGTGGAAAATCTGTATGAAGAAGACAAGAACAGGAGCAAAATGTTTGTGGTTGAAAAATATCACAAATTGCTCTTTGAGGACGAAAAGTCCATGCTGCCACAGGTGAAGGAATTTCTGAACCTGCGTCAGAAACTCGAAGACGAAGAGATGCCCCTTCCCGACAAGTTTGTCGTCGGAGGGATCGTCTCAAAACTTCCTGCTGGATGGAGTACCTTCTATGCAAGGATGCACAGAAAGAAGCTAGACATTAGCTTGGGAGATCTACTTCAAGAGATCCATGTTGAGGACAAGATGCGTTCCCAACAGAAGGTGGACACTCTGTCCAAACAGTTGGCTAAAGCCAATCTTGTGCAGACGAGAGATCCCAAGGGGAAGCAAGCGGCTTCTCATCCCAAGAAGAAGGACTTCACTAATCTAAAAGTGAAGGGTCCTTCTTTCAAGCAACAGAAGACCAAGTCCCACGTGACTTGTTACAATTGTGGCAAGAAAGGCCACTACAAGAGTGAATGCAGATCTAAGCCTAAACAATCAGAGAAAGGTGAGCCGAATAAGGTTTCATTGGTTTCTAACGTTGTTGCTATGATCAGACAGGTCACAACTGTGGGGGTTGACTCTGACTGGTGGATAGACACTAGAGCGACTTGCCATGTCTGTTCAGGCAAGGAATGGTTCGTCACGTACCAGCCGATATCTGAGAAGGTTGTCATGGCGAACCAGGCCCAAGCTGAAGTTCTGGGGATCGGGACCGTGGAACTGAAACTCACTTCTGGGAACACTCTGACGCTTCAAGGTGTGAAGTATGTTCCGGCGATTGCCAAGAACCTGATCTCTGGGAGCCTGCTCTGCAACGCAGGCTTGAGGATGGACATCAATGCTGGTCAGATGGTGATGTCCAAGAAAGGAACATACTTCGGGAAGGCTTATCAAACCGAAGGCATGTTTAAAATTTAGCTTGTTAACCAGTTTGAAGACATTAATGCAGTTGTATTTTCTGATTATTCTCTTGAGTTGTGGCATAATAGACTAGGACATGTTCATTGTAAAAGAATTAACAAAATGTCTAGTCTAGGACTTATCTCCAAATATGGGGGTAAGGTGGAGAAGTGTGAGGTGTGTGCTCAGACGAAGATCACAAGGAAACCCTTTCATCGGGTCAATCGAAGCACAGATCTTCTGGAGTTGGTGCACTCCGATATCTGTGACTTCAAACATTTCTCCACGAAGGCCGGGATAAAGTATTTCATAACCTTTATCGACGACTTCTCAAAATACGCGTTCGTCTACTTGCTCAAGTCTAAAGACGAAGCCTTCGAGAAGTTCAGAGAGTTCAGGGCCAAAGCTGAACGGCAGACTGGACAACAACTCAAGAGGTTAAGGAGTGATCGAGGTACGGAGTACAGGTCTCATGAATTTGCATCGTTCTGCAGAGAACATGGAATCATATGCGAGACTACTGCTCCATATTCTCCTCAATCTAACGGAGTAGCGGAGAGAAAGAACAGAACGTTGACAGAAATGATGAACTCTATGCTGCTAACCGCGGGTCTTCCTAAATGCTACTGGGGAGAAGCTGCATTGACGGCCACTTTTATTCTAAATAGAGTGCCACATGCAACTTCGGACGTAACTCCTCATGAACTCTGGTTCAAAGTCAGACCTAAATTGAATGTCATTCGAGTGTGGGGGTGTCTGGCGTATGTGAAACTCCCAGATCTGAAGATTCAGAAGCTAGGGACAAGGACTACGAAGGCGATCTTCTTGGGGTATGCCGAGAAGAGTGATGCTCGGAGATTTCTTGATATTGAGTCAAATCATATCATCGAATCTCGCGATGCTGAATACTTTGAAGACAAGTTTGTAAAAGACAAAAACATTGTTCTTTCGGACATTCCGAAAAATGATGGAGGTACAAATGAGACTGAAATCTCATATGAGCCAGTAGTCCAAGAAGAAGCTGTTGTTGAGGAAACAACTCCTGTACCAGAACTCGCAGAGCCGTCAGCTAAGCGAGCGAGGAGACCGAAAGACTTCGGAGATGACTTTGTCACCTATCATGTGGAAGCAGATCCTCTTACCTATGATGAGACGATGAAGACCAGAGATGCTATCTTCTGGAAGGAGGCAGTAAATGACGAGTTTGACTCTATCACCTCCAATAACACATGGGTGTTGGTAGATCAACCTGAAGGAGAAAAACCCATCGGATGTAAATGGATCTTCAAGAAGAAGATGAAGGCAGATGGAACTATTGACAAGTTCAAGGCCAGGCTGGTGGCCAAGGAATTTTCTCAGAAACAGGGGATAGACTACTTTGACACGTACGCTCCAGTAGCCCGGATGACCACCATCAGGATGTTAATCGCTCTAGCAGCTATACATAAGTTGGTGATACATCAGATGGATGTAAAAACTGCATTCCTGAATGGGGAGCTGACCGAAGAGATTTACATGCAACAGCCAGATGGATTTGTCGTCAAAGGTCTTGAAGACAAAGTCTGCAAGTTGGTGAAATTATTATATGGTTTGAAGCAAGCTCCCAAGATGTGGCATGAGAAGTTTGACAAAGTTATTAAGTCAAACGGGTACAGAGTCAGCGAGACGGACAAATGTGTTTACACAAAGTTCGCTGATGGAAGAGGAGTCATCGTTTGTCTGTACGTGGACGACATGCTAATCCTAGGTACGGATATAGGCTGTGTCACAGAGGCAAAGAAGTTCCTCTCAACCAAGTTCAGTATGAAGGACTTGGGGGATGCAGATGTCATCTTGGGCATAAAGATCATCCGAACAGACACTGGAGTAGCGCTGTCACAATCTCACTACATTGAGAAGATGCTCACACGCTATGGGTATAAGGATCTTCCAGGGATCGATACGCCATACAGGTGTGATCAGAAGCTGAAGCCAAATTCAAGGGAAAGCGTCAGGCAGCTGGAGTATTCTAGCGTTATCGAAAGTTTGATGTACGCAACTACTGCCACAAGGCCTGACATAGCTTTCGCCGTAGGAATGCTGAGTCGGTTCACAAGCAACCCAGGGGTTGAGTAATGGAAAGCTGTGAAGCGGGTGATGAGATATCTCAAGAAGACTCAGACATATGCACTGTACTACAATGGGTGTCCGACAGTAGTGGGAGGCTTCAGTGATGCTAGCTGGTGTTCAGAAGTGGAAAGCGAGAGATCCACGGGTGGATATGTTTTTTCCTTGGGTGGAGCTGCTATATCGTGGAAGTCGAAGAAGCAGACAATAATCTCTCGTTCCTCCATGGAATCTGAATTCTATGCACTCGAAACTGCAGCAGATAAAGCAGAATGGCTTCGGGAGCTCATGTATGATCTTCCAGTAGTTGGAGCTCAGATACCGGCGATACCGATATACTGTGACAACTAGGCGACTGCGGCGGTGGCATCAAATGACCTCTTCAACGGAAAGAAGAGGACTGTACGGTTGAAGCACAGGGCAGTACACGATCTTATCAAAAGAGGTGTAATTGCAGTGGTTGATGTTCGGAGTCAGGAGAACCTGGCAGATCCGTTCACAAAGGGCCTCAAGCGCCAGTTGGTCGATGACACAGCTTGTAAAATGGGCTTGAAGGCATTCTGATAGTGTGTCTTTGTAATCCTACCATAAAAGTTTTATGCTATTAGTTCAAAGAGAAATCTACTAGGCATCTAACTTTTGGTTCAAAGGAGGATCACTGACTGGAAAACTATCAGGTAACGGTGGGTACTTGTTCTATGGAACATGGAAGGGATACGGACCCATAACCACTGTTGTCTACTATGTATTTTTCTGCAAAAAAATAGATCATGTGGAAGGTTGGCTTAAACGCCTTAATGAGTTCTCAGGCAGAGTGAATGTCTGGTGTGCTTTACAGGAAGCACGGTAGAGCAGCACTACAAGGAGTGAAACTCCATGCTACAGTGGGATGACTCCACCATGAGGTTCCCAGATAGGGGTAATGCCTCGGCTTTGCAAGCCAAGTCATAGCGGCGTAGTACCGCAAATAGGCAGGTAGCCTAATGCTGTATGACGTAATTAAAGAGTTGTAGACAGCACTACAAAGGGGAGGATGGCCCCATGTTACAGTGGCACGACACCACGATGAGGTACCCAGGTAGGGGTAAAGCCTCGGCATTGCAAGCCATGTCGTTGCGGCGTAACACCGCAAGGAAGCCTTAGGCTTCATGCTGGGTAGTTTGGCACTACAAAGAGGCTTGTGACCTCATGCTACAGTAGTATGACACTACGATGAGGTTCCCAAGTAGGGGTAATGCCTCGGCTTCAGGCCATGTCATAGCGGCGTAGCACCGCAAGGAAGCGTAAGGCTTCATGCCATATCTCTTTAATAAAGAACTCGCCTATAGTGTATGGAAAGAGATATTAAGCCGTCTCTTGAGGGTAAACTTGTAGACGCCCAAAATTATACACTGAAACCAGGCTGGCACAGGGCCTTTAATGTGCAGCCAGAAGCACACGTAACTACACTTTGTGAGTGGGAAGAATTACAATTGTGGTACAGAATTCAAGGCGTAGTCCATTCTTGTATCACATTGTTATTTAACCCATGCGGGAAGATTCAAGTCGTCAGCGACATCTATCCTAATGCAAAATGGACAGTTACTGTGGGGAACGCTCAACCCTGGACACATATATATATGTTGTGATATGTGGAGGATTGTTGGTGCTTTCTTTGGTGCTTTCTTTACATGAAGAGAGCTTGCTCTCAACATGCCTTGTAAATTTTAGTCCCATATCGGAAATGCACCATGAGTTATCTCAACATATATAATTGGGTGTGTTGTTAAGAGATGCACATGGGGTGGTGACCCTAAGGAGGGAACCATGTGGGTGATTTTACTAGGAGGTAAGAATAAGGCTCCAAGGATTAAGCATTAATGCTTTTGTCATTCTCTTGGATTTATTCCACTTGGAGCTAAGCCCCAACGGGGCTTAGCGACTCGGACTCGGACTCGGACTCGGACTCGGGCTCATGAGGCGTAATGTGGCATTTTGTTGGCGCACTATGCGGCCTCATGCGGCTCATGCGGTCCATGCGGCTCATGCGGCTCATGCGGTCCATGCGGTCCATGCGGTCCATGCAGCTCATGTGGTCCATGCGGCCCAAGCGGTCCATACGGCCAGGCTGCTGCTGCTGCTGCCGTATGGAGGGCTACGCTGACTGTGCAGATTTCAAATCGGTTATGGAAAGGATGAATCAATGCAATTAATTCAGATCCTATCTTTGTGGGATTTGAATTAATTTCGTTCCTATCTTTGTGGGATTTGAATTAATTTAGTTCCTATCTTTATGGGATTAGAATTAATTCGTTGCTATCTTTTTGTGATTTGATTCAATCTTACCATAACTGAAGAGGCGGTTAGGGTTTCCACTCTCTCTCTATAAATACTCTCTTCTGGCCTCCTTTGTGACTACCACAAAAATTACAAGTAAGAAAAGGAGAAAGAGAGAGAGAGAGAGTTGCTGCCGCCATTGCAAGTCCATCCGAGGAGTCTGAACAGAGGTGACTTCGAGCGTGCCACAAGTTTTTCAACTTGCTGGTTCCTGGAAGCAGATCGTGTGGGGCGAATCTTGCTTTGAGCAACGGTATTTTGACACCCCAGCAGTGTTCTTCTTCTCATCTCTCTCTAGTTTCATTGTAACTCGTTCTGTCCCAATTGCAACACGTTTGCAAGGAAGAACGAGAGATCTTCTCTTGTCTTTTTCCCTCCTTCAGATTGTAATTTGGCTTTTTGATTTATTGTACCATCGTAGATCTTGAGTTTGATCACTGCAAAGTTTTTGTGTGACATCTCAGATCTCGATTGCATCTGTTTTTCATCTTTAATCAAGCCCCGGGAATAACATCTTCAAAATGCTTGCATCTACGTGACGCTTCCCCTCAAATATTATATTTTAGTTCTTACATCAATTCAAAAGAAAAATTAACTCCTCAATACATTTGAATATTATATCTCACCCCAACATTTATTTGCCTTTACATTAATACACTCATATCCTTATGAAGACTTTGCAGACTTTATTTGTGATTCCTGGAAGTTCGCAACTTTCCTTGATATGTTAAATTGTTGAAATTATAGTCCTATACATTCTCTATTTACTTCATTAAATGTAAGAAAGACTTGAGGAGATTGTCGTAATATTTTACTCTTTTTATCTCTGAAATACCTGCAACATTGTTTAGAAAACATACTGTATCCCCTTAAGGAGGATCAGATAAATATCATTCATCTGCATATCTCATAAGATAAAAACATTCATATGAATTAAATCAAGAATAATTTATATGTCTTATGTTCACATAAATATATTATGCTATGTGAATGACAATAAAAAATTTATATTTTTTATTTGAACATGTTCTTTTGTTCTTTCGATCGTAACGAATCTCATTCACATGATCATTATATGTATATTAAGTAAACGATAATTACTCATATTAAATCTCTTCAGAAGATTTATCTCTACTGGAGATTATTTCTTCAGGACATCGATCTTTTTGGGAGTTTATAGTAGGTCTCTTTTGGAGATTAATCTATTATAGAGATTATCTCTTCAGGAGATTATATGAGTCTCTTTTGGAGATTTATCTCTTATGGAGATTATCTCTCCTGGAGATATTTTCAATCTCTTTGGGAGATACTTCCAATCTCTTCATGAGATGTTGTCATATTTTCTACCTCTTCAGGAGATTATCCTTTTAGGAGATTTTCTCTTCAGGAGGTATTGTCATGTATATAGACGGTCGCTTTGATGAATCTGTTTAGGAATTTCT
This sequence comes from Iris pallida, assembly GCA_029216955.1. Classification (NCBI taxonomy): domain Eukaryota; kingdom Viridiplantae; phylum Streptophyta; class Magnoliopsida; order Asparagales; family Iridaceae; genus Iris; species Iris pallida. The sequence continues at coordinate 8,821,846 of JANAVB010019198.1, read as the reverse complement.
TCATAAATATGATGTACATTTTAGGATTATTATTATATCCTTCCCTAGACAGATACTTTATGAGCCTGTCACATTCTTTCGGATGATTTTAGTTAATATATGAGTCGTTTTGCAAATCCTTCGGGGATATCCTGATAATTTTAAATCCTTCACGAATCTTTTTGTCTAGGTTGTCATGACCGGAGAATATATTTCTTTATATTCTGTTCATGGTCATTTCAATTTTTCTTGAGCTAATATTGCTCTATATATTTGGATCACTCCTTTTATTTGTTACAAGCACCTATTTAAATATGTCGAATTTAATTCTTGTGGATTTTGTACTATAAGACCGAATACTCCACGTTGTGCGAGAGGTATCACATATTTTCATTATCCTTTTCTACATTCAAGGATTAGTCGTCTTTTAATTTTATCACCATTTTTATTCTTTATTAAATAATGTTATATATTACAAACTTCTTAATTCAGAATTTCTCTTGAATACGTATAAAACATAGATTTTTTGGGTATCAGTACATCTTTCTCGACCTTTTCTGGAATCTAAGGTATATCCTCGACCGGAGCGATATACTTTGAGAAATTGGATATTTGGTTTATGACATCGTCATGAACTCTCTCTTCAGGAGATGCTACTCCAGGAGTTGTTTTTTCTTCAAGAACATTAGGGTGTGTTTATCCGTTCTCTTCTTCAGGAGAGCTAAATCTTTAGAACCTTTTTAGGTGTCACGACCCGCACCCTAGAGTAAGGGCACGAGACGTGAATACGTCCAGCCTACGCCGCAGTGTCGGCGGTAGAACGCTGTCCTAGGTCACAACATCTAGCAATGTATATAACTAACAGTTTATACTCCCCGAATGGGGGTGAAATAGCAATAACAAACTCAATCACAACTAAGGAAGAGATAGCACGATATGAACAGAACTCAAGGAAATGAAATAGATAAAACAGTAGTCTAAGATAATCCCAGCAATACAAGGTCTCAGATAAAATAATATATACAAACTGATCTCCCAAATAGAGTCTAACTAGAACATGTCTCAAGACTGCATAAAATAAGATAAGCCTAACTAGTCTAGTCTAGGCAGTCGGGGTGATCTCCTCAGCTAGAGCTGGGTCCTCCTGAGGGTCCAGCTCGCAGGTGTCATCTAAGGCTGCCCCGTAGTAAGTGTCCAGGCAAGCCTCCTCCTCGTCCTCTATAATATTTTCAACAGGTCCAGTCAGGACAGGAGCGAGCACAGTACATCTCAACAGATCATAGCAGGTTAGAAAATATAAACATGCAGTAAAGTAAGATACAATTACTGAAAGAAGTGTAGTATGTAAACAGAGAGACAAAGCTGTAAGAGAAATATCTACTATAAATAGAGAACTATCATGTGACTAGTGAGTCAGAGTACAATATAGACATGTAAATGGCATAGAAGATTCTGATGCTACACTATAGAAGAGATTCTGATACTACACTACTTGGATATTATTCACATGTCCATTTCTACTCCCCCGTATCTCCAATCAATACACAAGGATCCAGCCAGGTTATGTTATGATGCTATGTAACAGACCCCGAAGGTGATAGACCCCGAAGGTAATAGACCCCGAAGGTAATAGACCCCGAAGGTGATACATAGTAGTCCCATAAATGGGATAAGAATTCTAGGAAGACTCTACGATCATAAGAGTATATGTCGTAAGTGATCAAAGAATCAATGAAGCATATGATACGCCATGTAAGTGAAACGCACAGAACATGTAGTACCTGATGCTCCCTAAGGATAACATCTCAAGAAGGGATCCATATAGTACCAATCCGTGTGACCAACGTGACAGTACAAGTAAAGTAATCTACTGCAGGAAATAATTCTAAGCAGGATATGAAATGATCAGAGAATGTACTCGCCTGTAACTGAGTGTCCAGTATGAAACGTACTGTCCAAGGAGTGGTGTCTGGCTCCTAAATAGAACAGCACAAGTTACAACAAGTCCAGAATAGTGAAATGGAGTCCTACTATGCATTCTACATGATTCTAGGTCAATCTAGGCCAAAGTCAACTCTTGGTCAACTTTGGTCAACCCTAGAAGTCAAACTAGGTCAACCAAGTCAAACCTGAGTCAAACTAGTCTATACTAGTCTAACCAGTCTATTCTAAGTCTAACAGGACTACACAAGTCTAATATAGGCTCACCAGTCAAGCAGACACACAATACACCCATAGGCAGACTAGGTCATAGGCTATTAGGCAATACCATGCATAATCAACCTACAAATCACCTATACACATGACAATATTTATATCTAAAATACCATACACATATTACTATATTAATGTAATCTATATAGGAATACACAATAGCATATAGGCTACCCTTAATATCACATACACAAGTCAATATGTATGATTCACTCATATTGATATATGTTATAATATAACTAAAATACACATTAGCTTATAGACTCCTATGTGAATACCACACATACATTATCTATCCATATTTACACTTAAGATAAATATATATACATATATACATGAGAATAGGAAGGGATGTGTGTGTGTGTCAATTAGTGAGAGTGAGAGTGTGTGGATGCATAGACATGTGAGTGTGAGAGGGTTATACATAGATGTGTGTGTAGGTGCTAGGCAGTTATGTGTGGACAGGAAAAGACAGTGAAAGGGTGTGCTTGTGTGTGTAATGCTAGTGTGTGTCAAGTGGCAGGGTAATGTGACAGGTTAAGGAGAAGTGTGTGTGTGTGTGTGTGTATATGCCATGTGAGAGTGTACAGGGAAAAGCAACAGTGTAGCAAACACACAGGAAAAAGGAAAGGAAATTAACTCAGCTCTCACCCTCAATCTCAGGTTAGACTATAAATACCCAGCCTACAAACTCATCAAAACAGCCCAAAACTGAACCACAGTTTCCAGTTTACCTATTTGATCCCAAAGACAGCAAGAGGGACACCAAAAGAGCCCAAATTCATCACATAGCTAGGTTAGCTATAGGAGAACACTAACCAGGACTAAAATCAATATTTAAACTGTAATTAATAGGTTGAAATAGGTGCCCAAACTCAATTTCTGAAAACTGGAACAGGAAATTAATACCTAGTATCATAAAACTGGAAATTGGAATTTAATTAATAAAAAATTGTTAAGAATCAAAATAAAGGGTTGGTAAAACAAACATATGATGCATACATGCTAGATGTGGTGTTTGTGTCCAAACAAAAGGGCACAAACGTGTCCAAATGAAACAGGACACGAAAAGTGCACACAGGCACTGTTTCAGTGCACTGTGTCGTGCACGTGTGCACGCGTGTCGTGCACACAACACAGACCAAACCAAGACACGTGTTCACCAACCTAGGTTCGCCAGGTATCAGGCTAACCACGTGTCACCCTGTTTTGTGTCGACGTGTCCCCGTGTCTGAGTTACACTCGCGTATCAGTGGCCAAATATGACAGTGCACAGAACTGTGCAATCCCAGTGCACGACGAAATCCTTCCTAACCAGTGCATGAAACCTAGTGAAAATTGGGAAGCATGGTGACAGAACATGCCCCAACCATCTCCCAAAAATTTGTGTCGAGACAATTCGTGTCGTGTCCAGAAAGAACCCCGAGGTGCAGGGGATTCCTGTAGCCGCGCGCGCGCGTCCAAGTGCGCGTGCACGAGTATCCTAGCGACACGACACAAGCACGAAATTGCCTCAGAGCTACAGAAATGGATAAGCGACACCACAATACAAATTTCCATTTAAATACAATTCAAAAATTAACACAAAAAGTTCTCTGTGGCATTTACACAAACACATCAACAGTGCACTGATACGTGTCCTGTTTGGACACAAAAGGACACAAAAACCTAGGGTTTCCTATTCCTATAGTTAGGTTAGGTCTAGGGCTCCCTATTCATGCAATTAAACCAGAATTTCATGGTAGAAATGGAGAGTTACCTCTATGAATCAAAACCCTCCAAAAAGCTCAAAGAGTGAGGTTCTTCCCAATGGTGAAACTCCTCCAAATCTTCCCAAATCTGAGAATACTCATAGCCAACAGAAAGTAGGGAGAATTTAGAACCCAATGCAATTTGTTTGGATTAAAAAGGAGAAAAATGGATTTATTAAGAATTTCTAAAGATGGGAGCTCACCTCTTTCTTCTCTTGCAATAAATTCCTAAGGAAGAGGCTAGCCCTAGCTTTGGGAGGCATTAAATAGGATGTGATAGGTCAAAAGTGGCTGCCATAGGCTGATTAGAGTTAGGGTTGGTTCATGGTGTGGGCCTATGGGCTATTAAGCCTAAGTCATTAAACATGACTTATGAAGTCATAAGCCATATTAGCCTACACAACTCCAAATCACCACTACCTAGTTCCAATGACTTAAACCTCATTATATTAGGTCAAACCAAGGTTACTTAACCTAACTAAGTGGCCATAACCTAGATTAGTAACTAGGTTAGTCTTCTAGTCAACACAAGTCAAAGTCCACTATAGGCCCAAAATTAATTCTCCTAAAAATTACCAAAAATCATATTAATTATAATAAATCATAATAATACATAATAATTCAATTAATTCCCAAAATTTGAAAAATGACCAAAATACCCCCAAGCTAGAAAAGTGGTAGTGACAAATCTACCCTCCTTAAAATAATTTCGTCCTCGAAATTAAAGGCGAAACTAAACTGCTGAGAAGGATAGAAAAGTATACCTCACGGTCCAAAAAGATAGGGGTACCGCTCGCGCATCTCATCCTCCCGCTCCCAGGTCGACTCTCCTGGAGAATGATGCCTCCATGCGACGCGTACCAAGGGTATCACCTGGTTCCTCAGAACCTTCTCCCGTCGATCCAGAATCTCCACGGGCTACTCTGGATAGCTGAGAGAAGGCCCAACCTCAATCTCTGAATGATCGAGCACATGGCTAGGGTCAGCCACGTACCGTCTCAACTGTGATACATGAAATACGTTGTGGACCCCCACAAGTGCAGGCGGCAAGTCTAGCCTGTAAGCCACGTCACCGACTCTTCCGCTGATAACGAAAGGGCCGATGAAGCGCGGGCTAAGCTTTCTGCCTCCACCAAAACATATCGTACCACGAGTCAGAGATATCCTCAAAAAAACCTGGTCTCCGACCTAATCACAAGCAAGGTCTCAATTAAAATAAATAACAAACATGACCAAAAATCATAAACAAACAACCTAAATCTAATCCTACTCTAATCTGTACCTCAAACTCCAAGGGCCTCCGGTGGCTATCGGCCCAGTGCCGATGTCTGTCCTGCGCCACGCGAAGTCTGTCCCTAATAAGTTTCACCTTCTCGGCCGCATCCACAATCATCTCTGGCCCCAGCAAAGCTCGCTCACCAACATCATCCCAGGATAAGGGTGTACGGCACCTACGCCCGTACAGAGCCTCGAAAGGTGACATCTCGATGCTGGCCTGGAAACTATTGTTATAGGCAAACTCCACCAAATGAAGATGATCCTCCCAGGAACCTCCAAAGTCCAAGACGCACGTCCGCAGTATATCCTCAAGGGTCTGAATAGTCCGCTCTGACTGTCCGTCCGTCTGGGGGTGGTATGCAGTACTAAACTTGAGCTGGGTGCCCAAGCTGGTCTGCAGACTCCTCCAGAAATGGAAAGTAAAACGGCTATCCCGATCTGAGACGATGCTGACCGGAACTCCGTAGATCCTGACTATCTGCCGCATATACATCTCCGCCAGCCTCTCTGTAGACGTACCCACCTTGAATGGCAAGAAGTGGGCTGATTTGGTCAACCTGTCAACGATGACCCAAATCGCGTCTTTCCCTCCTGGAGTACGCGGCAATCCTGAAACGAAGTCCATCGTAATATGCTCCCATTTCCACTCGGGAATGGGCAGCGGCTGCAACAATCCACCGGGCTCTGTCTCTCTGCCTTGACCTGCAAACAGACCAAGCACCTAGCTACGAAGTGGGACACCTCCCGCTTCATTCCTGACCACCATACATGCTTCCGCAGATCTCGGTACATCTTGTTGGCACCCGGGTGTATAGAGTACTGAGATCTGTGGGCCTCCTGCATAATCTGCTCTCTGAGCTCCCCGCTAGGCACACATAACCTGGCACCGTACCTCAGGGCACCATCCTCTGCAAGTGAAAACTCAGGATCCCCCACTCCTATACTGATCTGCTCTCTGATACTCTGCAAAGCCACATCCTCGAACTGGGCCGCCTTGATCCTGTCTACCAAGTCTGACTGAATCTGCATCCCCCATAGCTGCATCTGCACTCCCGGCACGATCACGTCAATCCCAAGGCTCTCCAAGTCGGCAAGCAAATGCCGATCCATGGTCAAACACATGGCTGTCGGATAGCTACTCAAGGCATCGACAACCACGTTGGCCTTCCCTGGATGATACTGCAGTGCAATGTCGAAGTCCTTCATCAACTCCAACCATCTGTACTGCCTCATGTTTAACTCCTTCTGAGTGAACACATACTTAAGGCTCTTGTGATCTGTGAAGATCTTCACCCTCTCACCATACAGATAGTGCTTCCAGAGCTTCAAAGCAAAAATCACTACTGCCAGCTCCAGGTCGTGGGTAGGGTAGTTCTTTTCATGGGGACGTAACTGCCTGGAAGCATAGGCAATCACCTTTCCGTGCTGCTACAACACACAACCCAGCCCCTTTCCTGAAGCATCACTATAAATAGTGAATCCACCTGATCCTGAAGGCAACGTCAGAATCGGAGTTGTCGTCAGCCGCTTCTTCAACTCATCAAAAGCTGCCTGACACTCCTCTGACCAAACATACTCAGCATCCTTCCGGGTCAACCGTGTCAACGGCTCTGCAACCCGGGAGAAATCCTGCACAAATCTCCGGTAATATCCTGCCAGCCCCAGGAAGCTCCTGATCTCTGCAACTGAAGTCGGCGCTGTCCATGCCTCAACTGCCACAATCTTCTTGGGGTCAACTGAGATACCATCTCCAGTCACCACATGCCCCAAGAAATCCACCCGGTCTAGAAAGAACTCACATTTGGAGAGCTTTCCGTAAAGCTGCTCCTTCTTGAGAACCTCCAGCACTATCCTCAAATGCTCCTCGTGCTCCTCCTCAGTCTTGGAATATATCAAGATATCATCTATGAACACTACCACAAACTGATCCAGATACTGAAGGAACACCTTGTTCATAAGGTTCATAAACACAGCTGGTGCATTGGTTAGCCCAAACGGTATAACCAAAAACTCGAACTGTCCATACCGCATCCTGAAAGCGGTCTTGGGAATATCCTCCCCCTTCACCTTCACCTGGTGATATCCCGACCTCAGATCAATCTTGGAAAATAACCGAGCTCCGTTCAACTGGTCAAATAGATCGTCGATCAGCGGCAGTGGGTATTTGTTCTTGATCGTGAGGTTGTTGAGTGCCCTATAGTCAATACACATGCATACTGACCCATCCTTCTTTGGCACGAACAACACTGGTGCACTCCATAGCGACGAACTCGAGCGGATGAAGCCCTTGTCCTGGAGCTCATCCACCTGCTTCTTCAGCTCCACCAGCTCGCTGTTGTTCACCCGATAGACATGCTGAGAGATGGGTTCCGCTCCTGGAACCAAGTCTATCGAGAACTCAATGTCCCTGTCTGGTGGCAGTCCTGGCAACTCCTCTGGGAAAACATCCATATAATCTGCTATCAAGGGGTGTGGAATCGTCTGCTCCTCGACCGAGACTCCACAGAAGACTCCGCTGCTCTGCTCTGCCTGACGTCTGGAGTACTCGAACTCTGGCTCCCCCGGCGCTCTGAAGAGAACTCTACCCCCTCTGCAATCAATGCTGGCGTGGTGCCTGCTCAACCAATCCATGCCTAGTACTATATCGTAGTTTGGCAATGGCATTACGAGCAGGCTCACCTCCAACTCACGGCCTCCCAAAACTATTCTCCGACCCTTACAAACATCACTCACGAGGATAATACCACCCCCGGTCGTGATCTTGTAAGTCCTAGGTAACGATTCAGCTATGATACCGTGTCTAATCGCAAAAGATACTGATATGAAGCTATGTGAAGCACCAGAATCAAACAATGCAAATGCTGGACTGGAGTCGAGAAGAATCGAACCTGCAATCAGCTCTCCAGTCACCTCTGCCTCTCCAGCTGCCATGGCGAAAGCTTGCCCCTGCTGGCCTCCCCTGGCCTGCTGCTGGTGCTGGACGAACTTCTGCTGCATCGGCAGGGCTGGTCCCCGCTGCTGGCCCACTGGAGCTCTGGCTCCTCCTCCTCTTTCCGGAGCTACCCGTCCCATGCGGCACTCCCTCATCTGGTAGTCTGCTGAACCACACACCATGCACAGGCCCAGCCTCTTCCGGCACTCATTGAAGACGTGCCCAGGCTTCTTATAGTAGGCACAAGTGACTCCCTGTCTCTGATCCTGCTGGTGCTGTCTCGGCTGCTGCAGCTGAACTGGCCTCTGCTGGATCGGCTGCGGCTGAAACTGCCTCAGCTGCTGATGCTGAAAGTGGGGCCTCTTGGCCTGGCCCCCGCTGCTGCTGCCTCCAACTGGGTCCCTCCCCCTCTTGAGCCTAAGCTCAAGATCATCCTCAGCCAACAGGGCTCCTGTCAAGATCTCCTCGAACGTAGCATCTCTGCTGCCCTTGGTCAGGGACTTGACCTCCTTGACCAGACCCTTCCGGAACCTCTGGGCCTTCGCCGTCTCGCTCAAGCCCTCTACGAACCTGTCGAGACGACCAAACTCTCCAGCATACTCCTCAACTGAGAGGCTCCCCTGGACCAAGCTCTCGAACTGCGACTCTAAGGCTCTGACTGCTGAATCTGGGAAGAACTTCTTCTTGAAGAAGCCCCTGAACTGCTCCCAAGTCTGCCCTGGTACCCCCACCCTGGGGTCGGACTGATACCAGGTGCGAGTAAGATCCCGCATCCGGCTAGCTGCGGCCTCGATCTGAAGGTCTGCTGGAATCCTGGCCAAGCGGAAGATCTTCTCTATATGCTCGATCCACTCATCGGTATATAGGATCCCCTCTGTCCCCAGAAAGTCTCTGGGGCTCATCTTATGAAACTGCTCGATCCCCGGTGTCCTCGGCTGCTGTACCACAGGTCGAGCTGCGGCTGTCGTGACGGCCAACTCCATGCCTCTGTCCTACCGAGCCTGCTGTCGGTCCATGAACTGCTGGAAATATACGAACATCTGAGCTGCGTCCACATGTCCTGGAGGCGGTGGCGGCTGGAAAGGATCCTCTGGAAAGACCGGGTCCTGCCTCCCAGTCGGTGGATGCATACCCCCTGCTGCGGCTGCCGAGGTCTCAACACGAGCTGAGGTGACAAGAGCTGCAGTCCCCTGGCCTCGTCGTGCTGGCTGAGAGGTAGCAGTCCCCTCTATAGTATCCTCATGGACGGCACGCTGTAATCGAGTCTCTACCATCCTGAAGATAGACAAACAAGAGTATCAATTTCTGAGAAAGAAGCGAAATAACAAAGGCGGACAATTTAATTTCAAAGGATCAGCTGACAAAGGATTTAAATGGCAATAAAAGAAATTTTCCTAAAGTGATTGAGTATCTTAAAATTAATGTCCTATATCCTATAGCAGGCTGCAGTGATACTCTAGTTCGAGCACCACTACACTTCTAGTCTAGACCTGCATGGGCCACCACTAAAAACGTGTCACGACCCGCACCCTAGAGTAAGGGCACGAGACGTGAATACGTCCAGCCTACGCCGCAGTGTCAGCGGTAGAACGCTGTCCTAGGTCACAACATCTAGCAATGTATATAACTAACAGTTTATACTCCCCGAATGGGGGTAAAATAGCAATAACAAACTCAATCACAACTAAGGAAGAGATAGCACGATATGAACAGAACTCAAGGAAATGAAATAGATAAAATAGTAGTCTAAGATAATCCCAGCAATACAAGGTCTCAGATAAAAGAATATATACAAACTGATCTCCCAAATAGAGTCTAACTAGAACATGTCTCAAGACTGCATAAAATAAGATAAGCCTAACTAGTCTAGTCTAGGCAGTCGAGGTGATCTCCTCAGCTAGAGCTGGGTCCTCCTGAGGGTCCAGCTCGCAGGTGTCATCTAAGGCTGCCCCGTAGTAAGTGTCCAGGCAAGCCTCCTCCTCGTCCTCTGTAATATTTTCAACAGGTCCAGTCAGGACAGGAGCGAGCACAGTACATCTCAACAGATCATAGCAGGTTAGAAAATATAAACATGCAGTAAAGTAAGATACAATTACTGAAAGAAGTGTAGTATGTAAACAGAGAGACAAAGCTGTAAGAGAAATATCTATTATAAATAGAGAACTATCATGTGACTAGTGAGTCAGAGTACAATATAGACATGTAAATGGCATAGAAGATTCTGATGCTACACTATGGAAGAGATTCTGATACTACACTACTTGGATATTATTCACATGTCCATTTCTACTCCCCCGTACCCCGAATCAATACACAAGGATCCAGCCAGGTTATGTTATGATGCTATGTAACAGACCCCGAAGGTGATAGACCCCGAAGGTAATAGACCCCGAAGGTAATAGACCCCGAAGGTGATACATAGTAGTCCCATAAATGGGATAAGGATTCTAGGAAGACTCTACGATCATAAGAGTATATGTCGTAAGTGATCAAAGAATCAATGAAGCATATGATACGCCATGTAAGTGAAACGCACAGAACATGTAGTACCTGATGCTCCCTAAGGATAACATCTCAAGAAGGGATCCATATAGTACCAATCCGTGTGACCAACGTGACAGTACAAGTAAAGTAATCTACTGCAGGAAATAATTCTAAGCAGGATATAAAATGATCAAAGAATGTACTCGCCTGTAACTGAGTGTCCAGTATGAAACGTACTGTCCAAGGAGTGGTGTCTGGCTCCTAAACAGAACAGCACAAGTCACAACAAGTCCAGAATAGTGAAATGGAGTCCTACTATGCATTCTACATGATTCTAGGTCAATCTAGGCCAAAGTTAACTCTTGGTCAACTTTGGTCAACCCTAGAAGTCAAACTAGGTCAACCAAGTCAAACCTGAGTCAAACTAGTCTATACTAGTCTAACCAGTCTATTCTAAGTCTAACAGGACTATACAAGTCTAATATAGGCTCACCAGTCAAGCAGACACACAATACACCCATAGGCTAAGAGACTAGGTCATAGGCTATTAGGTAATACCATGCATAATCAACCTACAAATCACCTATACACATGACAATATTTATATCTAAAATACCATACACATATTACTATATTAATGTAATCTATATAGGAATACACAATAGCATATAGGCTACCCTTAATATCACATACACAAGTCAATATGTATGATTCACTCATATTGATATATGTTATAATATAACTAAAATACACATTAGCTTATAGACTCCTATGTGAATACCACACATACATTATCTATCCATATTTACACTTAAGACAAATATATATACATATATACATGAGAATAGGAAGGGATGTGTGTGTGTGTCAATTAGTGAGAGTGAGAGTGTGTGGATGCATAGACATGTGAGTGTGAGAGGGTTATACATAGATGTGTGTGTGTAGGTGCTAGGCAGTTATGTGTGGACAGGAAAAGACAGTGAAAGGGTGTGCTTGTGTGTGTAATGCTAGTGTGTGTCAAGTGGCAGGGTAATGTGACAGGTTAAGGAGAAGTGTGTGTGTGTGTATATGCCATGTGAGAGTGTACAGGGAAAAGCAACAGTGTAGCAAACGCACATGAAAAAGGAAAGGAAATTAACTCAGCTCTCACCCTCAATCTCAGGTTAGACTATAAATACCCAGCCTATAAACTCATCAAAACAGCCCAAAACTGAACCACAGTTTCCAGTTTACCTATTTGATCCCAAAGACAGCAAGAGGGACACCAAAAGAGCCCAAATTCATCACATAGCTAGGTTAGCTATAGGAGAACACTAACCAGGACTAAAATCAATATTTAAACAATAATTAATAGGTTGAAATAGGTGCCCAAACTCAATTTCTGAAAATTGGAACAGGAAATTAATACCTAGTATCATAAAACTGGAAATTGGAATTTAATTAATGAAAAATTGTTAAGAATCAAAATAAAGGGTTGGTAAAACAAACATATGATGCATACATGCTATATGTGGTGTTTGTGTCCAAACAAAAGGGCACAAACGTGTCCAAATGAAACAGGACACGAAAAGTGCACACAGGTACTGTTTCAGTGTACTGTGTCGTGCACGTGTGCACGCGTGTCGTGCACACAACACAGACCAAACCAAGACACGTGTTCACCAACCTAGGTTCGCCAGGTATCAGGCTAACCATGTGTCACCCTATTTTGTGTCGACGTGTCCCCGTGTCTGAGTTACACTCGCGTATCAGTGGCCAAATATGACAGTGTACAGAACTGTGCAATCCCAGTGCACGAAGAAATCCTTCCTAACCAGTGCATGAAATCTAGTGAAAATTGGGGAGCATGGTGACAGAACATGCCCCAACCATCTCCCAAAAATTTGTGTCGAGACAATTCGTGTCGTGTCCAGAAAGAACCCCGAGGTGCAGGGGGCTCCTGTAGCCGCGCGCGCGCGCGTCCAAGTGCACGTGCACGAGTGTCCTAGCGACACGACACAAGCACAAAATTGCCTCAGAGCTACAGAAATGGATAAGCGACACCACAATACAAATTTCCATTTAAATACAATTCAAAAATTAACACAAAAAGTTCTCTGTGGCATTTACACAAACACATCAACAGTGCACTGATACGTGTCCTGTTTGGACACGAAAGGACACGAAAACCTAGGGTTTCCTATTCCTATAGTTAGGTTAGGTCTAGGGCTCCCTATTCATGTAATTAAACCAGAATTTCATGGTGGAAATGGAGAGTTACCTCTATGAATCAAAACCCTCCAAAAAGCTTAAAGAGTGAGGTTCTTCCCAATGGTGAAACTCCTCCAAATCTTCCCAAATCTGAGAATACTCATAGCCAACAGAAAGTAGGGAGAATTTAGAACCCAATGCAATTTGTTTGGATTAAAAAGGAGAAAAATGGATTTATTAAGAATTTCTAAAGATGGGAGCTCACCTCTTTCTTCTCTTGCAATAAATTCCTAAGGAAGAGGCTAGCCCTAGCTTTGGGAGGCATTAAATAGGATGTGATAGGTCAAAAGTGGCTGCCATGGGCTGATTAGGGTTAGGGTTGGTTCATGGTGTGGGCCTATGGGCTATTAAGCCTAAGTCATTAAACATGACTTATGAAGTCATAAGCCATATTAGCCTACACAACTCCAAATCACCCCTACCTAGTTCCAATGACTTAAACCTCATTACATTAGGTCAAACCAAGGTTACTTAACCTAACTAAGTGGCCATAACCTAGATTAGTAACTAGGTTAGTCTTCTAGTCAACACAAGTCAAAGTCCACTATAGGCCCAAAATTAATTCTCCTAAAAATCACCAAAAATCACCAAAAATAATATTAATCATAATAATACATAATAATTCAATTAATTCCCAAAATTTGAAAAATGACCAAAATACCCCCAAGCTAGAAAAGTGGTAGTGACATTAGGTCTTACACGTTCTTAATGTAGAACTTATTCATTTGTTGCCTTTATTTATTTTTTTAATATTTACTTCTATTCTAGAAGACACATTCATTGTTGGTATAACTATTTATGCAACATTATTAAAGTCATCAAGTAAGTATCTAATAATTCATTTATAATAAAATACAAAGGATACTTTCTCCTAATTTAGTCAAGGTTAAATAATGTGGAAGTATGCCATAATAATTTACGATGTTCTTCTGGAATGATGATTTACGATGTTCTTTTGTAACGACGATTCATGACTTCTTTAAGAACGATAATTCACGACGTTCTTCTGGAACAAGACATTTATCTTCCTCCTATCTCCCCCTAACAATGAGAATTATGTCTTATCAAAGTGACATATCACAAATTTTACACTAAAGATATCTCATGTCTAAATTTTATTAGTAATCCGAAGAGATTAAAAAATTGTACATAAATATCCTATCGAAGTTCGATGTCAATTTTTAAGAAATTTATTTTTCAAAACATAAATGCACAAACTACCAGTCCAAAAAAAATCCAAAATATTTCTAAATGAAATTAAGTTACTGATCATCCCTAAAAAAATCTGTGGATGTCAAGTTGGTGTTCTATTGTGCCACAAATTCTTCACCTAGGAGGTCATCATTGTCCATATCAAGGATGCCATTTGTTTCAACCTTCTGGGTTTTCTGATATTTGGTCACTACTTCTTTCGATGCACAACAAGTACGGGACCAATGACCTTCACGTCCACATTTGAAGCAAGTAGCTCTTGGTACTATATTATTCTCATTTTCTTGATTTTCGATTGGAGTTCACTCTTCCTCTATAACCACCTCTGTTGGAGTTTCTAGAACGTCATCTGCCTTTGCCTTTTCCTCTAGAATGTCCATAACTGACATTCGCTTCAGGAAATGCTAGTGTTCCAGTAGGCCTAATATTAGATTTTTCATGAGAACCTTGTTATTTTTCTTAGCAACTAGGAGCACAGAGATGAGTTCTAAAATTTTAGAATAGTTTTTTTGTTTATACTATTGTTGCAACAGTATATTTGTGATATGATTGAGAGGGTTTTGTCTATAATTTGCTCCTGTGTAATCAATTCTTCACACAACTCAAGCCTTGATGCAATATTGAACATAGCTGATTTGTATTCGAATACTGTCTTAAAATCATGAAACCGAAGATTAATCCATTCATTCCTCATTGTTGAGAGGATGACTGCTTTCTGGTGGTCGTATATTATATCCTCCAGGGATTTTTACATAGTTTTTGGATCTTCTATAGTGAGATACTCATTCTTCAAATCTGCATAAAGATGCCGACGCAAAAAATCGTTACTTTAGCCTTGTCTCTAGGACTAATTGGCTTTTATTTTGTAGTAGTACTTTTGTGTATCAGGTCAAGGGAGCTGAGATGAAGCTTAGCATCTAACTTCCAAGCGAGATAATTATTTTTGTTAACTTTTAGGGCAGAGAATTCCAACTTAGTAAGATTTGACATCTGGGAAGAAAAAAATTGTATCATTTATGTGTCCTATATTTCGCCATAGAACTTCAGGTCTATGATAGTATGGAGGACAACTAGACAACAGCCTCCTATTTGTTTAGAAATTCTAAAGTCTTATCAAATAATTTTGTCAATTTGGCTTTTCGGGGGTAAGCACCCGCTGCAACCTGCAAAAATTAGTTCGCGGGTGACTAATTTCCCCTAGACATATAACAAAACACCTACCATGCATGCACCCATCTGGGGTGGTAAGAAACTCAAGCAAGCAATTTGTATCTTTAAGATTAATCATATATGAATAAAATTCATACTTGACATAAGTAGAATGAAAGTTGTCATAAGCCACAATCGGTTATTATACTAAGCATGTAATGTGATGTAAATCATAAGTATGACCAACCTAATTAAAGTATGTCCAATCAAAATTATTATAGGTACAACTAGTAATGAGATAAAGTGATCACTATTGTAAAGCAAAGAGATAGAGATAGAAAATTGGAGAAAATTATTTCTTCATTCACTTGTACCAATAAACTTGATAAGAGTCCCTTATATAGGCTTACAATGGAGACTACTATCATGATGACAATTAAAAAAAGAATGCCAAAAGACATAGGTTATGGATAACCAAAAGACATAGATTATAAACACCAAATAATTATGGTGATCTATCCATATTTACAACACTCTCCCTTGGATATACACCATTAATTTGTTGGTGGTGTATGCGCATTTGTATCCTCATTAAAACCTTACTAAGAAAAAAAATTTAGTGGAAAAGATCTTAGTTAAGGAAAAGAGAGTACAACACGCAATTCTTTACAAGTCATACTCCTCCTCGATACAATGGATATGAAACAACTAATTTGTCTGATGATTAAATCGACGCATGCCTATTCCGTGTACTAACTTCTGAAATGTGGACTTTGGAAGTGCCTTGGTGAACAAATCGGCTAAGTTTTCATTTGATCTTACTTACTTGACTTCGATCACTTTCGTCCTTTGGAGCTCATGTGTATAAAATAATTTTGTGGAAGGTGCTTCGTTCGATCTCCTTTGATGAATCCCTCTCAGACTTGTGCAATGCAAGCCACATTTATAGAAGCATGGAAAATATGGGGTTCATGCAGATCACAACTGACCGTATGAGTATTTTGGGACAAATTGGTCTGCATAAAAAAGAGCCGCATGATAGACTCGGCATGCCCCTGCGACCCATCTTCACTACCTCGGATTGTATATAAAAAGCAACCAGACTGATTTGAGTTGCAGAATAAAGGAGTTACTTATGCGGCCAGGCTGATTAGTCCTCCTGATAAAGCTGACAAACTCTATCAAAACAGACAAAACTAATAGCTGACACTCTGAAAAAAGAAGATAAGACGTGACACAGGGTCCACGTGTCTGGACATGGCCATGCGACCAGAAGGACTGCGACCCGAGCCGCATGAACCTTATGCGGCTCAATTTATGTGCTTCATGCGGC
Source organism: Iris pallida (assembly GCA_029216955.1). Taxonomy (NCBI): domain Eukaryota; kingdom Viridiplantae; phylum Streptophyta; class Magnoliopsida; order Asparagales; family Iridaceae; genus Iris; species Iris pallida. The sequence goes on along the minus strand of JANAVB010019198.1, from coordinate 8,805,264 downwards.
CAAGGGTGACTGCAAACTGAGCCGCATGAGCTTTATGCGGCCTAGAATATAGAGTCTATGCGGCTCAAAAAGTCCCCAAGCTACATGCGGACTGCGATCTAAGCCGCATGAGTCTTATGCGGCCCAGCGTGGCCGAACACTAAAAGACATATGCGGCTCAAAATGACTTAAGCAGACTGATCCTATCCTGCGATAGGACACGTGGCAGGCTGACCAAGTCTCAACTACCCAGATTTGCTACAACAAAATCTCAACAAGTCACCAGTTGGCGGCCAAAGAGCGGGTCTTTGTGTGCTATTGTAGCCACGTGGTCACGTGGCCATCTATGCGGCTCAAGCTATCTATCACTATAAATAGCAGGGTACCACACCCATGCAAAAGGCTGGCAACCTACGAAGGGCAATTTTTTCAAGAGTAAAGATCGCGTCAGATAGTCCAAGGAGTAAGACAGAGTTGCTACACTTTCCCGAGCCTCTATCGTCACCCCCAGAATCAAAAACTAAACAATTGTACTTAGACTGTTTCCTAGGATTTCTTTCTAGGCTTTCTCTTGTACAAGCGAGTTTGCAATCAAGTTCAATTCATCTGTAATTCTTGTTCTTGATATTTTATGGCAAACACGATGACGATTCTGCTGGGGACAACCTTCTCTTCTGATGAGAAGTTGGTGACGTAATATGACACGTCCAAACTCGTCTCCGTACAGTAAATGCTCGTGGTTCGTTTTGACCAACGAGTATTCGAAGAAATGATCTTTGAAGTGAGCACCAGCCCATCGCAGAAGCGAGCCAACCCAAAGAGAACCCGCAGGATGTCGAAGTGCAAAATTATTGCCCCCGACCAGGTTCTCGAAGAAGCACCTTCTACGGCCCAAGACGGTGATCAAGACTCTCCTGCGGCCTTGCTTTCGACCGCAGAGAACCCTACTGTCCCCAAATCCAGCAAAGGAAAATACTACGATGCTGAGTTTTTGGGGACACAAGGAAAATCCATGCGGACGAGGAATAGGTCGTATAAGAGAGATGGGCAGATGATCCATACGGCAACTGACTCTGGCCGCAGGCAGATGGCCCATGCGACAGCTGACTCTAGCCGCAGGCAGATGGCCCATACGACAGCCAACTCTGGCCGCAGGTAGGTCACCCATGCGGCAGCGGACTCTGGCCGCAGGCAGATGGCCCATACGGCAGCCAATCTTGGCCATAGATAGAGTGTCTCATGTAGCCCTGTCAGAAGCTCTGTGTTCGACCGTCTCTCACACGGGCCTGACTCCATACGGCCCATTGGGAATATGGAATGTGCCAATATGGACTCTTCTTACTATGCACCTTCGGGTGCTAAGTCGAAGAAGTCTAGGACAGTACGGGCCCAACAAGCCCAGTCAACTGTCTAAGCTGCTGACCGTCAGCGGACACCGTTAACTGTTATACGGGCTCCTAATGAAAATTTGTATAGAACCACCCGCGTCCAGTCCCCCAGGGCTTACGGACAGGGTGGGTCTCAAAAGTCTCCCTCCAACGATCAAGAGGAAGTGCTTTTACTAGCCTCGGATCTGGGAGCAAACATGATACCTACGCACCCTGTGCTCGGGATACCCGAGTCCTAAATTGGATGTAAAGGTAGATCAGCATGCTATCGACTTGCGAGAGGTGATTACTCACAAACGTAAGAAGAAGGAAGTGACCTTGGCATGCGACGAGCCCCTCTCAAGACGTCGTTGCACCCAAGTCATCATCAACTGCTACTGCGACAAGTCGACATCACCTGAAGATTGGCAGTCCATTTTCCAACGACTGCACCAGCCAGCACCTTTCCAACAATAACTTGAGAAACAGGAGAAAATTTCGGGAGACGAGAAATTTCCTTTCGTCTCCTGTAATTCAACCCGGAAGGTTCTTCCCGGCAATGGAGGAAAGAAGACAGGCTCTTCCAGCCCGGCAATCTCCGCCAGCACTGCAAGAATACTCTCGTCTGGGGGATTGACACCGACAACCACAAGGGGTGTCTATCTAGGCACTCGATCCAGAAAGAAGCTTCCAATACCTGGGGGTGCATCCTCGACCTCCCTGGGGTTAGATGTAGCCGAGGGTAGCAGTTCCCTCAATGTATGCGACAACCCGATGTTCCAAGAGCATACACAAGGAGTAACGATCCATTGGAATTATGCAACGGATGTGGATGTCCCTGAGGGTGACCGCCTTTGCCAAGACGATGCGGCTTCCTGCACAGGGGGTAGCACCCCTTTCGAGTCCGAAGAGGAAGACATTCCAATATTCCCTGACGATTTCTTGGTACAGGGGTACGATACGGAGAGCACCTCTTCTACGATCCCTTCCACGTCTACCCACGTGCATACAGTCTTTATGGCCGGTGATGATCATGAAGCGCCTACTGACCGACAACGTCTAGAAGTACTTGAAGCCATGCTCTTGTCCTTCGTCAAGTCAGTAGACGAAATCAAAGTTGCCATGCCGACTCAACCAGCAAGGACGCCTGGACAAACAAGCTTGAGACCTGTAGTCAACGCAGACTCCAACACAACCGCTCCTCCTTTGGGTGATAATCCTCTAGGAGCATCCGCTCCTTCAGCTGCAGATGAAGCAAGGGAGGCAAGAAGGGAAGTCCAGGAGCTTCGAGCAATATTCAATGCCCGAGACTCCTCTCGTGACCTAAGAATACGATAGCTGTAACCTATTGCGTGGAGAGATGTTCCTTTTCTGCCACGGTATAAATCGTTTTATATTGATTCGTATGACGGAAAGACCTCTGCTAGTCGGTACATGACTTATTTCGAGGTCACAACAGACCATTTGTCGCATAGCGATGCCATCCTCACGCGATTATTTATCGGAGCATTAGAGGGAATCGCGTTCGACTGGTACTGTAACCTTCCAGACAACTGCATCCATTCTTTTAACGGCTTCAAGCACATGTTCCTAGAAAGATTCTATGAAGTGGAACATGATGTGATAATGTCGTCCCTCGTGGACGTCGTTCAGCGGGAGAGGGAGCTAACGAGGAACTATATCGAGCGGTTCCGCCAAACTGCAATAAGATTGCCCCAAGGCAATCCCGAAAGCTCCTTTACTGAAATCTGCCAGAAGAAGTTGCTCCCCGTAATCAGCCTCTGGATGGGTGAAGATCAGTTCAAGGATTGGACGACCTTCATCATAAGCGCCACCAATACGGAGGCGAAGTTAAGGAAGGCTCGCCAGCTGGGATTACACATTCCGGACGGAGAGGTCAGAGGCAAACGTCCCGGTACCACCCCCAATAACAACAACACTGACGGCACCTCCAATAACCGGGATAATAAAGGCAAATAGGCCCTGGTTGCTGGTACGACCAAAAAGCCTGAATAAAAGCAGGCAAAAGCTTAGTGGCCCAAAGTGAATTACTCGTTCGAAGATAGTCATATCAAGCCTATCTTCGACATGCTCTTGCAAGGGGATAGGATCCAACTCCCTCCACCAAGGCGCGAGCCTCGAGCGACATAGATGGAGGACCCAAAATACCGCTATTTCCATCGCTATGTTCATTATGCCACTCACGACTGCTTTCAATTAAAGCGGTACATCCAGAGTCTTATCAACTCCAAAGCTTTGTCATTAGACTTTGAAAAGGTTACCGTGGCGGCGAACATGGTGTCAATTCAGTTCGGCGACTTCCCTCTAATAAGTACTCACGACGGGGTAATACCTATCCCTCGGGCAACGATGGAGGTTACTAATCTTCCTCCCGTCCGGGACCAGATAACTGGCTTGGTACCTCTCACCACGTCACGAGGAGAAGTCATACGGGTGCACCTCGACTTAGTGCCCGAAGTGACCCAGGCGGTATCATCTCCAGCCAACAAAAAGAAGGGCAGGAAGTCCAGATACTGCTATATAATTTCAACCGAAGCTGAGGAGGCGGCGGCCGTTGTTACCAAGTCTGGGGCACAAGTCCCGTCCACTCCGGGTAGTTCAGTTGAAGACCCTCAACCAGCAACGCTGGCTGCCACTGATGTTTTGGGGCCATCTTAGCCTCCATCGACGGACAGGTCCAAGCCGAAAGAAACCCGCTTCGACAGGCCGCTCCGTAAGGATGCACCTCAGGGATTGGAGAGACCTTACAACTTTGACATATTAGCAAAACTGGATAATACGTCGGCAAAGTTGTCGTTATACGAGCTCCTAAGGCTCTCCAAGGATCTTCGTGTCGCATTGAGCAAAGTGCTTCAGAATGCTGACGCTTACTTAGCCCAGGTCAATCCTACAGGGGAAGACTCGTCGGCAGATCTCCAGGGTAGCAACTGTACGGATGCAATGCCCAACATCGTATTCACCCCACAGGACATGTTGATCAAGACCAACTTGCATGATCGCCCCTTGTACTACACTTGATACATAGGCGACATCAAGGTGGATCGGATGCACATCGATCCTGGCTCGTTGATAAGCATCATCCCGAAAAGCTTGCTTTAAGTCCTCGGCATCCATATGCACCGGCTAGCGGCGACCAACACTGCCATTAGCGGTTTCAACTCAGGAAGGAGCTATCCCTTAGGAAAGATCCGATTGAAATGTCAGATCGGCGACCTGAGGACAGAGGTTACCTGCTACGTCATAGATGCAGATACGTCCTACGATATCCTCTTGGGGCGTCCGTAGATACATGACTATATGATCGTGCCATCCACCCTCCACCAGTGCTTCAAGTATGTCAGTAAGCACGGCTTCATGAAGACTGAATTTGCCGACGTCGATCCCTTCAAAGGGGTTGAGTCTTATTATTCTTCGGAGGCTTCTCTATATGAAGAATCCAAGAAGCACATAAGAGACGAACCGGAGTCCATCACAGGGCCAGAGGAACCCTTGAGAATTCATCTCCAGGCCCGTAAATCGGGCAAAGTCGCACCCCTTATCGCAAAATTACATAAAGAGGTGCCCGGTTCCCCCGCCCCAGCTGCACAGTTGGAACCGATGGTCATCCGACTCCTAAGGTCCAGCCAAGAGTCAAAATCCGTCATAGGGCCGATGGTGATCCGATTGCCAAAATCTAATCAAGACGACCGGAAGATGCGAGGCCCTCTGGGGAGCCGATGGTGATCCGATTGCCAAGATCCAGTCTAAAGCAATCGGAAGACACGAAGTCCTCTGCCGAGCCGATGGTCATCCGTCTTCCCAAGATGAGTCGGCAACCAAGTGTCAATCCGAGACCCTCAGGCAAGCCAATGCCACAAGCAGAACCATTGGTGGTCAAGTTGCCCAAGACAGCATCCCAACCTCCGGTCACACAGGGGGTAGCAGAAGAGGATGCAGAACTCACAAAGTATCTTGTTACAAAGGTGGATAGTCCCTCTCCTGATAATGTAATCCCTGTGGACAAAATTTCTTATTTCATCAATAAGAGACTGCCATTGAACTATCCTGAGTATAATAAACTTAATCTGATATATACTGTGGGGCACGGTCGGGACATTAACCTGCACACACGTATGACAACCGTCCATACCGCAAACCGACTTACACCCATTAGAGGTGCCTACTTCCTAGTCCCAGGCAGAAGAGAAGAGGATCACACGATCATCTTTGGCCGAAAAGAATATCCTTAACCTTTCATGCCTCAAGAGTTTGATCTCGAACCCGATGCTGGAAGATTACCACTCTACCTGTATAGTCCTCAAGCCAAGTACTTCATGCAAAAGAAGGGATACGATATGGAGGCTACCCCAGGTCTGAATCATGGCAACGGTCGGCGATCGCCTCTGCAGCTAACAGCCCCAGCCAGGAAACCTCGAGATTATTACGGCAAGTCCAAATGCGGCCTCGGTTATGTTACACCAGCAACAACATCCGAGAGCTCCGATGAGGAATGCGAGTGCATTCTCACTCATTCGAATCACCTACATACGATTTCGATGACAGCATTGGAGATATATTCAGGCAAATATTATCTGTCAACATGGCATCCGTTGACATTAAAGAGGAAGACGAAGATCGACTCGAACCTCTTGAATTGGAGCCATGGGTCCAACAACTGGATGCACAATGGGAGAAGCACTTTGAACTATGTGACCCTCCCACTGAAGATGAGGTCATACAAGTTGACCTCGGTGAAGAATCCTCTCCAAAGCTAATCTTCGTCAGTAAAAGCCTAACGGACGACGAGCGGGAGTCGTTGTTGCAACTCGTCAGAGAATATATCGACATTTTTGTTTGGAGCTATGAAGACATGCCAGGACTAAATCCCGAGATCGTACTTCATAAGCTCAATATTCATCCGGACGCAAAACCAGTCAAGCAACAGCACTGGCGGTTCCGTCTAGACATCATGAACTCCATTGAAGCGGAAGTAAACAAGCTTATAGCTAGCTATTTCATTCACGAGGAGCAGCATCCAGACTGGAGAGCTAATATAGTAACAGTCGTCAAGAAGAACGGAAAGATCCGAATCTGTATCAACTTTTGCAATCTGAATACGGCATGTCCTAAGGATGAATTCCCTCTTCCAATTATCGACATAATGATCGATAATACGTGTGGCTTCGAGCACATGTCCTTTATGGATGGCTTTTTAGGATACAATCAAATTAAAATGTCTCTTGACGATGAGAAGCATACGTCATTCCGAACACCAACCGGTGTGTATTGTTACACAATCATGCCCTTCGGCCTGAAGAACGTCGGTGCTACATATCAACGAGCTATGAGCGTCATCTTCAGAGATCACTTGTGCAAGACGGTGGAGTGTTACGTTGACGACATCGCCGTCAAAAGCCGCTCCAAGGATGACCACCTACACGATTTGAGCACAATATTCGATCTTATATGAGCGCACAATTTGAAGATGAATCCCACCAAGTCCTTCTTGGGCGTGTCCAGCGGGAAGTTCTTGGGCTTTGTCATTACTTCAAAGGGCATTCACATAGACCCCGATAAGACAAAGGCAATCCTAGAGATGAGTCCACCGAGGAACCTCCATGAACTTCGCGGCCTTCAAGAAAGACTAGCCTACATCAGGAGGTTCATATCTAACCTCTCAGGGCGATATCAACCCTTCACACAACTCATGAAGAAAGGCGTCTCTTTCATATGGAATATAGAATGTCAATGCGCCTTTGATGATATTAAGGAATACCTGTCGAATCCGTCGGTTCTGGTAGCCCCGGTTGCCGGAAAGCATTTCCTGCTCTATGTACGAGCGATGGAATACTCCTTCGGCGCCTTGCTAGTACAGAATAATGATGCAGGGCACGAACAAGTCATCTATTATCTCAGCCGAGTAATGGTGGGGCCGGAGCATAGGTACACCGCCGTGGAGAAGGAATGCCTTGCCTTGGTGTTCGCCATTCAGTAAACACGATACTATATGTCAGGGCAGACCATCCATGTTGTCTCGCGAGTTAATCCCCTCAGGGTTCTCATGACCAAGCCAGGCGCACTCAGTTTCGTCTAGCCACATGGGTGATACTGTTATCCCCCTACGACATGGTCTTCGTTCCGCAGAAGGCTGTCAAAGGTCAAGCCTTGGCCGACTTTCTGGCAGCCCATCCAGGCTCAGAAATAGCCAGAATGTATGAAGAAATCTCAGACGAAGTCATTGACTCAAACATGACTTCAGATGAAGACGTTTGGCGAATGTTCTTCAACGGTGCCTCAAGAACGGGACCCCAAGGTGATATCATCGCTGGAGTCGGGATAGTGTTAATTTCTTCCTCCGGATTGGTGGTCAACCGAACATATTCTCTCACAGAACCCTGTTCAAACAATGTAGCCGAATATAACGCTTTGGTCATCGAGCTCCGACTTGCAAAAGAAGTGGGAGTCGAATACCTAGAAGCATATGGCGATTCGCAGTTGATTGTCAATCAAATTCGAGGTTCGTACGAGATTCGTAACGCGGACCTGATTCCTTATCATCAGACAGCAATTGCTATCTTAGCAACCTTAGAGGGGTTCTTTATAGAACATGTTCCTAGACTCCAGAATATTGAAGCCGGCGTCCTAGCAGGCCTCGCTGCTTCTTTGACGGTTGTAAATTATGCTCATCATCTAGTCGACGTGATAGGCCATGAGCTGGTTAGTCCCAAAAATAACGTTCAACTGGATACGAGTTACTCTGCCCAGATAACCAATGATATGTAAGACTGGAGACTCCTGTTCATCGACTTTGCAGTTTACGAAATCCTATCTGAGAATGTGAAAGAAGCAACTTCAATCAGAAGGCGTTCTCTCAGATTCTTTTATGACACAGAAACAAAAATGTTATACCGACGATCTTACGATGGACTACTGTTAAGATGTCTATCAAACGCAGAAGCCAAAGAAGCCTTACTTGAGGCTCACGATGGCATTTACGGGACTCACCAACCGGGACCGAAGTTGCATGATCGTCTCCGTCGGATGGGTTACTACTGGCCTACGATGGTAGCAGACGCAGTCGATTATGCAAAGAAGTGTAAGGCTTGTCAGATCCACACAGATTTCATACATCTGCCATCTGAATTCTTACACCCAACAGTGGCCTCTTGGACATTTGAAGCATGGGGAGTGGACATCATTGGCCCAATCACCCCACCGTCATCCAAAGGGCACCGATTTATACTTGCAATCACCGACTACTTCTCCAAGTGGACGGAAGTTGTTCCGCTGGCAGAGCTAAAGACATCAAACATGATCAGTTTCATAAAACATCACGTTATTTACCAGTTTGGACTGCCAAGGAGGATCATTCATGACAATGGTCCGCAGTTCGCAAGCCATACATTCTATTGATTATGTGGCAAGAACCGAATTCAGAATGTGGCTTCAACGGCATATAAACCATCAGCTAATGGTCTGGCCAAAACTTTTAATAAGACCATAATCAAGCTTCTTAAAAAGTTTATGTCTTCAAACAAGTGCGACTGGAATGAAAAGTTAGGCAAATGCTTATGGGCGTACCACACTACGAGTCGAACGACTACTGGAAATACACCGTTCTCTCTGGTGTATGGAAGTGAGGCAGGTCTTCCATTGGAGACTCAGATTCCTTCACTTCGTGTGGCCCTTACTTACCGGTTTAAATCAGACGATAACTATCGTCGACGACTACAAGAATTGGAAGCTTTAGATGAGAAGCGTTTGCAAGCTCAACAAAGCATCAAGCTCTATCAAGCACGCATCTCTCGGGCCTTCACTAAGAAAGTCAAGCAGAGGACATTCCAAATAGGTGATCTCGTCTTGGCCGTTCGCAGATCGATGGTCATGACTCACAAAATCGTTGGCAAATTCTAGCCCAAGTGGGAGGGTCCATACATCATCGAGACCGTATTCTCCAACGGCGCATACCGGCTCGCAAAATAGAACGGGGACTTGCTAATGATGCCCATAAACGACAAATTCTTGAAGAAATACTACGTCTAAGGACATGCTGGTACTTTCTCAAACCATCAAATCTCCCAGGCTATCGAGTTATGTATACCAAGTACCTCTGAACTCACATCGCATCTCCCTGAGTGGCGAGTCATGTATGATGATACCTATAAACTTCCACTCTAATACTTTATCACACAGGAGTCTGCCCAGCTTATCGTCATCGCTGAGCAAACTTCCTGGTCCTGATTTTCGTGTATCACGTCCATATTACCTATGATACAGATAGTCTCTTGACTTAACACCTGTACCCAACCCGGAATAAAATACATGGTGTTAAGACCACAAAACCTATCACGTCCATATTACCTCTGTTGGATTTTGTTTCAAAATCTATTACTCGCACCACCAGTGCACAGAAGAGTAATAGGTCCACCAAAAGTTATTCCTGATTATCGTATATTACGTCCATATTACCTCTGATATCGATAGTCTCTTGACTTAGCACCTGTACCCAACCCGGGATAAAAGATATGGTGTTAAGACTACAAAACCTATCACGTCCATATTACCACTGTTAGGTTTCGTTTCAAATCTATTACCCGTACCACCAGTGCGCAAAAAGGGGTAATAGGTTCACAGAAGTTATCCTAATCTATTACTCGCACCATCGGTGTACCGAAGAGTAGTAGGTCCATAAAATATTATTCGAATCTATTGCTCGCATCTCCAGATGCGCAAAAGGGCAATAGGTCCACAAAAAAGTCCTTCAGTGGGATGTCCTTTATCAAAATACAAATATTGTATTAGGCCCTCTAGTACAAGCACCACAAAATACCACATACAAAGAATGGAGTGAATGTATTCTGTTTATTCAAAATCAGTTGCGTTCATAGGATTACATCTAAAAAAAGAGGCTACTACTCATCAGCAACGCATAGTTTGGCAAGAATGTCTTCCAACTATGCAGTTGAGCGCTCGATTCTCAGTCTAGCTCGACGTTCAGCTTCTTGGTCAGCTTTTCAGCATCCTCAAGATGTGCATGAGCCTGCCAATTGTCCTCTAACTTCTTCAGAGCACCTTTTAGAGCGGTAGAGGCTTGTGTGGCCTCATCAGTCTCCTTACAGATCTTCTCTCTCTTTTGACGAGTGGCTTGAAGCTCAGTCTCCAGAGATGTCAGCTTGGCCTGGAGCTGGAGGAGCTGCTCGTTAGTTTCGGTCATATAACGAACGGTAGTCTCCTTACGAGTCAAGTAAATCTCTCCCTCTCGGCTCAGCTTGTCATATTTAAGAGACAACTTATGAAGATCCTTCTCCAAGGTGGGCTTGGTCGTCTCCTGTACAACCTTCACTTTTTCTACGACTTTTATGAGAAAAGCACGCTCCTGTTCTACTGCAGCAGACACTTCGACTTGCCACATTTTTTGTAACTGGATTAGGCGATGATCAGCCTCTGCTAGCTTATGGTCCAGAAGAACGGTCGTCCCTTCTCCACCCGGAAGCGTCTTCAGTAGGTCAATCTGGCCTTGGGCGCAATGATGGGCCACGACAAATGAAGTTCCCCTCCTTGAAGTAGCTTCAAACCTTCGTTTTAGATGATGGTAGAAGCTCTCGGCTATATCCCTTGACGATTCGGGTAGATTCCCCAAAGAGGATGACGTCGAAGGAATATCAGCCAAGGAAGATGAAGGCGTGTGAGAAGAAGGCATAGCGGAGCTTGACGACCCTGTCAAAAGAGAAACAAACTCTGAGCAACGAGACTTCCGCACAGCAGTCATGGTACTGTTAGATGAACACATCGTTGATCGTCGTATTTCTCTCAGGGCCAGGTCGTATCAGAGAGGGGCAGTGCATTAGCAGCCACCCCATCAGGTAGTGGTAGGGCAACTCGATTCGATTGAAATCCTTTATAACATCACGAGCTATAGTTCTGGCCATAAAAATACGAAGGCCCCGATGGATGCTGCACACCATGGCTGAGATTAGAGCTTGCCTGCCTCCGAAGACTAATTTGACAGCAGGGAGGATCAGGTTGCGACTGATTCTATCAATAGAACCAGAACCCCTCGAGACCACACAGATCCTCAGCCATATCATCAGAAACCTAGCCAAGATAGCCTTATCAGACAAGAGTTAGGTATCTTGATAGAAGTAGCTAAATGTGTCGGATTGGCTTCCGAATCTATCACCAGAAGCTTTGGTCCTCTTGGAGCTTTGCACCTGAGCATCCACCCATGCTTGAGTCTGAAGGCTCCGAGGGACAACCCGGCCCGAGGCCCCAAGGTCGAACAGGTAACTGATCCAAGCCTTGGTATGGGGAAGGGTCCCCTCAGAGCTTTTATCATTTTTTTCGTTATTTTTTGACAAGTACTATGATGACATAACACATCCCGGTAAACGGCAAGGAACCTGGGGAACCGCTGCTCTAAAACCTCAAACTCCTTATTCGTGAGAGTATACTCCTCATAAGCCTCGTCTCTCCAGGGCAACTTGGAGACGTCATGCATTTCATGGAGAGCAAGCCCCATCTCCCCAGGAGGTGTAAAAAAGGTCTCCGTACGACGGTTGTACATCTCGATGAGTGCTATGAACAACCTTGTGTTCATAGGAAGACCATAGCAGGTGCCCCTTATGGCGTAGTAGAGGCCAAGCTGCTGTAAAGTATCCTCATACCACGACAGAATCCAAAGTGTCAAGTTGACCTACGGAGGGGAACGATACATCCAATTCGGCAGCGACAGTCTACCCGTGAGATATTATCCTTTGCGAGCAATCTGGTTCAGGAAGGTGTCGGCTTCAGAGAACCGGTTATTAGGCCTCAGCTCATTTATAAAACTACCGGGGGCTAGTCCGACGACAGAACAAATGACTGACTCCCTCGTCGCAACCGCTGACCACACTCGTCTATTATAATGGATATTGCCTACGAAGACTGCCTACCGATCCTGAGTTATGGGGTCCGTCATTCGCCTCTCGATAGGTACCATGTTAAAACTTGACAGGGACAAATGGCATTCCATCTGAGGAAGGTGAATCGCTATCCCGTTGGAAATAAAATTCCAGCTCTCAGATAGTTCCAGTATGCGGGGGTTCGAGACAGCTATAGCATCTCCGAATAAGAACGCGAGCTTCAGATGAGTGTCCCCCAGTTTCCCAAAATTTATCATGCTGAGTAAGTAAAAGAATGATTGGTTCATGATCTCCCTTAACCTGTCTTCAGGTTGACTTCGGGTAATCTGAGATGACACACGTTCGACTATCTGGTCAAATCTTATACCCAACACAAATTGGGCATATCTTATCAAGAGTTCCCCCGATAGAGCTGTGGGCAAGATCACTGCAAAGGACAAAGCATAAATATAGTTAGAAGAAAACAAAGTTCATTCTTCAGCTATGTGGCCAAGCCAAACAGAACTTATGCGGCCTAGTTATGAGGAATGCGTATGCGGCTTAAGAACGTGAGACGCATACGGCTCAACCGTATAGTTCTGTTAGGCAACACTCATGCGGCTCAATCATGAGGCACTTATACAGTTCTGTTATGCAGTGCTCATGTGGCCCAATCATGAGGCATTTATGCGGTCCAAGTTAGACAGTGCTCATGCGTCTCAGTCATGAGACACTTTGCAGATTAGTCTTGAGACACTTATGCGGTTCAGTTATGCAGTACTCATACGGATCGATCAAGGAATCACCTATGCAGTTCAGTTATGAAATACTTATGCAGCTTGGATAGGGTTAATTATGTAGCTCTCATGTGGCCCAGTTACGAGACACCCATACGGGTCAATAACGCTTATGCGGCTTAGCCCATGCGGCCCTATCATACAGAACACATGCGGTCCAATGAGATAGGGCATGCATCGATCATGCCTGACGCACATAGGCGATGCATGACAAGACGGTGCATAAAATATACGATATGGCCATTCAAAAATCAACTTGTCGTCTTCCCACCGTCCTTACCCTTGATAGGAGGTTGCACGTTGAGATAAATAGAAGGAGAATCCGCAGCTCTCGACGGAGAGGCAAGTCCCTTCCATTTGGCTGCAGCTCTCGACGGAGAGGCGAGTGTTTGCCGTTGATTGTAAAAGAACAGAACAATTATCGGAGGACTGAACTTAGACTCACAATACAAACTTGCTCGTACAAAGAAAGCCTAGGGACGAAAACCTAGGTACAGCAGACTAAGTACGATTGTTTATTTTTGATTCTGGGGGGTGACGATAGAGGCTCGGGAAAGCGACGGCCGCTCTGCCTTACTCCTTGGACGATCGGTATGCAGCCTTGGCTCGAGAAAGATCTGCTCGGCGTTGACGAAGAAAGGCTCTTCTTACTCTCCTCGGGTTGCTCTCCTGGCTTCTCTCTCTCTGTGATTATAAAGAAAAGGGGGAGCTCACTCTGTGTATATCTCTCTCTTCTTCTTTTTTTTATTCTTTTTGTTGCCGTCCTCTTTTACATGGGAATGATGCTGGCTATTTATAAGAGTGGGGTAGGATCATTAGGGTTTGCTGATGATTATCTGTTTGGAATGTCGGCGCTCCTTCATTCTATCTGGGCCCTTGATCCTGATCATAATGAATCTCGACCACTAATGCGGATAGCACCAAATCTTATGAGCAGTTAATGCTGACTGCTTTAAATCTTCGTGATTGATTATGCCAATATTTGATTGCTCGCCACGTGTCCTATTGAATGATATGCCCTGATCTCGACAATTATGATGATGATGTCGAATATTCTCGTTGGGATTCTGTTGCATCTTCAGTGCCACGTTTTTTAATTGAAGATCCTGCCAGGGCCGCATAGGGTGACCAATACTTGAACCGCAGGGGGATACTCCTCGTGAGCTGCATGAGTCAATGCCTCATCGAGCCGCAGGGGACGAACTTTTCATGAGCCACATATGCATAATCTTTGTGAGCCGCAGGGGACGATCTCTCCATGAGCCGCATATGCATAGTTTCTGTGGGCCGCATGAATTAGCGTGGTGTTGAGCCGCATAGACCGAGCTATGGGTGGACCGCATATGGCGGATTTTTGTTAATCATATTAGAATGATTCCTCAATGAGCCGCATGAAGCTGTTCTCTATCCGAGCCGCATGAGACTTTTGCCACGTGGCAATCTAGGATTTTTGTCAGATCGGGTCAGAGATTTTCTTCTTTTCCCGAAGAGTCTGTCATTATGGCAGAGCTATTATGATACTTTATGTCAGAGACAGCCGTCGAGTCGTGTCAGAGCATTAAATGAGGCCATTACTCCAGTGGCCAACTGTGGGGGGGGGTCACACGTGTCGTCAATTGAGCCGTATATTCCTGCTGAACCGTATTCATCCCCGAGCCGCATGAGTCTGAGGGTCTTCTTTTGGGCCGCATAGGGCAACTCCAGTATGAGCCGCATAGACTTGCTACCCAAAACTGCATGGGCCATTTATGCCTTTATTCTAATATTTTCCATGCTTCTACAGGACCCCCTTCAAAGTTTTCAATTTGTAAAATTGAAACACTTTGAATAAGAAGCATGGCCCCGTTCATGCCGCATAGGATGTTCTGTTTACCTGAGCTTCCTGGCCGCATTAGCATCTCGGCCGCATAGATTCTTCTGGCCGTATAGGCTCTTCGCCACGCGCCCTGACCACGTGAGCAAATCTTCATTAATTGCCTTCGATTTGATTTGACGCCGCCTTTTGGGGGAGGATCCCAAGGGTCGGTTTTGCCTTGACCGAAGCGTTCTCGCCTTTATTTTTGGAGGCGGTGCGTAATCCGAGACGTCTTTCTACTTTATGGATCGCCTATAAATAGGAGTTTTTCAGCTCTTGGGGATTTCTTTACCTCCTTTCTTTGCTTGAATTCCCTGTTGCCAACTTCGCTCTTCGTTTTCCTTCTTCATCCATCGACCATGGCTCCCAAGAGATCTGCTGCATCGAAGGCCGCGAAGGGCAAGGCAGTTGCTGCTACGGCGACTGCGGCGACGAATGTAGTCGCTCCTCCGTCGGCTGCTGTAGGCGCTGTCCATCCTGATGTTCACCCGCCCATCGCTGGTAATGGGGTCACTCCGAAAAACCCTAACTGCTGCCATGGCTCTGTTGCATACTTTATGCACAAGCCACATATACGAGACGTATCGATGTGACCGCATAAGCACTTCACCCATTATGGCCGCATGAGCTTGTCGTATTCGATCAGTGCCGCATGTGTGTTTTTGACTTGGGCCGCATAAGCGTTGCGCACTTTTGAACCGCATGAACTTGATGGTTTGTAGCCGCAGCGGTTTGTATGAGTCGGGCTTAGCCGCATGAATCTATAAACCCTTCTGAATCTGAGTTGTACGGACTTGGTTGATTCAGAGTCGCATGGGGCTATGACGTGCAGAGCCGCATGGACCTATCTGCTGATGAGCCGTATGAGGCTGTGGCAACCTGAGCCGCATAGACTTCAGTAATCTTTTCCAATACTTCTGTTTTCTTTGTTTGTCTTCTGACCTTGTTTCTTTTATCTTTTTCTAGTGAATCTGCCCATGAATTCTGCGGGAGAACTCCTGGTCGGTTCGAAGCAACTTGCCGAAAACGTGCCACTGGACAACTTAGTTCATCAAGTGTCAGAGCAGCTCCTCGTTGACGAGCCTTTAGAACGAGTGACTGTTATCAGGGTTCAATCCTTCCCATTCCTTCGTGATATGATGAGCTTAGGGAATCCTGAAGGGAAGCATCTGAGACCAGTCTTCCTCTTTGGGGATGCACTGATCGTTAAAAACTCCCGCGTTCTTGATATTTCCGAGAATTGGGATTTTGCTCTGGATGGGAGGCCGATTCATATTCCTATTATGAAGCATCATTTCCCCTTTGCGTGGTTCAACATGGTTGTCTTGGACAGGCAGATGACAGATCCTCTTACTTCCACCGGACCGGGGATGTTTGTGGGCGAGATCCGTCATAATAAAGCTACCGGGTCGGTGCGTGTGATCAAGAATCCAATCAGTCGGTCCGTGATGGGGTTAGTTCCGGGTTCTTTTATCAACACGCCCGGTCCTAACTTCTCATTTTCTCAGACTGATACCTTCTTGAGCCAGCTTGCACGAAAGGGGTCTTATCCTGTTGGCAGGTTGGCTCTACAGGGCTGGTTGCACCCCACTCCCCCATGGGCTAACCTGACTTCATAGATTCTGCGGAAATATGAGGCACCTTTGAGAGAATTCAATCTTTATGACGCTATCCGGGGTACCAGCCACGGACTGCCCATCAATAAGCCGTTATTCATGGCCCTTCTGGAGATGTATAACGATCGGACAGGGACGTTCTTCACCCCCGTAGGGAAGCTGGGGCTCGCTCTCCATGAGATGTATGACGTCTCCAAGCTTCCCTGGGGAGATGAGCCTTTCGAGGCGTACACTCCGACGAACGAGGAGTTCCGGGATCTAGATCGTCGATTCCCAGGCTTCGTCGCGGTATACCAAGAACTGTTATGCCATCATAGTACCTGCCATCGAGTGGCTATCCAAAAAAATAATAGCTCGGAGGGGGATTCTCCTCACACCAAGTCCTGGGTCTCTTATCTTTTTAAATTCAGCGATGCTGGCCGGGTCACTTCCTGCGACCGTCAAACTCCTGGTGAAGTGGAAGATTTGATGTCGATCGCTAGGAGGTCGAAGTCTATGGGCGACAAATTTGGGAGTCGGATTGACTCCTTCAGCTATTTCTATTATGGCACTCGACGGTTATCAGATAAGGCCCTTCTGGCCGGATTTTTAATGGTGTGGCTACGCAATTGTGTGGTTTCAGGCGGGGCAGGTGCTATCGAGCGGATCAGCTGTCCTTTTATTCTTCCCGCCGTGAAATTGGCTTTTGGGGTCAGGTTGGCTCTTCTTCCTGCAATGGTATGCAGCGTTCACCATGGTCTCCGCACATTCTCGTCCAGAGTCATCGCACGTGACGTGGCGATGGACTTTGAACGTATAGAGCTGCCTTATCATTACCTGTTGGGGTGGTTGCTGCTGCATTATCAGTTTTTGATGAGGCCTGGGATGGGAGACAGCGTCACAGGCGATGACGCCTTTCTTTTCAAATATCGTCATCAGCCTTGGGAATATAGCACTATGCCGGCGTGTCGGAGGATGTTGGCGAGGACAGACGGGTATAGCTTCTTCGTATCTGTCCCCCGTTTTACTGACCAGGAGGTGAGGAATGTTCATGTTGATGGCGTGAGACCTCCTCATTTCTTGCCTGAGAAGATGCGTTATTGGTTGCGTAACATTCGCCCATCACACTTAGTTTATCGCAACCGTAATACTGTATACCTGGAGCCCTATTTACCCAGTAGATTTACCCGCCAATTTGGGTATTGTCAGCTATTCCTTGGGCGTCCCAGTCCTAGCCTGGGATTTGAGGGCAGTATACTTGACGGTATTAGGGCGTGGAGCTATTATGACACTTATCATACTCAGACTAGTTTCTCCGTTCCTGTGGCCAACGTGCTAGAGGAGATCCTGCATATGGCTGCCTTCTACCATGTTACGGTGAACCAGGCTCCTGTAGATTTTGACCCGAGGACAAGCTTCATTCTGGGCACTCGCTTGGCGGAGAGGACCCCAGTGTTGAAAGCGAAGAAGAAAGGGGCGAATAGGATCCCTATGCCTGATTCTGAGTCCTCTGACACAGCTGAGAGAAACAACGAGCCGGAGGAGCGGGATGACGAGGATTCTCCTTCCTCTAGTGGTGAAGTAACGACGGATCAGCCGCCCCTTATGACAGAAGAGGGGATGGCGGATCGACCGTCGACCGTTTTTGGTGAGATGGAAGATCAGCCGCCACTTGTTCCTGAGGTGGTGAGGTCGAAACCACCGTCTGCAACGCCTGGTCTCTCGCGTAAGCGAGGCAGGGGTGAGTCCGTCGATGAAGGAGTGACTTTTTCTGTAAAGAGAACTGTAGCCAGATCTCGTAGGCTGTTTATCACGGAGGGGGGTGAAGGTGCTGGCGATGCTCCGGAGGTAAAATCAAATAGGATTTATCTGTTTATTGTGATTTTTCTCTTCTTGGGATATGACTTGATCACTTTCCTTTGTAGGCACCTGATGAACCGGACTCTTATGCACCGTCTTTCGTCCCCGCGGTTGATCCGACCCTTGCTGCTTTAACTAGTGGCGTATGTACTACGGTCCTCTCTACGGGGGTTCTTTCAACGGATGCTGAGAACTCTCGAGTTATTGAGACCCCCATCCGGGATAACGAAGGTTCCTTTGGACCTGTATCCGAGATTGCTGGAGTTTCGGAAGGCGATGCCGATCTCGGCACATCTCCTTCCGAAGGTGCTGGGGCGGAGGAGCCTATCTCATTTAGTTCGGAGGCTGTCGGTGAAGGTGTTGGGGCGACTGCAAGCGAACTTCAGCCTCCATGCTCTTCGGTTGGTAAGATAGGTCAAATATTGACTCATGCGGAGGCTAATTTGCTTTATCAGCATATCCTCCAGATCAAATCGATTCATGGTTGTTTTGGCCCTGTAGGTCCCGACCCTTTACTTCCCGCGTCGGATGTTCTTAGGGAGAGCTCGACCTGTCCTGATCCGGGGGAAGGAAGCGCTTTCCTTCCTTTATCGACTCATACTGAGGTGTCTCCTGCCAGTCCTGGGCGGGTGGGGATGGAGCTTGTCCCGAGAACTGCGGTCTCTGCCTCATCCTCTGTTTCTTTTGCGGTTTCAGAGGCTGACATCTCGGTCCTACCGAGCATTCAAATTCTACGGACTGCTGAAGAGGAGTTGGCCGCTGTTCAAGCATCCTTTCGTGCAGAGTTGGTCTCTCTCGTGGCAGGAGCGGCAGATTCTATCGCGTCTTCTTCTGCGCTGCCAGCCACACTCCCGTTAACACCAGCTTCCTCGGAGGCTTTGAACGAGGTGACGCAAGATGTAGTTGACAGCTTCTATCGCCACTTAGGGAGGGGTGTAGATGCTGCCGTGGAACGGGGAATCCCTTTTACTATGTCTCTGAAGGGTGCTCGCGGCCAGATTGATACTTTGAAGGACCTTCCTGGCGGGATGGGGTTAGCCGCGCTTCTGGAGCCCAAGTTGGTCGAGGCCGACCAGCTTGTGACTCAACTGCTGGCAACACGGCAGGCTGGCTTGCCTGCCACGATTAAACGGGAGCGGGGCTTCCTTGTTGCTGCTCGGGATAAGATCAGGCTTGCTCGGGATGCTGCCAGGCCAGCTGTGCGGGAGGACCTTGATAAGTTCTCCGCTTCGTATGCCAAGTTGGGTCGTCGAAGTCAGGCTTGTAGGGCTCGTGAAGAGTCTGCTTCTCGTGGAGTAGCTGCCACACAGGAGCGGATTATCGTACTCCAGCAAGAGTTGGCCCTCTTCGAGTCAGAGCTGGAGGCTGCTCGTACAGAGCAGGAGTCGATCGCTCGGGAGGCCGAGCGGATTTCTCGAACTTCTGCCAACCTGGAGCGATCTTTTAAGAAGTTCGAGGACAACTGGTAGGCCCACGTTCATCTGGAGGACCCGGCGGTGTTGAACCAGGAAGCTGAGCGTCGAGCCAAACAGAGGTTTGAGCGGTCGGTCGCCTTGATAAAGGACCGCCTCACGGTGTTATGTGCCCCGGAACAGTGATCCGTCATCTGTCTTCTTCTGCTTCTCTTTTTTTTGTTTTTTTTTTCTTTCATATGTGTATATTTTTATTTGCAAGGGATGTGATCCCTACTGATGTAGCTCTTTTGAATTTTAAAATAAATGAGTATGTTTCAACTCATCTTCTCTTTCTTGTTCTTGTGGTGTTCATGGAATTGGACTTGCTGGGGGATTATTTGTGGACTTGTTACCCTGGGCGTACCTTGGTTTTAGGTACGGATAACAAGTTTGATCAGGATGTCCGGGATAGCCACGACAAAATGGTCATGGATGTTCTCGGTACTGGGGAAAGGAATGCCGTAGAGCAGCTGGGCTCCCGGGGCATGGTAGGATGGAGGATTTATGCTAAGAAGCTTAGCAAGGGATATTTGTGGACCTATTATCCTTGGCGTACCCTGGTTCAGGATACAGATAATAAGGTGGGAGGAAGCCAGTCATATTTGCTCCGAGATTATGAGGACGTAGCAAACATGAGGGTTTTACCGTAGAATCTTCCTACTCAGAGGTAATGAGAACATGGTAGGGGGAGACTTCACGGAAGACTTTTCTATAATCAATAGTGGTCAACAGAGGACGTTTGTGGTCAACAGAGGACATTTGTGGTCAACAGAGGACATTTGTGGTCAACAGAGGACGTTTGTGGTCAACAGAGGACATTTGTGGTCAACAGAGGACATTTGTGGACCTATTATCCTTGTCGCACTCCGGTTGTGGGTACGGATAATAGGTTGAAAGGGAACCAACATACTTGCTCAGAGGTAATATGGACATGGCAAATATGGTGATTTCTTCGACGGAGCCTTCCCACTCAGAGGTAATGAGGACATGGCAGGAGTGGGCTCAATGAAGAAAGGGTGCATAGAACTACTCAGAGGTAGGAGGACATGGAAGTTCTATGCGAGGGGGCGGTTTGTTTTTGGTGGAAGTGAAAACGACTCAGAGGTAATGAGGACATGGTCGTTTCGGAAATTAGTGGATCGATTACCCTTTTTGTGCACTGGGAGCGCGGGTAGTGGATCATGAGGGAGGATCTCTTTCAAGAAGAAAGTTCAGAGGTATGATTATACGTGACTTACTATCTGAGAGAGTGACCGGAATGTAAGTACATAATTTGGATTTTTTAGAATATTGAGGAGATGAGAGTTCAGTGGCACCAGCGGGTGCATGGCTCGGTAATCTGAAATGTTGTGGATGTGGGTTCAGTGGTATCAATGGATACATGACTTGATAATTTGGAAAATGGTGGGTGCGAGTTCAGGGGTACTAAGAGGGTACATGACTCGATAATTTGGAAAATGGTGGCTAAACATAATATTTCTTTAGAAACTTGTCGTTGACGGGCAACATAAGCAAGTCCCCATTCTGCTTGGCGAGGCGGTAGGTGCCGTTGGAGAACACGGCCTCGATGACAAATAGACCTTCCCATTTTGGCTGGAACTTGCCTGCGGTCTTGTGAGTCATGACCATTGGTCTCCGGACTGCCAGAACGAGATCGCCCACTTGGAATGTTCTGATTTTGACCTTCTTGTTGAAGGCTCCTAAGATACGTGCTTGGTATAGCTCGATCCTTTGCTGGGCTAGGAGGCGCTTTTCGTCTAAGGCCTCCAACTCTTGTAATCGGCGTCGATAGTTATCATCCGTTGTTAATTGATAAGTGAGGGCGACGCGGAGTGAGGGAATCTGAGTTTCCAGTGGGAGGACTGCCTCACTCCCGTATACTAAAGAGAATGGTGTATTCCCAGTAGCTGTTCGAACCGTGGTGCGATAAGCCCATAAGCATTCGTCGAGCTTCTCGTTCCAGTCGCGTTTGTTGGAGGAGACAAACTTCTTGAGGAGTTTGATGATTGTTTTATTGAATGCCTCTGCCAACCCGTTTGCTGCCGGGTTATATGGTGTCGAAGCAACATTCTGAATGCGGTGTTTGTTGCAGAATCGATAGAATGCATGGCTTACAAACTGCGGACCATTATCATGGATGATCCTCCGTGGCAGTCCGAAGCGGTAGATGACGTGATGCTTAAGGAAGCTGATCACGTTTGAAGTCTTAACTTCTGCGAGTGGGACGGCTTCCGCCCATTTGGAGAAGTAGTCGGTGATCGCAAGTATGAAGCGATGTCCTCGGAAGGAAGGTGGGGTGATTGGACCAATGATATCCATTCCCCATGCTTGGAATGGCCAGGATGCCACCGTTGGATGTAGAAACTCGGATGGCTGGTGAATGAAGTCCGCATGGACTTGGCAAGCCTTGCATTTTCTGGCATAGTCTATTGCGTCTACCACCATCGTGGGCCAGTAGTAGCCCATACAGCGAAGGCGGTCCTGTAGCTTAGGGCCAGGCTGATGGGCCCCACAGACACCATCGTGAGCTTCTCGTATAGCTTCTTTGGCTTCTGCGTTTGACAAGCACCGGAGTAATAATCCGTCGTAGGATCGTCGGTACAGCATCTTTGTCTCTGTCTCGTAGAAGAATCTGAAAGAACGCCGTCTGATGGAGGTGGCTTCCCTTGGATTCTCCGGGAGGATATCGTATACGACGAAGTCAATGAACGGCTGTCTCCAGTCTAGTGTTTCGTCGACCGTCTGGGCGGAATAGCTCGCCACGAATTGAATATTGTTCTTGGGACAGACCGGTTCATGGCCTATCACCTCAACCGAGTGATGCGCTTGGTTCGGCACTGCTAAGGAAGCGGCAAGGCCTGTTAGGGCATCGGCTTCGATATTTTGAAGTCTGGGGATGTGTTCGATGAAGAATCCCTCGAATGAGGAGATAATGTTGATTGCTATTTGGTGGTAGGGGATCATGTCTTCATGGCGGACTTCGTACGACCCCCGAATCTGATTGACGATTAATTGTGAATCGCCGTATGCTTCGAGATATTCTATACCCAGCTCCTTTGCGAGTTGGAGGCCAATGACCAAAGCGTTGTACTCGACCACATTGTTGGAACAGGGTTCCGTGAGAGAGTAGGCGCGATTGATCACTAGCCCGGTAGGAGAGATCAATATTACTCCGACCCCGACGACGATATTTCCCTTGGGTCCGGTTCTTGAAGCGCCATCGAAGAACATCCTCCATATGTTGTCGTGGGTGGTTGTATTAGAATCGGCGACCTCATCTGGGATTTTCTCGTATATTCTGGATGACCCCGATCCTGGATGGGCCGCCAAAAAGTCTGCCAGGTCTTGGCCTTTGACAGCCTTCTGTGGGACGAAGATCATATGATATGGGGATAGCAGTATTGCCCATGTAGCGAGGCGAGAGCTGAGCGCCCCTGGTTTAGTCATGAGGACCCTGAGGGGATTTACCCGTGAGATCACATGTATGGTTTGTCCTGTAACATAATGCCGCGTCTTTTGAATGGCGAATACCAAGGCGAGGCATTCTTTCTCCACGGCAGTGTATCGGTGTTCGGGCCCGACCATCATTCGACTGAGGTAGTATATGGCCTGTTCGTGTCCTGCGTCATTATTTTGTGCCAGCAGGGCACCGAGGGAGTGTTCTATTGCTCGTACATAGAGCAAGAATGGTTTTCCAGGGACCGGGGCCACCAGGACTGGGGGATTTGACAAATATTCTTTGATGTCGTCGAAAGCGCGTTGGCATTCTTCGTCCCATACGAATGAGACTCCCTTCTTCATGAGGTGTGTGAACGGCCGGCATCGTCCGGAGAGATTGGAAATGAACCTTCTGATATAGGCTAGCCTCCCTTGGAGGCCTCTAAGTTCGCGGAGATTTTTCGGGGGACCCATCTCCATTATTTCTTTGGTTTTCTCAGGGTCTACATGGATACCCCGTGCAGTGATGATGAAACCTAAGAACTTCCCGCTGGATACGCCCAAGAACGACTTTGTAGGGTTCATCTTCAGGTTGTGGGCTCGTATCAGGTCGAATACCGTTCTCAGATCTTGCAGATGATCCTCCTTGCGGTGACTCTTGACAGCGATGTCGTCGACGTAGCATTCCACTGTTTTGCGCAAATGTTCTCTGAAAATGATACTTATAGCCCGTTGATATGTGGCACCAGCGTTCTTTAGACCGAATGGCATGACTGTGTAACAGTATGTGCCGATCGGTGTTCTAAATGATGTGTGCTTCTCATCGTCGGGGGACATCTTGATTTGATTGTATCCCGAGAATCCATCCATGAATGACATACGTTCGAAGCCGCATGTGTTGTCAATCATGATGTCCGTGATCGGGAGGGGAAATTCGTCTTTCGGACATGCCTCATTTAGATTACGGAAGTCGATGCAGATTCGGATCTTCCCGTTCTTCTTAAGGACCGGAACTATATTGGCGACCCAGTCAGGGTGTTGCTTCTCACGGATGAAGCCGCTGGCTATCAGCTTGTTGACTTCGGCTTCGATCGCGTCCATGACGCCCGGGCGGAAGCGTCGTTGCTGCTGCTTGACTGGCTTTGCATCCGGCCGTATATTGAGTTTATGGAGAGCAATATCGGGATCTAATCCCGGCATGTCTTCATAACTCCATGCAAATATGTCAATGTATTCTCTGATGAGTTCCAGCAGTGATTCTCGTTCCTCGTCTGTTAGGCTTTTACTGACGAAGATTGGCTTTGGAGAGGATTCGGTGCCGAGGTTGACCTGCATAACTTCATCCTCCGTAGGAGGTTCTCTTCGCTCGAACCGCTTTTCCCTATTGTGCGTCTAACTGTTGGGCCCACGGCTCAAGCTCGAGGATTTCAGGAATGTCCTCATCTTCTTCGTAAGCGTCGGCAAATGCTATGTTGACTGATAGAACTTGTCTGAATATATCCCCAATGCTTGTGTCTGAGTCGGAAGTTGGTGACCCGGTTGAGTGTAACTGCCAATCACATTCTTCATCTGAACTCTCTGGAGTCGTTGTGGGAGTTACATACCCTAGTCCACATCGAGTTTTGCTATAGTAGTCCCGTGGTTTACCAGACGGTACTGGGGGCTTCAAAGGTAGTCGCCGTCCGGTACCGTAATTCAAGCCTGGTGTAGTTTCTAGATCATATCCTTGTTTCTGCATGAGGTATTTGGACTGGGGACTATAAAGGTATAGAGGCAATCGCCCGGCATCTGACCCAAGATCGACTTCTTTTATGGTGAAGGGGTACGGATCGTCTTTCCGGCCGAAGATAATCGGGTGGTCCCCTCCTTCGACTATTCGGTAAGCGTCTTCTGCCGGAGTGAGCTGGATTGTGGTATATACATTTGTCACTTGTGTGTGTAGGTGAGTGCCTATACCGTGGTCCATAGCATACATTGTACATAGCTTGTTGAGCTCGATGTAATTCAAAGATAGCCCTTTATTGATAAAATAAGGTATCTTCTCGAGAGGGATTACATCATCCGCGGAAGGGGTATCGGAGTGGGCAGCCACATACTTGGCTAATTCTAGTTCTTCTTCGGCCACCCCCTGTATAAATGAAGACTGGGAGAGCGACCTAGTCAGCTTGATCTTCAGAGGCTCGACCGGGGGAGCAGGTCGTGGAGTTGTTGGTAGACTAGCAACCCCAACTTGGCATCTGACGTGGGGCGAGGAGTGGTTGGTTCGCTGGAAGTGTCAGACCTCGCGTCGGGGTGACGGCCCTTTTTAGGAAGACGTATTGTGAGCGGTCTGTCGGAGGGATTGAGTTTCTCCGCTTGGAGCTGACCGACTCTCGGTAGTCTGATGGTAAAAGGCCCTGGTGTGGGTCTCGGCACTTGGCCAGACCTCGGCAGCCGGATTCTCATCTGCTCTTCTTGCGCCGATAGACTGATTGCGTCCTTACGCAGAGTAGCCGTAAGGGGTGCAGAACTGCCCGATTTGCGAGCGTGGAGGTGGATCGTCAGGGGTTCTTCTGATCTTGTGGTTGTCTTGGTGTGAGCTTGCACCTCCTCTTCGACCAGATGCTTCTTTGATTTTTCGTACAGACAGGAGTCTGAGTAATAAGATTCGACCCCTTTGAAGGGATCGATATCAGCAAACTCTGTCCTCACGAAGCCGTACTTATCGACATATTTGAAGCACTGGTGTAGCGTGGAAGGCACGATCATGTAATCGTGTATCCAAGGCCGCCCCAGAAGGATATTGTAAGAAGTGTCGGCATCTATGACGTAGCAGGTGACTTCTGATTGGAGATCGCCAATCTGACATTTCAAGCGAATCTTCCCTATTGGGTAGCTCCTGCCCGAATTGAAACCGCTAATGGCGGTGCTTGTAGGCGTCAGGCGATGCATTAGAATGCGAAGATGATATAGCAGACCCTTCGGAATGATGCTTATGGAGGACCCAGGATCAATATGCATTCGGTCTACCTTTACGTCGCCGATGTATCCAGTGTAGTACAATGGGCGATCGTGCAGGTTAGTTTTAATGAGCATATCCTGCGGAAAGAAGACGATATTGGGCATTGCACCTGTACACGCACTATCTTGGAGATCTGTAGGCTGATTATCTCCCGTGAGGTTGACCTGAGCCAAGTATGCGTCGGCATTTTGGAGCGCCTCACTTAGAGCCGTACGGACATCCTTTGAGAGCCTCAGGAGTTCATATAAGGACAATTTGGCCGGTGTATTAGCCAATTACGCCAAGATGTCGAAGTTGTAGGGCCTCTCCAGCCCCTGAGGTGTCTCCTTTCGGAGGGATTTGTCGAAGCGAGTCTCCTTCGGCCTAGGCTTGTCGGTCGTCGAAGGCTGAGCCGGTCCCGGAGTATCAGCGTTTGTGGGCTGCTGATCATTAGTCGGATTCTCGGCCACTGGTTGGGCTTGTGCTCCAGATCGAGTAGTGACGGCTGAGACTTCCTCCTCCTCTGCCGAGGCGGTGCGACATGATCTGACCTTTCCACTTTTCTTTTTAGAAGGTAAAGTGGGCTGTGTCACCTCGTAGACAAGGTCCGGATGGACCCACATGATTTCCCCTCGTGATGTGGTGAGGGGTACTAGGCCGGGAGTTTGATCACGGGCAGGCGGAAGATTAGTGATTTCCATCGTTGCCAGAGGGATGGGTATGACACCGTCTTGAGTCTCTGTTGGAGGGAAATTGCCGAATTGCACGGACACCATGTTGGCTGCTACGGTTACCTCCTCGAAGTCGATAGCCAGAGCGTTCGAATCGATGAGGTTCTGGATATACCGTTTCAGTTGGTAGCAGTCGTGTGTAGCATGGTGGACGTAGCGGTGGTAATGGCAGAACTTTGGATTTTTCAAATCAGCAGGCCGAGGTTCCCGCCTTGGTGGAGGAAGCTGAATTCTATCTCCTTGTATAAGCATGTCCAAGATAGGCTTGACGTGGCCGTCTTCGAAAGAATAAGTGATTTGAGGCCATTGTTTGTCTGCTGGCTGTGGCTCGGGCTTCCGGGCTGTATCGGTCACCATGGCCTGCTTGCCTTTGTTGTCCCGGTTGTTGGAGGGGCTACCCCCATTGTCGTTGCTAGCGTTGGGACGCTTCCCCTTGCTCTCTCCCTCTGAGATATGCAACTCCAGTTGGCGAGCTTTCTTCAATCGTTCCTCGGCACTTGTAGCGCTGACGATAAAGGCCTTCCAGTCCTTGAATTGACTTTCGCCCATCCAGAGACTAATTGTTGGGAGTAGTCTCTTTTGGCAAATTTCAATCAAGGAAGAGTCCGGGTTGCCAGATGGTAACTTCATTGCGGTTTGACGAAACCGCTCAATGTAATTCCTTGTCAGCTCTTTCTCTCCTTGGACGACGTCCATGAGGGTAGACATCGTGACGTCCTGCCCTACCTCATAGAACCTCTCCAAGAACAAGCGCTTGAAGCCAGCGAAGGCGTGGATGCAATTATCTGGCAGGTTGCGGTACCAATCGAAGGCGACTCCTTCCAGTGCCCCAATGAATAACCGTGTGAGGATGGCGTCATCATGGGGCAGATGGTCGGTAGTGACCTCAAAGTAAGTGATGTACCGGCTTGCTGAAGTCTTACCATCATATGGGTTGATATTGAACGGCTTATATCTTGGGGGAAAGGGCACATCCCTCCATTCAGCTGGGTATGGTTGCCGTATTCTGAGGTCTTAAGAATTTTCTCGGGTGTGGAACATCGCTCGAAGCTCCTGAACCTCTCTCCTTACTTCTCGGGCCTCATCTGTCGCGGTAGGGGCCGTTATCTCGGGAGCATTATTGCCCGGGTTTGGTGCCGCTGAATTTGAATCTATGTTGTTCGTGGGACCCGTGCTTGTCTGACCAGGTGGCACTTCCTGCAGAGTAGGAAGCGCTGCTTTGATCTCGTCTACAGACTTGACCAAGGCGTACAGTATGGCCTCCAAAGTGTCGATACGTTGGCGATCGCCGGAACCACCTTGGCTGTTGTCCGTCATGAATACCGTCCTCACGTGAGGAGTGACAGAAGGAGAAGTGGCGGACATGCCCTCGGAGTCATACTCATGCATCGAGAAATCATCAGGATATGTGGGGATGTTCTCTTCAGGTTCGGACTCGGAAGGAACAGTACCCCCAGCTTCAGAGCTTGCTTCGTTTAGGACGTCCTCGGGGACGTCGGTATCTGTTGTATCCGTCGGAGGATTTGCTTCCTCCAGTCCGTCTTCTTGGAATGTCGGGTTGTCGTGGAGGTTTGGAGGAGTGCTACCCCCAGTTCCGACGACCCCCAATGACGTAGACGGCGAACTTCCTACTGTAGCAGTTTTTGTCTTTGAACGGGTGTGTTGGAATACTCCAGTAGAGGATAATCCTTTAGACGACGGCTTCTTAGCTGCAATAGTTGACACCTTTGGGCTGGAGATGCTTGTCTTCTTCCCTCTCCCCTCCACGGGGACTTTCCGCACGGAATTGCATGAGGCAACGGGAGGTGCCTCGTCTTCCGAGCTCGGATGTTGTAATCTTTGGAAGACGGATGGCCGGTCTTCCGTTACTGCCGTGTTGTTGCAACAGCAGTTGACGATAATCTGGGTGCAGTGACGTCCCTGTGAGGACTCTCTGCACGCTGAGGCTCCTTCTCTTTCCTTGCGTTTGTGGAGGATAGCTTCACGCAGGTCAGAGGGACCACTTTGTCCGTTTGCCGCCGGGGGCTGGACTCGAGTGGTTTTATACAACTTCCCGTCAGAGGCCCGCGTGATACTCAGCGGGACGCCCCGATAGTCAGAGGTTGGGGCAGCTGTCTGGACTTGATGAGCCCGCGTTGCCCTAGACTTTTTCTTTTTAGCACTTGTGGGTGCGTAATAGGAAGAGTCCACATTAGGTATCACAGAGTCTGGATTTTCATCCAGAAAGTGATCAGAGTTAGGACCGCATGAGAGTCGGTCGAAAACTGATCGAGAGAAGCGCGGTAGAGACGCTATGCGGCTAGCGTTGGGTGCCGTGCAGGCTATCTGCATGCGACTGTCTTCTGTTGTGGGACGAGTTCTTATGCGGTTAGGAGTCACGGCCGTGCAGGCTGTCCGTATGCGGTTGGCATCTGTGGCCGCATGGGTTTTCTGCAAGCGGTTGACTTTACTAGCCGCAGGAATCTCATCCATGCGGTTGGAAACTGTAGCTGCATAAGTTATGCGGCTGACAGAAGTGGCCGCATGAGTTTTCTTCGTGTGGTTGACGGTTGTGGCTGCATGGATTTTCTTTCTGCGGCTAATACCCCTCTGTGGTTCAGGTTGAGCAGAGACCCTCTTTGCCCCTGCAAGTCCAGCATCATAGTGTTTTCTTCTGCCGGACTTGGGGATAGCAGAGGTGTCTGCGATCTGAAGTGGGGCCGCAGGAGAATCTTTCTT
Organism: Iris pallida; assembly: GCA_029216955.1. Classification (NCBI taxonomy): domain Eukaryota; kingdom Viridiplantae; phylum Streptophyta; class Magnoliopsida; order Asparagales; family Iridaceae; genus Iris; species Iris pallida. The sequence continues at coordinate 8,775,610 of JANAVB010019198.1, read as the reverse complement.
ACCATCTTGAGCGACCGAGGGTATCCCATCGAGGGCTTGGAGAGGAGCAAATGACTTTGGCCTCCACTCTTTGCGAGCCTTCGTGGTGCGGGTGCGTTTCTGGACCGGGCCAGCGCTGCCTTCAGAGAGCATCTCTTCGAACGCCTGTTGGTCGAAGCGGACGACCATCTTCTGTTGTGTGGAGCCAAGTTTGGCTGCATCCGATTGCGTCACCAACTCCTCAGCCGTGGAGAAGTTAATCCCCAGCAGAGTCGCCATCGTGTTTGCCATTGATTGTAAAAGAACAGAACAATTATCGGAGGACTGAACTTAGACTCACAATACAAACTCGCTCGTACAAAGAAAGCCTAGGGACGAAAACCTAGGTACAGCAGACTAAGTACGATTGTTTATTTTTGATTCTGGGGGGTGACGATAGAGGCTCGGGAAAGCGACGGCCGCTCTGCCTTACTCCTTGGACGATCGGTATGCAGCCTTGGCTCGGGGAAGATCTGCTCGGCGTTGACGAAGAAAGGTTCTTCTTACTCTCCTCGGGTTGCTCTCCTGGCTTCTCTCTCTCTGTGATTATCAGGAAAAGGGGGAGCTCTCTCTGTGTATATCTCTCTCTTCTTCTCTTTTTTTTTATTCTTTTTTGTTGCCGACCTTTTTTTTACCTGGGAATGATGCTGGCTATTTATAAGAGTGGGGTAGGATCATTAGGGTTTGCTGATGATTATCTATTTGGAATGTCGGTGCTCCTTCATTCTATCTGGGCCCTTGATCCTGATCATAATGAATCTCGGCCACTAATGCGGATAGCACCAAATCTTATGAGCAGTTAATGCTGACTGCTTTAAATCTTCGTGATTGATTATGCCAATATTTGATTGCTCGCCACGTGTCCTATTGGCTTGATGATGAATGATATGCCCTGATCTCGGCAATTATGATGATGATGTCGAATATTCTCGTTGGGATTCTGTTGCATCTTCAGTGCCACATTTTTTAAATTGAAGATCCTGCCAGGGCCGCATAGGGTGACCAACACTTGAACCGCAGGGGGATACTACTCGTGAGCCGCATGAGTCAATGCCTCATCGAGCCGCAGGGGACGAACTTTCCGTGAGCCGCATATGCATAGTTTCTGTAGGCCGCATAAATTAGCGTGGTGTTGAGCCGCATAGACCGGGCTATGGGTGGACCGCATATGGCGGATTTTTGTTAATCATATTAGAGTGACTCCTCAATGAGCCGCATGAAGCTCTTCTCTATCCGAGCCGCATGAGACTTTTGCCACGTGGCAATCTAGGATTTTTGTCAGATCGGGTCAGAGATTTTCTTCTTTTCCCGAAGAGTCTGTCATTATGGCAGAGCCATTATGATACTTTATGTCAGAGACAGCCGTCGAGTCGTGTCAGAGCATTAAATGAGGCCATTACTCCAGTGGCCAACTGTGGGGGGGTCACACGTGTCGTCAATTGAGCTGCATATTCCTGCTGAACCGCATTCATCCCCGAGCCGCATGAGTCTGAGGGTCTTCTTTTGGGCTGCATAGGGCAACTCCAGTATGAGCCGCATAGACTTGCTACCCAAAACCGCATGGGCTATTTATGTCTTTATTCTAATATTTTCCATGCTTCTACAGCGAGTCCCTTCCTTTTGGCCGCAGCATCAGTCGACTTGGAAGCTTTTGGAGTCATGGTTAACTAGGACAGAATGGATGACAGGGACAATAAAGACGAAGGAGAAAAATCTCTCTCTCCGAATGACCCATATTTATAAAGGTTTTCGAAAGAGCGCCGTTTCGATTCTCGTATCCATTAAAGATAAATGATGACGTTTGGGGATTTTATCCTTAGTAACCGTCAGCTTTATCTCGAAAAAAGAGCCCAAATCCAAAACTAAATCAAGACATTAAATGCAGCAGTGACAGCTGGCAGTATGGATGGGATCTTCCTGTGGCACAAGTTCTCCCTGCGGCACAAGGTCTCTCTTGACTCGAAGAACTCCCTACGGCGTAACATATTTTCATGCTTCTTATTCAAAGTATTCCAAATTTGTAATTTGAAAACTTTGAAGGGGGTCTTGTAGAAGCATGAAAAAATGGGGTTCATGCGGATCACAACTGGCCGTATGAGTACTTTAGGACAAATTGGTCCGCATAAAGAAAAGCCGCATGATAGACTCGGTATGCCCCTGCGTCCCATCTTCACTACCTCAGATTGTATATCAAAAGCAACCAAACTAATTTTAGTCACAAAATGAAGGAGTTACTTATGCGGCCAAGCTGATCAATCCTTCTGATAAAGCTGACAAACTCTGTCAAAACTGACAAAACTGACAGCTGACACTTTGACAAAAAGAAGATAAGACGTGACACAGGGTCCACGTGCCTGGACATGGCCATGCGGCCAGAAGGACTGCGACCCGAGCCGCATGAACCTTATGCGGCTCAATTTATGTGCTTCATGCGGCCAATGATGACTGCAATCTGAGCCGCATGAGCTTTATGCGGCCCAGAATATAGAGTCTATGCGGCTCAAAAAGTCCCCAAGCTACATGTGGAGTACGATCTAAGCCGCATGAGTCTTATGCGGCCCAGCGTGGCCGAACACTAAAAGACATATGCGGCTCAAAATGACTCAAGCAGACTGATCCTATCCCGCGATAGGACACGTGGCAGGCTGACCAAGTCTCAACTACCCAGATTTGCTGTAACAAAATCTCATCAAGTCACCAGCTGGCGGCCAAAGAGCGGGTCTTTGTGTGCTGTTGTAGCCACGTGGTCACGTGGCCATCTATGCGGCTCAAGATATCTATCACTATAAATAGCAGGGTACCACACCCATGTAAAAGGCTGGCAACCTACGAAGGGCAATTTCTTCAAGAGTAAGGATCACGTCAGATAGTCCAAGGAGTAAGGCAGAGTTGCTACACTTTTCTGAGCCTCTATCGTCACCCCCCAGAATAAAAAACTAAACAATTGTACTTAGACTGTTTTCTAGGATTTCTTTCTAAGCTTTCTCTTGTACAAGCGAGTTTGCAATCAAGTTCAATTCATCTATAATTCTTGTTCTTGATATTTTATGGCAAACAATATTGTCTTCGAATATTATTGTAGGCTTATCTGTAACTGTAGGTAGTTAATAATTTACTCATATATGATGAATGATCGATCGCAACCACCCACTTTCTCTTGTTGCTTCATGTAATGCAATTAAATCTGCATGGTTAGAGAAAGTTGCTACTGAACTTTGCTTTGTTGATCGCCAAGATATAGCTGCATTATTATTAATAAACACATAACTTGTTTGGGAATAACCCTTATGAGGGTTAGAAAGATAACATGAGTCTGTATAACCAACTAGACGAGAGTTATTAGTGGAATTACAAGAATAAAATAATCCCATGTCAGTTGTTCCACGAAGATATCTCATTATGTGTTTAACTCCATTCCAATGTCTAAGTGCAGATGTAGAACTATATCTAGATAATAAATTAATAGAGAATGCAATGTCTGGTCTTATGCATTGCGCTAGATATAGTAGTGCTCCAATAGCACTTAAATACGGCACTTTAGGACCAAGAACGTTTTCAGCTTCTCCATTTGGTCGAAATGAATCTTTATCCAAATCCAAACTCCGTACAACCATAGATGTACTAAGTGGATGTGTTTTATCTATTCTGAATCGTTTCAAAATCCTTTCAATATATCGGAATTGATACACTAATATTTTACTAGAACTTCATTCTATTTGCAAATCGAGACAATGCTTTGTCTTTTCCAAGTCTTTCATTTCAAGTTCTTTCTTCAAATTGTTTACAGTTTTCTCCAATTCTGCAAGAGCCCCGATCAGGTTTATATCATCCACATATACTGCTACTATAGAAAATCCATTCTCGAATATCTTAATAAAGACATATGGGCAAATTTGACTATTTTTATATCCTTCTTTAGTCAAATATATACGAAGACGATTATACCATATTCTTCCGAATTATTTCAACATATATAATGCTCGTCTAAGTTTAATTGAACACAAGTCCTTTGACTTAGTCTCTAGTATTGTAAATCTTTCTGGAATTTTTATATAGATGTCAGTATCTAAGTCTCCATATAAATATGCAGTTACAACATCTAAAAGTCTCATATCAAGATTTTCAGAAACTGCGAGACTAATATCTAAAAGTAATGATATCCATAACTGGAGAGTATGTCTCAACATAGTCAATTCCAGGTCTTTGAGAGAAACCTTGTGCTACAAGTCAGACTTTGTATCTTTCAACTTCGCTTCTCTCATTTTATTTTTTTACGAACACCCATTTAAAACTAACATGCTTTATGCCCTTTAGTGTTTCCACTATAGGTCCAAATACACCACATTTTTCTAAAGATTTTAATTCTGCTTGAGTAACATCTTTTCACATTGCCAATCTTTTCTTTGTCGACATTCATTTATACTACGTAGTTCATTTTCACTATCATCATTGTCCTTTGATATTTTAGTAGCTACTGCATAGCTGAATATGTCATCGATGACAAGTACTTTTATATTCCATAATTCACCTAAACATGCATGGAATATCGAAATCTCTTCATTTTTAGGTACCTGTGCCTCTCTAGAGGCATCCATAGGCATTTCAGTAAATTTGGAAACATGCACGTCTCTATTAGTTATTTTCAGAGCTCCAGCCACTATCGAACTTTTATCAGGACAAGATGTTTCATTAGCTCTCCTCTTTCTAGGAGCACTATCCTTAGAACCTATAGGCCTACCATGCTTTTGACGTGTAGTAGTAGATTCATTTGTCGTCTTATTTAGATTTTGTCAACTTGAGCATTAATTCTGGCCGATACATTTATAGCTGGTACATGTGATCTAGTTACCTTTGCGACATCATTAAATGCATCATGTAATTAATTTATAATTTCTTGCAAATGTATCATTCTTCTTGTCTCATAATCACATTGTAGAGTTCTCAGATCTTGATAAGATAGAGTAGGCGTATTACATGTCAATTCACACCGTTCATTAGCAATAGATTGTTCTTTTTTATATGAACAATTTGTTGCTTACTTCCCCCTAACGGCGGGAAGTCTCTCTTATCAAATTGGTAATCTTCAAATCTTGCAGTAAAGACATCACCAGTCATTAGTTCCAAATACCTTATTATGGAAGAAGATTCAAAACCAATGTATATTCCCAAACGTCGTTGGGGATCCATGTAATGCCCCAGTCCCAAAATACGTAGGACAAGGAACGTAGACGTGCCAGCTGTACACATACGAGTAAATGAATGGCTCGTATGTATACATAAGCTGTAAAATGTAGTAAACCATGATCAAACTAAATCTCATCCACAATATGAAGGTTTAAAGATATAATCAACTAGTTATTTTGTACAAATGTTGGGCGGAGACAAATCTACTACCAACAATTTAAAATAAGAAGGAATGTACAAATAAATGATTTGGTCGAGCGAAGCAAATGACGAGTCCAATAGCAATCATCACGAAGGAAGGAATGGCCTTAGCTAGAGCACCTTCAAGAATCATGAAACACACACCTGGAGAGATAACCAGGTCCTCAGAGGGATGTAACAAGACACATAATATCATGCCAATAACTGAATAATAAAAGCTCAACAGAAAAGTATGCATGAGTACTAACCATTCTATGTGGAATGCACTTTAGAGGACAACATTCTATGCAGGGGCTGTAACGGATTCACGCAAGCAAGTAATAAAGAGTGGCCAACAAATAGCGCTCATCCGAGACATTATCGGCCGGGTAACACGTAGCGCTCATCCGAGACACTATCTCCCAAATGTGTATAAAAATAAATGTAGCCCCTACGCTAGTAGCTGTCCCCTCCCTCCAATGATACTATACGTGTGTCGTAACCATGACACACAAGCACGTGTCGTTTCCATCACACTGTTTTATAATAGATAACTGTCAAGTCTTCTAACATGCATCTATTGACAGTCATTCCTACGCATACGCACGGGGGATCAGCCCACACGCAAGTGACCTCTATATGATACTCACAACTCTCACACACAACTCGTGCACAGTCGTGACAAGTCAATGAGACACACTAAATTTGACGGTAGTCCCTTAACTCTAAGCCAATTGCATAAAATATCAAGATGATATTTGAGGAGAATTTGAGGAGGTAGATACATATATTAGTTTTTAGAAAAATTTCCTACTACTTTAAAAATATGTTTTCCTTAGTCAAGAGGATTTGTTGAAAAAATACTATGAAGTATATTTACTAGTAGGAGAAATTTTTAGGTAAATAAAATTAGACATAATAATCATAATAATAATTATAATAATATAACTTCTGAAAATTAATAAAATGATAATAATTAATGTAAAAAAATACTTGGAACTATCTACCTCATATATTTTATAGAAAATTAATAACAATCATAATAATAAGTAAACTAATAAAATGATAATAATTAATATAAAAATACTTGGAACTGTCTACCTTATATATTTTTATAGAAAATTAATAATAATCATAAGAGTATAATAAGTAAACTAATAAAATGATAATAATGATATAATAATAACAACAATAATTATTATAATTATAATAAACTTCTTCTCTAAATTTTTAACAGTGAAAGAGAGGTGGGTAAGTAGTAATAATAATAATAATTATTATTATAATAATAATAATAATAATATAAACTTTACTCTCTTCCCCAACTGAGGAGACAGTGAGAGAGAGAGAGATTGAGAAAGAGAGGGACGGGCAAAGGGGTTACCAGAGGGTTCTCGGCCATGCGGTGGGGGCTAGGGCGAGAAATCTCCGACGGGGCCATAAATCGAGAGAGGGGAAGAAGGTGGCGACTCCGGTTTTGGATGCAGGCGCGGTCGGCTCCAGGAGAAGCACCCGACGGCGATGGGGATGTCGGCCAAGGCGGAGGAGCCTCGGTGTCGGCGGCGGTCGCAGGTGGAGGTGGGTGCATGCGCCCCCGGCGCGGTGGCGAGCGCCCTATTCTGGCACGGAGGAAGCGGATCTAGTGGCGGAGGGCGACACCGGGCGGCGGCCAGACTCGCGCTCGGCTGTGGGGGCTCAAGGCGGGGCCAGCGCTATTGCGGGCGGCGGGAGAGGTGTTCCGTGGCTGGGTGGCGTATACGCACGGAAGTGCTGCCTTGGCGGCTGGCGGCGTGGCCGAACCCGCGGTGGCGGCACCGTGAGGGCTCGGCGGACGCCGAGTGCAGGAGGCAGCACGGATTTGGCGGATCCGGGCGAGGAGGCTGTACGAGGCCAGCCATCACTCGGTGTCGCCGGGATCGGCGCCGGACCTGGGTGGCACGGCCGACGGGGTTAGGTAATAGTTTTTCCCCCTTTCTATAATCTTGCGTGTTGATGGTGGTGGTAACGGTGGTTGGTGGCGGTTGCCCTGGTAGTGGCGGTGACGGAGACGGGGTCGGATGTGGCACCGGTGGGGGTTGGGGTTTCATCAAATGGTAACAGGTGGTGGCGTTGTCAAAAAGTACAGGGTGATGGTGGTTATTTTGGTAACAGTGGTGGTGTTGTTAGGCTGTGGCCGGTGATGGCCACGACGGTAGGTTGGTTGGGATGATGGTGGCAGTGATATTGGTATTAGTGGTCGGAGGATGACAGAGGAGGGGAAGCGGTGTTGAAGGGATGCTGTCGACGTAGCGAGGCGAAACAGGGGCATGGCTTAGGTTTAGGTGTCGTATCGGGATGGGTCCGACACGGCTGGGTTGGACGTCTGGTTTGTCGGACGGGACGAAAATTATGTATGTGTAATGGAAATTTTAGTGGATGTAGAGGCACAGACACGATGCACAATATGGATGGTAGAAAATCATGGACGAGTACCTCTCCTTGTAAGGAGGTGGGAATTCACAGTTGGATAAGAATTATGAAGATTTTAAATTCCCAATGGATAAATTCCATATTAATTCAAATCGATTTAAAATCCAATTCAATATAGATAAAACTTATCTTTAATTTAAAAGCTATTTAAGATAAGGTCAATAAAATCTTTTTCCAATTTAAATCATAATAATTAATTAAATATTAAATCAAACAATATTTTAAATACCATTTTCATGATTAAATAAATATAGTAATAATAAATTTCAAAAATTCACGGTAAATACTTAAATATTAAATCGTAAAATAGCTCTTATAAATAACAAAACATATTAATAAACAAATTTCAAATTTCGCAAAATATTTGGAATATATTTCATATAAACAGTAATTTTCTAAGTCACTACTTATTTTTAAATGACGAATAGAATAACTTTTTTCAAAATATTTATCATGTTTGTTTGAACATGTACTTTCCTATATAAAATAAAATTTATAATAAAAATATTTTTCTAAAATATGTACCTCGACACATATTCGCACTCGTCGAGCAAATACGAAACGTAATTCTCGTACGCTACGCAAATACAACAATGCGAACTCGTATACGACGTACAGCTACGAAGTACAAAATAAATACAAAAATATTTAAAAAAATCGTAGTAGAAATTTAGGAGGTTTACATCCTACCCAACTTACAAGAATTTCGTCCTCGAAATTTAGGAATAGGTAGGGTTGAGCGTACGATTACGAGAATAATTCACTCCTAATCTTGAGTGGTGATAATAAATGTAGGCCGAAAAAAGGGCGAGGAGTTTAAGACGAAGCTGTAGTCACATTGGATGACAAGGGTCATAAGTGATAGGTAGGCTAGAGGGAATTCTAGTATAAGTGCATTCGTCCTTCCAAAATAGATGAAGGCGAAAGCAATAAAGAGTTCAGAGACGATATTACGAATACGTGGTTCAAAGACGACCGAATAATCTCAAAAGAATTGTCAAGGCAGTCGTGGATGAAATTTTAGAGGCCAAGTTTTAATTATGTTCTATCTACGTAGAGCAATAGGTAAAAGCAAACCAAAGTGCACTTGATTGATCAGACCATCATGCACCGGTTCTGATTAGACAACATGTTAGTGAGCGCGCTCAATAACATAAGTCATAAACAAGCTCGATAAATCAATGAGCTTGCAAAACTAGATTATATCAGCACTATTGGTCAAGATGGTAAAATCATAGGCACGAGAGTTTGTCGATAAGAAGTTTAAGCGATGATTTGAATAACGGAATCCAGCAAGCAATTTGAACAACAATAATCTAGATAAAAAAAAAATTTGGTATAGTTGAGGAGATATCTCATGGCATCCCAATCGATGTCTAAATTAAAAATGACTATCATTTATCCAAGACGTGCAAGCTCACAAAATACAACAATTTTCCAATCTTAAAAATTTACTAGCTCGATACTCTTGATTCAAAATTTCATCATCATATCTTGAATCATCTTATCAAGTGGTGATCATAAAATATTCTCTCTTTTTTCCTCGAATCAAATTTTGTCCTTCATAATAATCCTTCAATCAATTAAAATTCACTTCTATCTTCATCACAAAAGTTGTATTCATAACCATCATAGAAAGATCAAATCTTAAATCATCGAAAAAGATTTTCAAAATTCTATCCCCAAGTTTATATTCCCTATACATTTTTTTCCCCAAATAGTCTTTGTCGTTTATAATCGCTTCAAAATTAAATACTAGGTGAATCTCTAACCTTCCCCCCCTTTTTTTCAACATAAACATGCATATTTCCTCAAGCTTTAATTCCCTTTGAAATTTCAAATTTTTTTTAATTAATTTAAAAAAAGTCAAACTCTTCTAGGAAGTTTACACTTAGTTCTCACTGTAAGGAAAGTTTTATCCCTTATGCACCAAACATAAAATTCATTTCAACTTTGGATTAATTTCAAACCTTTTTGGCACTCGCAAATATACTATCCCTTGATCTTCCCAAAACATAATATCACACCTCTTAATCAAATATTACATTTAACTAATGTCTCATAATCACGTATCATTTTACTTGATTAAGCCACTAATCTCCTTTATGATGCCTTCCAATCTAGCCCATGTCTAACCAAAGGGTGTCATGATCAAATCTTTATCTAAGCCCAAGGAATCACAAGAGCAAGGTTGCATGAATAATAACAGAGCAAAATAAAAAATTTCGAAGAGAAAATCAAAACGGTTGGGAAGAAAGTATTGGTTAGGCTCAATGGTCGTGATAGGGTTTGGATAATAATTACAGATTATTGCACGAAAGTAAACATAAAATGCATGGGTCTAAGCAAATTAATATAAGGCACGAAAATAAAAGGCACGGGTAGCAATCAACATAAAGCACAAGCTAAGAATTTTTAAGGAATTAGGTGGACCATAATCATTTATTGGGTCGAAGAACATGAGTCGAGGTTGAGTCCTTGTCTATAGTTGAAAAGCATGTCGGTGTCATGGTAAAGGTGAAATGTAGCCCTTTTGTCTTGAAAGTCGTAGGATAAAAATAGAGTACAAGGGGACATGTTTTAGTGGGACATGATATGTCTATGTGAAGGTGGGCTCATCTAGGTCTTGTGTGCGAAATCTGTTGGGATGAAACTGTTGGTCTTGTGCTCCGAATGTCAATGTCACGGTAAGGCACACAAAAAGATCTAAAATAAAAAGTGGGAGTTCATGAGATAATTATTATCGCACAAAATAAATGACCAAGCTAAAGCATGAAATAAAGATAATTCAGGTTCTAGTAGATCAAGGTAAAATAAGTTAGGAATGTAGTTTCTAGAGATATGATAGCCACTTGATGGGGTGTGATCAAGGAGTAATCCAATTTTTTCTTAAGTTTCAAATGGTTAGAAAGTCAAGATTAAAATCTAGATTTGAGGAAATGTTGAGTGAGTCAAGATTGAAATATAATCATAGGATTTGGTAGATGACCAACTACACTTGAGTATATACAACTATCATGGTCATGAGTGATATGGCAATTAATGTGGACTACTTTATCTATCTTGGTTGCCTATCCATTTTTGAATCTAAAAATTTGACTTCTTCAAAACTTTGCAATATAATTTCTCCAAATAATCTAATAAAATATCTTTCTAAGCTGCCAATCATACCCATAACTTAAAATTTAAATTTATTTTAATCAACCTCAAGATAACCTTTATCATAACAATTTTTTTTCCAAAAATGTATCATAAACTAACATTTTCACCTTATCTAGTCACATCATAATCATAACTTAAGATTTTTAAAATCTCTAATTGTCACGCCCCAGAACCAGAATACTGGAGAGCGGGGGCAGACATAGCCAGCTACGTATATAGAAGTGCAACCCATCTCGCTATACGGTCACGGCTGTCTAGGATACATGAGGGTTTATCTACAAGCCAGCAGTCTCTTAAGGTCATGAACAGCCTATTGTCTCAATCACAAGCAAGTAATTAAAAGTTACAAGATGTATGATCATTAAATATACAATAGTAAGGCGTCCCAAACATTACATATTCAGCTGATCATGAAGCTAGTCATTGTAAAATGTCAGGACTAGCAAGAGTTTAGTCATACATGATCAACCCTAGGATCTGTCAATCATGTTACAGCCCGTAGGCAGACAGTAAGTAAAGTGCAATCGAGCTAAACAGGTGCTCGTCGGCTAAACGCCTCAAAAGAATATTTTTACAATAAAGTAGAAGATCAAAAATAAACCCACTCGTTGCCAGGGTTCCGTCTAGTGGCCACCATCTGGCTGGAAGGTCGGTAGATCCTCTGGAGCTGCTCCGAAATCTAGCCATACAAAACCAGCTGGGTCAGACCCCAAAAAGAGCAAGTACCACAAAGGAAGCTTCACTTAGGAACTAAAACCAGCAATCAGCATAAGAGTATAAATAAAAATAAGAACTGGAAATAAAGAAAATACATCAGGATGATATACGACGAGATAACCATAGAACTATTCAAATAACCAGGTTACAACCCGTAAACCAAACAAGGACCGGGGTTGTAACCCTTCGTCTGAACAGAACTTGGAATTCTCACCATTTATCAGTAAAATAAATATAAGCGTTCTGGTCATGCAGTAATCTGGAACAAGATCAGGACAAGACTAGACTGGTTAGACTCCATCCAATCATTTCACGGCCAAGCAAGAACTATGGCTTGATACTTTAACTAACTAGGGTTATCACAGACCTATTTACTAGCAAGATGCAGTAAGATTATTCCACAGCCACAAGCCCTGCAGACCATCCAGGTTACCCAGGACGAAAGATTAGGGTTGAATTCAGGTGGGTACATCATCTAGGAAACGCATGTACCCTTAAGTAGCTTGAAGGGTGCAACACATGACAGTGTGCTGGAAATGTGCCCTACTCGACGACAGGCTACAGATCCCAGGCGCGCCCAGGTAACGGGATTTCCTGTAGCTGGGAAATCTCTTCATGACTAATGTATTAATCTAGTTATTAGTCCTTAGTTCATTTCAATCGGTACTCCTGACCGTGGTACTCAGGAGTCCCTCCCTAGACATGATGCAAGACAGGACTGGTTTATTTCTACAAGCACAATCGCCCACGGTGTCCATGTAATTTATACATGTCATGTCATGTCAGGTAGCCGTCGTAACAGCTTCTCAAGATATATCATGTCAGGTTATCATGTCAAGTGTACTTGTCAGGAGTGCGCCACGGCGGGCCACTATCATGTCATGCCAGGTCACTTATCAGGAGTGCACCCCTACGGGTCACTATCGTGTTATGCTAGTTCCTTGTCATACCATGCCATGTACAATAGTCATTCCAAACATAATAAGTAAAATCAAGTTCATAACAAAAGGCGTAAGGATATAAATTGGGTATAAAATATATATATAATAATAGCAATAATAAGATAACAAGACAGGGCACAGAAGTCCATGCGGCTCAAGGGGAGTGAGTCCATACGACTGGGTCAATACAGGTTCATGCGGCTGGGACTGCACGCTCATGCGGCTCAGGGAGCCCAAGGCGCATGCGGCTAGAAAGGCGGGTTCATGCGGATGAAGGGAGGGTCAGCTTATGCGGCCACGAAGGGAGCAATCGCCATGCGGCCGGGGTTCAACAGCATATGCGGCTACTGTTTGCAACTAAAATTGTTTGATTGGAAACTTTAATACAAACAGAACAGTGTTACAATGTAGGACTTAGATGTAGTCCTAGGAGTACACTTTTGTTTAAGCTGGGTCCTTAGTGCCAATGGAGCGAGTGGTAATGCGTTAACTTCGTTGACCGGCTGACGACGGTTATCGGTTCTCTGAAGGCGTGGATTGCTCTGGGTGCTGGAGCTTGCTGAGAGGAGGAAGATGTTGAGTGTCTGTATCTGCCTCTCTGGTGATTCTTCGTATGTTTGTTGTGGATTCTGTGTGTATGTGAAGGAGAAGATCCCTCTATTTATAGTTTTGCAGGCTGGCTGCTCATGCACGCATGTAGGATGCGCCGGTGTGTGGGGACGCCACGTGGAAGTTGCTGATGGGGGCGCGTAGATGATGTGCCCTGATTGAGGGAGAGAACTCTTCATACTGCCTGTTGTGAGCCGGCACGTAGCAGAGGAGAAGATCTTTCTGTTGCTGAAATCTTGGACGAGTTGAGTCAAAGGACACGTGTCATCGACCCATGGCTCGAAGATCTCGAATTTGGGGGGGGCAGTGATCTGGTGAGCTGCGTCTTGGATCTGGGCGCAGGAGGAGGCTGCGGCTCATAACCTTTAGGAGTTACAAACCATTTAAGGCGCATGGCTTTTGAGGCGCATGCAGGTGACCTTCCTTCTGTCTTTCGGGATCAGAGATCAGTCTGGGGCGCATGGCTTTTGAGGCGCATGCAAAGCTTCAACTGGAGACTCTTCTTCTGTCTTTAGGGATCAGTGAAGGGTCTGAGGCGCATGGCTTTTGAGGCAGATGCTGGTTTGGATGTATGGCCATAGAGGCGCATACGGATGGCCACGTGGCCGTAGCCGTCGGAATAGAGTCATGATGATACTGACGTTGCCGACGCTTCGTTCTCTGAAAAAGCTGTCAACTGTTCAGACTTTGGGAAGCGTGCTGCCAACTCTGGTGTCAGTTCAGCATTTAATGTTTGTGATGTTCGATGGACAGCTGAGTGGGCATATTGGTTGGTGTTCCACTCGACATGGAGATGTGAGGGAGGGCGCATCCTCTGTGATGCGCCGGATACTGTAGGGCACGTCTGTGTGATGCACCTGAAGCTGGAGGGCGCGTCCGTGTGATGCGCCGTTTGGCTGGCGCATCCGACATGTCCTTTAATGACGCGGCTGTCTCGCTCCTCGAGTGCTATAAATAGCCGTTTGGCTAAATTCGAGGCGTCCGGTTCATCCATTTAATGCAAATTCATTGCACAAAATTCAGAGAGTCATCCACTTGGCGCGTGGGTTTGATTTGCCCGGCCTATAAATAGTGGCATGGAGAGAAGGTTTGCTCCTCATTCCCTCACGTACTTCCAACATGAACTTGGATATGTGGGTGCATTCTGTTGACGAAGTGCTCCCGAGGGTGAAGATGAGACGTCGTGTTGTCTTCGATGCACTTGAAGGTGACTGTTACATCCAAAAGACGGAGTCGAGGGCTTCTGAGGCAGGCGGAAGGTGCCTGTTGCATCCAAAGATAGAGATGCTCGGGCCTCGTTTCCGTTATTCCGGAAGAGCCGTAGATCGGAATGGCGGTGCTAGGCTCTCTTTTCCTTCAAAGTGGGTGCCGCCCACTTTGATTGTGTTGAAAGCTCCTTATGCCATGATTTCGATCACGGTCTTCCTTGGTCTTTGGAGGCTCTTTCGAAGCCTCCCCTGGCCGCAGCATTTGCGGTGCTCTTCTCTCCCTTGGTTCCAGCCAGAGGGTTAAATGCTTTGCTTGGCGGAGCACTTATCAGGCGAGCCTGGCTGGAAGAGCGGCACATAACTGGGCTCTGCTCGGCCAGGTGAGCCTGGTTGGAAGAGTTGCACATAACTGAGCTGCTGAAGGAATGCACATAACTGTTTTCCATAAATAAATTCACTTTATTTATTTTGTATCTGAGAAAATTACAACTGTAGGAATCTAATCTAGAAGACGATTACTTTATCCCTTGGACGATGCGATGAAGAAAACTCGAACTTCGAAGAACTTGGACAGCAACTGGGCAATCTCTCTGTTCTCTCTGAAAATGACTTGTAGTCTCTGATGAATGTGAAGAAACTCTTTTTTATAGAGTTCAGGATAACTGTCCTTAAGCATACGCTCAGGTAGTTACTTGACGTGTGCATAACTGCAGGGACGCGTGGCGAATTCTGATGGAGACACATTAGCATGCGGTTGAAAGTAGTGGAGCATGTTCAGGAGAGATTGATGGCCTGGATGCCACGTTGCATAACTTCTAGAGAAGTGGATAACTGGTACAGGACACGTGAGAATGTGTGTTGACTGTAATCCTGGTTATGGTTGCTGTAATACGCTGCCTCGTTGAAGAAGAGTTTATACGCTGACTTGGACAGCGTAGTGCCATAGGAAATCCATACGCTCACTTTGTGGACAAGGAGTCATGTGAGGTCATACGCTCGCTTATTTAGCAAGGAATCATGTGAGGTCCATACGCTCACTTGACTATGTGAAGAAGGAGTCATGTGAGGTTGATACGCTCACTGGAGAAGTGGCCACGTGGCTATTATCAATCTTCTTTGGTACACCATATCTTCCCATAACTGATAAAATCTTCTCGAGCGTCGTGACTGCGGATTTGACGGCTGACAGACTGTCAAAACTGACAGGAATGATGGCTTTTGCATTTATGAAGGCTGCTGAGTTGTCCTCGTAAAAGACAAAACCGACTCTTCGAAAACTTATACGACGGTTACTTTTCTCGTGACAGCTGTCTTTGCACGAAAGATGAAGTGTCAGATTCATTCCTCATTTAAACATATGCTGTGCTGTCACTTCAGTAAATAATAAAATATTTACTGAGCGTATGGCTTTTGAATGAGCGTACAACCCTGAATTGAGCGTATGGTCTTCAACTGTCATCTGTCTTTAAGCGTATGGATGAAAAAATGACAGCGTGTCATAATTTTCCACATCCTACAAGGCCCCCTTCAAAGTTTTCAAACTTTATGAGTTTCAAAAGTTCGAAATTACTTTGAACAGAAAGTGGGAATGAGTCCTGACACGCTGGCATGAGTTCATTAAATGTCATGATGACTCTCCATTTTTCGAGATTGATTGAATCTAATAGAAGAATATGAACAGCCAGCAAGCTCTATTATATAAACCGAGAGAATTCAATTTTTGACTTTCATCTTTTGCAACCATGACTCCAAAGGAAGCTGCTGAAGAAGAAGCACGTAAGTTGGGATTCTGTTCCCATGGTGACCCCACTTTTGGGGGCCAAGAACCCGAACCTGTCGTCATCGAGCTCAAGGACGACCCTATGCATTTAGCCAAGAATTTCTTGGGCTACTTTGGTCTGGACGGCTCCTCTTCTTCTGATGGGCAGAGCCTCGCAGAGAAACGCAAAATGTTCGTTGCTCTGTTACACCGCATGGGGGTCCAAAGCGTAGAAGAGTTAGGCGTCAAGCTTAGTCGCTCTGAAAAATAGAGCATGACTTTGTTGCACCCTTTTCTTTCCCTCTCTTTTTTTTTGTTTTGTAAGGCCATCAGTGCCTTTAATGAAAATGAATATTCAAGAATTCTCTGTTTAGTATAATTTTGTGTTGAAAACCAACATGCACTGATGAATAACTGTAGAATACGCCGTCTTCCAAGTTGTAAGTTACGCTAGATAGCGTATGCCACTGAATAGCGTATATCAGCGTATGTTACGCTATAAATTACGCTGTCCTTTAACATTGTGATTTACGTTAAATAACGTATACCAATGAATAGCGTGCACCAATAAATAGCCCGTAAGTTACGCTATCTTCCAACGTTTTGGAAAGCACTCTTTGAATATTTCCAAGGCTGTGCTGGTTTCCAAAGTACACGTGTCATTCATTCCACGTTTACGAACGCTATTCATGCGGATCCTTTCCAAGAATAGGTTCATGCTCCATACTTTAAATAGATGGATGAACTCCACGCAAACTCATCTTCCCATTCTTCTTCCTCTCTTCTGAGAATGAATTTTCTATGAGAATGAAATAGGTAAGCCATGTCGTCTGATGTCAAATCTCTGTACACGCTACCAGACATGGATCTGTCAATCCTTAGCAGCAAACTCAGCGGTAAGTTCAATATACACGCATCGAAATTTTTGTTTGCTAAGGACAAATTCATCTTCCTGAAATGAACAGAATACATCTGTCTTTGCTTGGCCAGTTTCTGTTAACTGATTTTTCTTTACTGTTTCTTGCAGAGTTTTGGCTGAAAACCTTCTTCAGAACTGGCATTGGTGATATGGATGCTGTGGACAATGTTCTTCTGACATCTACATCAGGGAGCTCATATGCTTTTGACGCGTATATCAGACAACTCAGAACTCTTCGTGAGATAGAAGGGTCTTCCTCAGATGGTAGGAAGAGCCTTTATACACGAGAGTTGGATGGTGGAGTCAACTCTACCCCGAGAAATTGGGTAGTAGAGTTCCTTTCACGGCAGAACTAGGAATTATATCCCAAGGTTTGGATACATTCCTATCTGCTTGAGGTGCCGCCGTTCCTCCACGCGATGTATTGGCAGCAACACGCCATCGTGTTGCCATACTCTGTGGTTCTCCTCTCGTCTGAGAGATAAGACCAGAGTTTGATTCCTGCTGGACACCCAGGAATTGCCACAAACAACGAGATTGCCAGAGAAAATCCAAGAAGAAATAGATCTCAGTTGTACATAGAATGAAAATCTAAGATTTGTAATAGATTTCTATTATGATTTGTAGGAAAGTCTAAGAAATGTAATAGACTTTTTATGAAAATGGGAATGGAAATGACAATTCTTCTATGCTCAATAATTTGTATTTGTGGGTGAATTGTGGACATGATAGATAATAAAATCATCTTTTCTGTTTTAGAGTATATGATATTATCAGAGGTATTATGGACATGATAATATATAGGAACTCGAAAGAAAATAGATTGATGTCTATGCAGAGGTCAAAACATGACAAATGAGTAAGTAGATTCGGAATTGATTCAGAGGTTATGAAAACGTGATCAATAACGAATCCCCACTTAATGAACTGATAGAAGATTATGAACGGATGAACCGTCAGGAAATGAAGAACAGATGAACTGTTGAGTGAATGTAATAAATGAACGGACGAACCGTCAAGTATTAATGAACATGTGAAACGTCGGATGAATGTGAGAAATGAATGGATGAACTGAATATCGGGAAAGAATACGTCCCTTCGATCCTGGCAAATATATGCCTATAAATAGAGCATCTCTTTGAGTAGAAGGATCATACATTATTCTCTTTTATTCAAAAATGTCTTCCGAAGAGAACACGAAGAAAGGCGAAGTCGTCTCCAAAGTTGATGAAAATGCTAAAGAGCATTCGACTTCACAAAAGAAGGAGACGGGCGAAAGCTCGTCTGCTCCCAAGCTGCCGAAAGATATCTTGGATTTCTTGGTCGAACAAGGAGAAACCGAAGAAGAAGAAGCAATGAGGCTGACTGCCTGTCAGTTCTTGATGCGGTCAGGAAATGATGTATTCAATTCTTTTGCTAATTATGTATGTGGTCCTCGTCCCAAGTATGAAAGGGATACTAGTGATCTTCCATGATGATGTACTTCTTGAAGAATTTGTCTCAAATAAACTTTATTTAAGGAAACTTTGTTTATGATGTATCCTTCCTGCTGTATATTATTTTGCCTTTATTCACTGATCTTTTAGACTCAGAAATCAAAAGGACGAGATATCATTTTCTGAGATAGAAAATTCAGCGGTGATATGGACATGATTTTCTATACAAGATCTTTATTAAATCCACTGGGAATCTAATAAGACAAAATATTAAATTCTCTGGGAAAATGATACATGGTAGAATATCAGTTTCCACTGGGGAAAATGACATCGAAATAGCTTTTGTAGAGAGAAATAAATTTTTGATTTTACACTTGCCGGGGAGTAATGAAAATATTATTTATACATAATATTTCTTTAAGAATTTGCCATTGATAGGCATCATTGTGACTTTCCCGTCCATAAAGGCAAGCTGATATGCTCCATTAGAGAAGACTTTGTTTACTACGAATGGGCCTTCCCATTTCGCGTCAAATTTATCTTTGCTCATATGTGTCATGGTCATCGGACGTCTGACAGTAAGGACTAATTCTCCCTTTTGATATGTTCTGACTTTGACTTTCCGATTAAAAGCTTTTGAGATTCGGGCTTGATACAGCTCGATATTTTGTTGCGCATACAATCGTTTTTCATCTAGAGCTTCCAACTCTTGAAGTCGAAGACGATCATTGTTCTCTGCAGTGAGTTCATTAGCGATTGCTATCCTTAAAGAAGGAATTTGAATCTTTAAGGGAAGAACAGCTTCACACCCATATACCAAAGAGAAAGGTGTACATCCGGTCGCATTGCGAACTGTGGTACGATAAGCCCATAAACATTCACCAAGCTTTTCACTCCAGTTACGTTTGTTGGAAGAAACGAACTTTTTCAAGAGTTTGATGATTGTTTTGTTGAAAGTCTCTGCTAGTCCATTGGCTGCTGGATTATATGCTGTAGAAGCCAGATTATTAATCCGATGATCATCACAGAATCGAGTAAATTTCTGGCTGACGAACTGTGGTCCATTATCATGGATAATGCGCCGAGGAACACCAAATCGATAGATGACATGATGTTTGACAAAGTTGATAACATTAGAAGTCTTGACTTCAGATAACGGGATTGCTTCAGCCCATTTAGAAAAGTAATCAGTTATTGCTAGAATAAACCGATGTCCTTTTGATGATGGTGGATTGATAGGACCGATGACGTCCATGCCCCAAGCTTCAAAGGGCCATGATGCCGCTGTTGGGTGTAAGAACTCTGATGGTTGATGGATAAAGTCTGCATAAATTTGACAGGCTTTACATTTCCGAGCATATTGAATGGTATCAGCTACCATCGTGGGCCAATAATAACCCATACGTCGGATACGATCTTGAAGTTTTGGACCAGGCTGGTAAGCTCCGCAGACGCCATCATGTGCTTCACGGATTATCTGTTGTGCTTCTTCACCAGCGATGCATCGAAGGAGAAGGCCATCATAGGCTCGACGATATAGTGTCTTCGTAGTATGATTATAATAGAACCTGAGAGACCGACGCCGGATAGATGCTGCTTCACTCGGGTTATCAGGAAGTATGTCATACAACACAAAGTCTAGAAACGGACGTCTCCAGTCTTCAATTACGGTGTCTATTTTGTTGGAAAAGACATATTCCATAGTAGAATCGGAAGAAGACAAGGACACTTTGTCAAATTTTAATTCAGCATCAAAGTTGAGAGAATCTTCGTCTGGATTATGGGGAAAAGCCAAAGCCAGATTATTTTTGACGCAGAATAGTTCTCGGTTATAAACCACTATCACTTGCTGACGTCTGATTGGTATGGCTAATACAGCAGCAAGATTAGCCAAAGCATCAGCTTCTGCATGATAGGCTCGTCGAACATGTTCAATAAAGAAACCTTCAAAGGAGAAGGCCATAGAGAGTGCTGTTCGATGATAAGGTATCAAATCTTGATGACGAACTTCATACGTTCCTCTGATCTGATTAATGATAAGCTTAGAGTCTCCATAAACTTCTAAATATTGAACATCCAGATGTTTAGCGAGTTGAAGACCAATGAGCAACGCATTGTATTCTGCAACATTATTTGAACATGATTGATCCAGAGAATAAGCCCTCTGAATAGTTAATCCCTCTGGGGATACAAGAACAATTCCAACTCCGGCGACAATATCGCCGTTAGGACCTATTCTAGATGCTCCATCAAAGAATAGACGCCAGGTAGGAACTTCTTCAGAAACCAGATTTGAATCCAGAACTTCATCGGGAATCTCATCATATAATTTAGAATCTTCTGGGACTGCATGAGCTACTAGAAAATCAGCAAGAGCCTGTCCTTTAACTGACTTCTGAGGAATATAATACATGTCATATTGGGCTAACAAGATTCCCCAATTAGCTAGTCTGGAGTTGAGAATACCAGGTTTCTTCATCATAATCCTGATAGGATTCACTCTGGAAATGACATGAATTGTTTGACCGATAATATAATGTCGCATTTTCTGAACAGCAAACATTAATGCTAGGCATTCTTTCTCGATTGGAGAATAACGCGGTTCAGCGCCTGTCATTGTGCGACTGAGATAATAAATGGCCTGTTCATGACCATCTTTATTTTTCTGGGCGAGTAATGCACCAAGAGAATGATCCATAGCTCGAACATATAGAAGAAATGGTATTCCCGAGACGGGAGGTACCAAAACTGGAGGGTTCATGAGGTACTGTTTGATGTCATCAAATGCTTTTTGACATTCTTCGTTCCAGATGAAAGATACACCTTTCTTCAGAAGTTTGTTGAATGGTCTACAGCGTCCTGATAAGTTGGAAATGAATCTCCTGATATAAGCAACTCTTCCTTGAAATCCTCGTAGCTCTTTTAAGGTGCGTGGAGGACGCATCTCTTGGATGGCTTTGATCTTCTCGGGATCCACGTGTATACCTTTAGCGGTAATGACGAAGCCGAGAAATTTACCACTAGAGACGCCCAGGAAGGACTTAGTAGGGTTCATTTTAAGTTGATGCTGACGCATTAAATCAAAGATAGTCTTCAAATCTTGGATATGATCCTCCTTTCGTCGACTTTTGACTGCAATATCATCAACATAGCATTCGACTATTTTTCGGAGATGTTCGCAAAATATAGTGCTCATTGCTCGCTGATATGTCGCTCCTGTATTCTTGAGACCAAACGGCATCACCGTATAACAGTATGTACCGATCGGCGTTCTGAAGGAAGTGTGTTTTTTATCATCTGGAAACATTTTGATCTGGTTGTATCCCGAATACCCATCCATAAATGACATTCGTTCGAAACCACATGTATTGTCGATCATGACATCAGTAATTGGAAGAGAAAACTCGTCTTTAGGACAAGCTGCATTGAGATCGCGAAAGTCTATACAGACTCGGATCTTGCCAGTCTTTTTAAGGACAGGAACAATGTTAGCCACCCATTCAGGATGTTGTTCCTCTCTAATAAATCCAGAAGCCATAAGCTTGTTGACTTCAGCTTCAATTGCATCCATAATGTCTGGACGAAATCGTCGCTGTTGTTGTTTGACCGGTTTAGCATTTGGCATGATATTGAGTTTGTGCATTGCGATCTTCGGATCTAGTCCTGGCATATCCTCGTAGCTCCAGGCGAAGACATCGATATAATCACGAATAAGCTTGATCATGTCTTGCTTATCTATTTTTGAAAGACTCTCACTGATGAATATTGGTTTAGGGGAACCTTCTTCACCAATATCAATTTGGATCAGTTTATCTTCGGTAGGAGGTTCCCTCTGCTCGAACCTGAATTCCCATTGATCATCTAATCTTTGAGCCCATTGTTCTTATTCAGGTGATATTTCAAAATCATCCTCATCTTCATCATTTTCTTGTGGGCCATCAACAGAGACCATATTGATGGATAGAATAGAGCGATGAAGATCGCCAACACTCGTGTCAGAATCCCAAGAGAGAGAATCAGAAGACTCAGATCGTTCATCTTCAGATTGTTCGTCTTTATTGAATTTTGACTCTTCATGGATTATGTTGATAAAAGAAGTAGGAGCAATATAACCTAAACCACATTTTGTCCTTCCGTATTTTAATAGAGGAATTCGAACAGGCATTCTTCTTCCTTTTCCATTATTGAGATTGGTTCTAAAGTCATAACCCATATTTTTGATAATATTTTTGGATTGTTGACTGTAGCGACGCAGTTGTAACCTCCAGTATCATCGTTTATGTCATCTTCTTCCAAGTTAGGAGGATTCTGAGGTCCTTTATAGAAAAATATTGGATTTTCTCCCTTCTTTCGACTGGGGACCACAAAGTATGATTTCTGTATAGAGTCTAATGATACGTCTGTATGAAAAGCTTGAACAACCTCTATAGTTAGTGGCTCTAAGCTATTTATCAATTGTAAATAACTTTGTACATAACCACAAACATCAATATACTGCAAAGGAGATGCTTCATTAATACTAGATGCTGTATTTACAACAGAAGGCTGAGCCTTATCAGACTTAGTCAAATTAATGACAAAGGGGGAGGAAGAAGAATAGTTAGAATTTTTGTTTCGATTAAGATCGATAACAAAAGGCTCAGGAGAGGTGAGCTCCCTTAAAGAAGACGGTGGATAAGTAATGCGTCCACTGACTGGAATGACTAGAGTATCTGATCTAGCCTGAGAAGATGGAGGGGGAGTGATGAGTCCACTGACAGGAATGATCAGCGAATTTTGTGAAGCTTGGGAAGATGGTGCAGTAGTGCGTCCACTGACAGGAATTATCAGTGAGCCCTGGGCAGATGATGAAGTAGTACGTCCACTGACCGAAATTATCAGTGAGCCTTCTTCGGATGATCTAACAGACTGTGGAGGAGTGATACGTCCTTTTACAGGAATAACAAAAGTGTCAACTTTGGATATCTCATCTTTATTATCCATAGCTTGCAAGACTTTCGAGTATTCATCTTTGTACATGCGAGCGTCATTGAAGTAAGCTTCGACTCCTTTGAATGGGTAAAGATCTGCCACTTCTTTTTGAACCTCTCCATTATCATCAACATATTTGAAGCACTGATGAAGGGTTAAAGGAACGACATTATGTTCATGCAAGAAAGGTCTCCCCAATAGAGCATTGTATGAGCAACCATGATTGTCGATGATGTAAAAAGTAACCTTAGTACGAAGATCGCCTATTTGAAATTTAAGGCGAATCTTGCCTAAAGGCTCACTTTTTCCTTGATTGAATCCCAAGATGGTAGTGATAGTGCTGGAGAGACTATGCACAGGTATCTTCAATGCATCTAACATAGCCTTTGGCATAATACTGAGAGCGGATCCTGGATCAATCAGTAAACGATCAACCTTCATAGAATCAATATATCCTGTATGATATAAAGGACGATCATGTCGATTATCCTCTAGCAGCATATCGTCCTGCGTAAAAGTAATGTTTGGAATAAATTCCAATACATTATGGCAATGAGAAACAGGTCCTGTTTCCAACTTCTTGAGAAGAGTTAAGCAGGTTTCTGCTTGCAGCAGTACTTCACTTAAAGTTTCTCGAGTCTCTTTAGAGAGGCGTAAGAGCTCGAAGATTGATAATTTAGCTGGGATATTGGCTAGTTGAGCCAATATATCAAAATTATAAGGCTTTTCAAGTCCTGTAGGAGATGACTTCTTCAATGGTTTGTCGAAGCGGACTTGTTGTTTGCCTTTATCAGCTGCTATTGGTTTAGAAGGAACTGTCTCAACAGGAACATTTAAAGGTTCTTCAGTAGAGACTGGAGTTGAAGCTGTAACCAGAGGAACGTCAAAAATTTCTTCAGGAACTTCAGCATAATCTTTCAAATATACTTTTCCTGAGCGAGTTCCAGCATGAACTTCAACTTCAGATTCTGGTTCAAGGTCTATGGAAACCATGCTGCAATTCTTTATTTTGCTCTTGGTTCTTTTATGTTTGATGAAAGCTTCATTCCAAAAACCAAGGCCAACACGAGATTGATTATGTCTCATGGTGATGGCCAAAGGTGCTCGGAGTCCCTTGCCTGAGTTCAAACCTGGGGCAGTGGCTAGATCATAATCCATTTTTGCCATCAATTCACGAGATTGTGAACTGTATAAATGAAAAGCAGGTTTGTACCTATCTTCAATTTGAGGTACAGATTTTATCTTCGTAGAAAGTGAATTTCCTGCTGAGATGAAAGTAGAGGTTAGATAAAAATCGGATGTGAAACTAGAAGTCACATTGCATGACTTAGTCTTCCCGAACTTCTTTTTAGATGAGGAAATCTTCCGAGGAGAAGAGGAAGACGTCTCAAACTCTGTTTTTAAGTCTGGGTGAATCCACATGATTTCTCCCTTCTTAGTTGTGACAGGAACAAGTCCGTCATTCTGTGCTGGTGGGATGTTTATAACTTCGAAAGTTGCTTTGGGGATAGGAACAATCCCACTTTTCACCATTAAAGGAGGGAAGTCACCGAACTGCATTGAAATTACATTTACTGTGACTGTTTTGTCTTTGGGTGTTAATGTCACAGCCCCTGATTTAATCATCTCTTGAATCTTCCCTTTTAATACATAGCAAGACCGGATTGTATGACCCAGTATTCTATGATATGGACAGTATTTTGGATGATCTGTTTTATTGGCTTCATCAGGCTTTTTAATTTCTGGCAATTGAATCTTATTACCTTTGAGTAAGCATTCAAAGATACCCTGAACATCGTCATCATCGAAAGAATATTCTTCTTTCGGCCGAGGAGATCTCTGTTGTTGATTTGTTGGAGCTGAAGTAGCTTGGGTAGTCTTTACCTCTTGACTACTGTTTTGGAGATTGACTTCAAGAGCTTCTTTCCCTTTGCGATTATTGGGTCGAGTACTATTGCTAGCACTTTGATTTGATTCTTTGGGAGCCATTTGTACCCCCAGACCCTTGAAAGTCTCAGCACTGACCTCGGCAGCCTTGGCACTGACAATGAAAGAAGGCCAATCTTGGAACTGAGTGGACCCTGTCCACATACTGATAATTGGTAAGAGGTTCGACTTGCAAGTGTCGATCGTAACAGCATCGGGAGTTCCAAGAGGCATTTTAAGGGCTTCTCTTCTGAATCTCTCAATAAATTCCTCAGTGGTCTCATTATTCTTCTGTTTGATTCTTATGAGGGCCGACATGGTCATATCATTAAGCCCTTCGTAGAATCGTTCAAGAAACATTTGCTTAAAATCGACAAATGAGGTAATGCACCCATCAGGGAGACTTCTATACCATTCATAAGCCGTTCCTTTGAGACATCCAATGAACACCCGAGTAAGGAGGGCGTCACTTGGTTGCAATTGATCAGTCATTACTTCAAAATGATTAATGAACTGACTTGGAGAGGTTGTCCCATCATAGAAAGAGATGGTCGGAGGTTTGTATTTTGGTGGATACGATACCTGCTTCCATTCTATCGGATAAGGCTGTTTGATGCCTAACCTTTGTAAACCATCTTTCTGTTTGAATGCCTCGAATTGAGTTTTGAGATTCTTCAATTCTTCAGAGACAACTCCCAAAGATTGTGGAGTTGTGGCTTGTAGAGTGTAATTGGGAGGAGGGATTGCAGCATATGTACCACCCCCAGCTCCAGAGTGACTTGGTGTGGTTTGTACAGGGACATTAGATTGTACCCCTGGAATAGTAGAGGGTTCAGGGTTTGGAACAACAGGGGTATTCAATACCACTGGTGGTGCTGTCTGTTGTTGAGCCTGCATTAGAGTGTGCATAGCACTCAATGTATCTGCCATAGCTCGTAATTGTTGTTCTAAAGAAGAAATCCTCTGTTCATGAGCCTCATTGCTAGTCGAAGGTTCATGATCACTTTCTGCCATATAAGTGGTAATCATTCGAGGAATAGATGATGAAACAGTCTGTTCTGAATCATCACTGTGTGAATCAGTATCTTTCCCAGGGCTTTTTACAGGAGTCAATACTGGAAAATTAGACTCTCCATGGAAGTCTTCTGTGATCTCCGGATTGCCACTTGGATGAGAAGAAGAAGAGGCTCTGGTCAAGGCTCCGGTCCTGGATCGAGTGCCGAGATAAACACCATCTTCAGAGTCTGATATAGCATCAGACCGTATGCTACCCCCAATGTTTCTGGAAGTCATGTTGACAGAAGCATAAAGAGGTTCATCTTCATCCAACATTGGTTCATATTGAATCCATTCGAAAACAGATTGTCTTTTTGGTGAACAACAACATTGGATGACAATCCGAGGTTGGAAGTCACAACCATGCTTTTCATGGCGAATATGGGCAATGTCATAGCCAGATGGAGTGTCAATTCTCTGTTTATTTTGCAAATATTCTCGTAGATCTGTAGGAACAGATTGGGAAGTATTTGAAGATAGTTTCTGTGTAGAAACTTGTCTTTTGTTCTTCTGTCTTCTTGGTTCCTGAGTGTATAAAGACTGATTAATTTGAGCCACATAGTTCTTGGCATATTCTGCATCAGGGTCTAATATACTTGTCTCAGTGGAACCGAACCGATTCTGATTAAGCTTATTACGAAGATCCGTGGGAGATTTGACTCTAATATCAGTCTTGGATACTTGTAATTTGCCTTTCTCAGACCGAGAAATTTTGAGAGAAGGAAGATGAGTATTATTCCGACTAGGAGTCGGTAATAATCCATCTTTGGAGGAATTAGCCAAAAGGCGTTTTCCTTTGTTTGATCTAGTAAGAGTACTAGTCAAATTAACTCCAGAGGTAAAGACCTTAGGAGTAGAGGAGTTGACTAAAGAGTCTTTCTCCTTGGTTGGCACAAGATGTGCAAGTTGAGGGGGAATCATTTGTATGTTCTGTAGAAGAGAACCCCCAATCTGATTTTCAGAAACAGTCAAAGGACTGTATTTGTTAGCATACGCTGACTTCAGTTTGGACTTCTGGTCATACGCTACCTTTTTATTAGCATATACTGGCTTTGGCTCAGCGTACGCTGCCTGATGTTGGCTTTTGTACGCTGCCTTTGCCGTACGCTGCCCTTTGAATGCCATACGCTCAGAGTCATCAATGGCTAAAGAGCCGACTGCTGTTGTAAGAATAGAAGGAGAAGGGACTTTGACATGTCCAGAGATGGTTTTCTTTGAACACATTGACTTGGTTAAAGAACCAATTTTGTCAGCGTGACTAGGGGAAACCACTGTTGCCGTGTTCAGAGAAGCCGAAGTGTGCTTTATGGAAGTTGAAGACGTGTTCTTGTCAGCATGAGAAGTGACAGAAGCGTCTCGAATTGCTGCAGAAGACTTAGGGACATAGACGGAGTGTCCCTTCTTCTTGGCAACAGAAAGAGCGGAGGAAGCAGTGCGGCCCTCCTTCGCCTTGAGCATTTCTTCATAAGCCGATTGGTCGAATTGTACAACCATCGTCTTCTTCGTCAAACCGATCGACGAAGTATCGCATTGAGTTGTTGCTATCTCATTGGAGGAGACAGCTTTCCCCAGCAGAGTCGCCAATTTGTTTTCCATAAATAAATTCACTTTATTTATTTTGTATCTGAAAAAATTACAACTGTAGGAATCTAATCTAGAAGACGATTACTTTATCCCTTGGACGATGCGATGAAGAAAACTCGAACTTCGAAGAACTTGGACAGCAACTGGGCAATCTCTCTGTTCTCTCTGAAAATGACTTGTAGTCTCTGATGAATGTGAAGAAACTCTTTTTTATAGAGTTCAGGATAACTGTCCTTAAGCATACGCTCAGGTAGTTACTTGACGTGTGCATAACTGCAGGGACGCGTGGCGAATTCTGATGGAGACACATTAGCGTGCGGTTGAAAGTAGTGGAGCATGTTCAGAAGAGATTGATGGCCTGGATGCCACGTTGCATAACTTCTAGAGAAGTGGATAACTGGTACAGGACACGTGAGAACGTGTGTTGACTGTAATCCTGGTTATGGTTGCTGTAATACGCTGCCTCGTTGAAGAAGAGTTTATACGCTGACTTGGACAGCGTAGTGCCATAGGAAATCCATACGCTCACTTTGTGGACAAGGAGTCATGTGAGGTCATACGCTCGCTTATTTAGCAAGGAATCATGTGAGGTCCATACGCTCACTTGACTATGTGAAGAAGGAGTCATGTGAGGTTGATACGCTCACTGGAGAAGTGGCCACGTGGCTATCATCAATCTTCTTTGGTACACCATATCTTCCCATAACTGACAAAATCTTCTCGAGCGTCGTGACTGCGGATTTGACGGCTGACAGACTGTCAAAACTGACAGGAATGATAGCTTTTGCATTTATGAAGGCTGCTGAGTTGTCCTCGTAAAAGACAAAACCGACTCTTCGAAAACTTATACGACGGTTACTTTTCTCGTGACAGCTGTCTTTGCACGAAAGATGAAGTGTCAGATTCATTCCTCATTTAAACATATGCTGTGCTGTCACTTCAGTAAATAATAAAATATTTACTGAGCGTATGGCTTTTGAATGAGCGTACAACCCTGAATTGAGCGTATGGTCTTCAACTGTCATCTGTCTTTAAGCGTATGAATAAAAAAATGACAGCGTGTCATAATTTTCCACATCCTACAATAACTGAGCTGGATGCACATAACTGAGCTGCTGAAGAGATGGTAGGATGCGCCTGGCTGGAGGCGCATGACATCTGCTGCGCCTGGCTGACAGCGCATGGTGACTGCTGCGCCTATCGGAAGGCGCATGGTGGTTGCTGCGCCTATCTGGAAGGCGCATGGTGGCTGTTGGCTGTAGATCTAGGATCCTTCCTTTGTAGAAATTCTCCTTTGTACAACCTTTTCTAGACATTTAATGGACTTTTATATATATAAATAAAAAGTCCTTCTTCGGATGTCCATGGCTTATTTGATTAGCTGTCTGAGTTCTGGCACATATAATGCCTGGCGCATGGGCTTTCTGGTGGTGAAATTCCATGCTTCTATAAGACCCCCTTCAAAGTTTTCAAAACTTTTGAATAAGTTTTGGAATACTTTGAATAAGAAGCATGGAGGTCAGGGCGCATAATTTTTGGGCGCATGCTTGTTCGGGCGCATGCTCCTTTCAGTTGATGATGATGACGCCTTGGTAACCCAAAAGATTAATGATGATCTTTTGGTTGTATTTGTTGTTATCTCCTCACGGAACCCGAAGCGACGGCTGAGATTACACGTCATCGGTTCACGCGTGCGACCAAGCCCTATAAATAGGTAAGGGTTGGAGAGAGAGAGTTCATCTGCTCTGTGCCTTTGCTTTCTTTAGAGTTTTTCTTCAAAACCCTAACTTTTTCTTCTTTGAGAGAATGGCTCCCAAGACTCCTCGCGGTGCCGGCAAGGGGAAGGAGAAAGCGAAGGAGTTCGTTGGTGAGGATGCACCTATCACCCCTGCAACTCCGACCGACGTTCGTCCTGAGGTGACGGGTAGGTTCATCTCCTTCACATAAGATTTTGGGCCAGACTGTGCCCTAACTCAGATTTGCCGACGCGTATGGACTTTTGTCCTGATGATACGTCGAGGTTCTACCCCGCCGACGTGCATAGGTTTACACCTTTATCATGCACCGAGGTTTAATGGCTGACGCGCATGGGTTTCGTACCCTGATGATGCGCCGAAGCCTTCGCTGACGCGCATGAGCTCACGCTCTGCATGCGTCGAAGCTCCAATACTGACGCGCATGGGCTTACGCCCTGATGATGCGCCGAAGCAAGTTGACGCGTATGGGCTTACGCCCTGATGATGCGCCGAAGCTCTGATGCTAGCGCGTATGGGCTTACGCCCTGATGATGCGCCGAAGCTATTTGACATTTTTCTTTTTGCCTGACTTCCATCTTTGTTGTATCAGTGTCGATGACGATCCCTTTGTTGAATGAGGTCCTTCTGGACGCTTCTCTTTGTCAGATAGGAGTTGATTTTGACGAGGCGGTGATCAATCCTGCGAAGGATGCTATCTTAAAGGACCAACCTCGTGAGAGAATGCTACAAATCCAGACCCAGTTGCCTCTTTTCCTCCAGAGTATGATGGAGAGTGGTAAACTGAAGTCTGCTGAATCCGAAAGTGTAACTTTCTTAAAACCTGCCTTTCTGTTTGGCGACCGACAAGTCTCTTCCGAAGCGAAGATACTGAGGATTAGAGAAGACTGGTTCTTTTCTGCCAAAGGCATGGTTTTGTACATACGGCAGGTTGACCGCCAGTTGCCGCTGACGGCTTTTTATCGTCTAGCTTCGAAGAGAAGGATGGGTTGGGAACTTACTCCCTCTCAAGGAGGGGCCTTGGGAGGTACCCTCTCAATTGACGCCTCCTCGAACCAGCGAAATACTTTGACCGCTTCACGGGCCGGTTCTTCTTTCAGTTACCGAGCCTTGCGTCCTGGGAGCATCTACAGTGAGGTCCCAAACGACACGTTTCCCTTCAGTGCCCCGATCTTTGCAAATCGGATGCTGACATCAAAGGTGATGTATCCGACAGGTAGCTTCAGAGTCGAAGGCTGGTGTCACTACATCCCGAAGTGGGACGAGTTGACCACTTGGGTGCTTTCAAGGTTCGAGGTTGAGCTTAAAGAGATCGGGCTGACAGCCGCCATTCGGGCCACGCAGGCAGGCGTGGACCTCAATAAGCCTATGTTCCTTGCGCTCTTGGAGCTTTTCAATGCCCAGACTGGTAGCTTCTTTACTCCGGTGGGGGAGTTGGGATTGGCCCTTCACGAGATGTACGAAGTGTCCAAGCTTCCTTGGGGCTCGGAACCGTACGAGGAATATTTTCCATCAAATGAAGAGATCCAAGTTCTGGAGGATAAGGACCCGGAGATGATGGTTGTTTTCAAAGAGGTAACAAGCCATCATTATCTGATGCACCGGAGGGACAAGGGCAAGACCCAGCCTCATGTGACTGCTTGGAGGGACTACGTCTTCAGGCAGGACTTGACGGATCCTTCAAGGATTCGGTTTGCGACTCCGCAGGGATTGAAGCCCGCGGAAGTGAGTTCTGATATAAGCCGGCTGGACGAAAGGACTCCACACTCTAATGAGGGCGACAAGGCTACGTACAGCTGTTTCTGGCACTGCGGGCACCGGATGTCATCTAAGGCAGTGTTGACGTCCTACTTGATGATATGGCTCCGGGATTGCGTATTTGCAGGTGGATCTGGTGCCGTCGAGAGGGTACATCGGAATCTCATTTTGCCTGCGGTGAAGTTGGCCTGTGGACGACCTTTGGCTCTCCTCCCCGCGATGGTGTGCAACCTGTTGCGCGGTTTGAGGTCCTTTGCCGATGATGTGATCCACGAGAGAGGAAATAATGATAACTTTCCCCGGGCCGAGCTGCCTTTCCATTATCTTATGGGGTGGCTGATCTTGCATCATCCGAACGTGATGAGTCCCGGTCCGGAGGAGGACCATGTCGAAGGAGATGCCTTCATTCGCCGCTTCTATAAGAGGAAGTGGTCTTACACTGGCGTCCCTGTTTGCAGGAGAGTCTTGTCCTACCTTCAGGGGTGGGAGATTGTCAAGGTTTGCCCGATCTTCAAAGATTTCGAGGCCGACCAGGATTTAGTTGACTCTGGTGAAGATGCGGTCACTCTGCCGAAATGGAGTTTTCGTTGGTTGCAGAGTATCCGGCCTTCTCACCTAGTCTACCGCAACCAGAATAGGTGTTATCTGGAGCCTTATCTGCCAAGCCGATTTGCTCGTCAGTTTGGCTATACCCAGTTAATGTTGCGGAATCCCAGTAGTAGTTTAGGCTTCATCGGGAGTTTGCTGGATGGAGCCCGGGGCTGGCAATATTATAACGCTGGATGCACTAGCGTTAAGTTCACCACGCCAGTTCGCAATCCTCGGCCGCCGATCCTATATCCGGCCGCCAAGCTGTATTGCACTATGACTGCTATGTCCTGGTTACGACAGGGAGACTAGTTTCATTATTGGAACCCAGCTGGAGGCGACAGCGAATATATTGATGGCAGCCCGATCATATCGTCCACCAGAGTTGGCGGGGTATCGGGCTGTTGCTGCAGTACCAGTGGGAGACCCATCTGTCGGGAAAAGGCGTGCTGACACAGAAGCTGGTTCTTCTGTACCGAAAAGGTCGAGACGGGCGCCGACCCCGAAGGTTATGGAAGTGCCACCTATAATGCCAGCAGGATCAATCCCTGTTGAAGTAAGGAATATTTCATAATTCTAATTTTTTTTTTCATTATGGCGACTTATGCTCTTCTTCTTGTAGGGATTGAAGAAGAAGTCCCGTATTTCAAAATCGGGCGCTAGTAAACCGAAGGAGGTGGCAGGCTCTTCTGATGAGCGCATTCCTCCGATGCTAATGTCTCCCGTGGAGGAAGGTCCCGAAGATGTTCCTGCGGAGGTTTTAATATCTCCCGATTTCGAGGTCACAACAACTTCTGGGAGAGCACCGTCTGCCGTGGAGGCCTTGGATGCTGAGGGTCCTGCGGACTCGAGGTATCCTGATGATGAAGTGGACTGGAGTTCGTCGCCTTCCGATGACGTTCCTCCGGTCTTGCAAGAATCTGCGACGGGGACAGCAGATATGGTAGAGATAGAGGAGAGGGTTGAATCCCCTCTCTATCATGATGAGGGAAGGTCGACTGCATTATTGCCGAGTCCTACCCCGGCTTCAACCGTGGAAGTTGAGGTGGCTACCACTCAGGAGGTAGCGACAGATTCTGTCCCTGTTGAGGGACTCGATGATGAGACCCATCTGTCAGTCAAGACCGCTGCGACGGGTCAAGAGACAAATGATAATCTCCCTATTCTGCCAAAGGAGGTACCAACTGTTGATAGGACGTTGGGGGTAGAAGAGGTGGCTGTTGACGTCGGAGGTTCTTCCGGGCTTGAGCAGGGTAAGGGTGTAGAACCCTCTGCCGCTCCTTCTACTTGGGGGACCATCTCGACGCCTGTGCCGGTTGCTTTGGCTCCTCGGGCTAGAAGTCCAGCCCCTGTTGATGAAGAGCCCATTGATGCCGAGGTTCAAGCCTCGCTGATTGAGATTGGCGGATCTTCTTCCGGTCCGCGAACTGTAGTAGCTCCTCTAACTCCCGCGATGACGCCGCAGGTCCTGGCGGATGCAGACGAGTATGTAAAATTCCTCGTCGAGGGGGTGTACAAAATATTGCAGAAGGGTGTGTCTGCTGTGATGGATGCCAATGGGAGTTTTGCGACGGCAAAAGCTCTGGCAATGCCCTGCATCGAGCTGATTCGTATTCACCAAGGCCACGACCATATGGCCAAAATTCTGGAGGCTTCGGTGATTGAGCTGGATGAGCGGCTCGCGGAACTCCAACGCATCCAGCGAAACGACCTCTCTGTCCTGATAGATGCGAAGAAGGGGAAGCTGATCGCCGAGATCGAGTCTTCATACCAGGCCACCGTGGGCGTTTGGGAGCGCGAGGTGGCTGAGACTGAGGCGCGGTAGAGCAGTTATCTCAGTCCATGAAGACGATAGTGGAAACTCGAGCTGCATTGGAAGCTAATATCGCGGATATCGACACCCAGATGCGCCGTCTTGAAGACCAACGGGCCCGACTCCAGTTAAAGGTCGAGCGTGTCCGGGCTGAACATGCGGCATTTAAGAAGGATGAAGCGGCTTTTACTCAGCGAACTCTTGCCTTGGCGCAGCAATGACAACAGCTTGATGAGAAGCATGCAAGTGATACTTCCGTTGGGGCCGTTGAATTGATGCGCCGAGAAACAGAGCGACGAGTCCTGGAGAATGTGGAGGCCCGCGCAGTCGACTTAAAGCTTCGAGTCAGGGATCTCTCAGCCCATCCTGGGAAAATTCAGGGACCATAGCTTTTTCCCTTTTTCTTTTGTGTTCTTTTGCAACCCTTACTGGGGAATGATGTAGTTTCTTGTACTCCTTTTTCAGAAGAATAAAGAAGTCTACAACTTTTTTTTTGTGATGTGTTCATCTTTTGTTGTCATGAACTTGATGATTTGTGTGGACCTATTATCTTTTGCGCACCTTGGTTTTCAGGTACAGATAATAAGTTTGAAGGAACCATTATGTTTGCTCAGAGGTAATGTGGACATGGCAATCATTGGGTTCGAAATGATAGAATCTCCCTACTCAGAGGTATTATGGACGTGGTAGGAATGATCTTGGGGGATACGCTGAACAACTCAGAGGTTATATGGACGTGGAAGTTCTGCGATAAATGTACAATAACACAGGGGT
This sequence comes from Iris pallida, assembly GCA_029216955.1. Taxonomy (NCBI): domain Eukaryota; kingdom Viridiplantae; phylum Streptophyta; class Magnoliopsida; order Asparagales; family Iridaceae; genus Iris; species Iris pallida. The sequence continues at coordinate 8,740,784 of JANAVB010019198.1, read as the reverse complement.
TGTTTGTACAAGATGTTTACTCAGAGGTAATATGGACGTGGTAAACATGAAGGGTAGCGTAGGCTTACGAAGTGTAAGATTCCGCTTTGTAGGGTGTAGAGAGACAACTCAGAGGTAATATGGACGTGGTTATCTTTCTACTGGAAGATGCCACGAAACAGCTGGGTTCTGGAAGCGTATGAGTTTGTGGAAAGAGGTTGTTTGGGGAAGTACATGTCTGGAGGGTGTCAAGAATAGTACTTCTTTAGGAACTTGCCGTTGATGGGCATCATGAACAAGTCTCCATTGGGTTTGGCGAGGCGGTAAGCACCGTTTGAGTATACCATCTCTATGATGAAAGGTCCTTCCCACTTGGGCTCGAACTTTCCTGGTGTCTTGTGGGTCAACACCATTGGTCTTCTGACTGCTAAAACCAGGTCGCCAACTTGGAAAGTCCTCTGTTTGACCTTTTTGTTGAAAGCCTGTGATATACGGGCTTGGTAGAGCTCGATGCGTTGTTGAGCTAAGAGACGCTTTTCGTCAAGTGCCTCCAGTTCCCGCAGACGACGACGTTGATTGTCCTCTTCTGTGAGTTCGTTTGTGATTGCTACGCGGAGCGAAGGTATATGTATCTCGAGAGGCAGTACTGCTTCGCTCCCGTAGACCAGGGAGAATGGAGTGTTGCCTGTTGGGGTCCGTACCGTTGTGCGGTAGGCCCAAAGGCATTCGCCAAGCTTTTCATCCCAGTCGCGTTTGTTGGATGACACGACCTTTTTGAGCAGCCTAACGATAGTTTTGTTGAATGCCTCAGCCAATCCGTTTGCTGTCGGATTGTTGGCGGTTGAGGCCACGTTCTGAATGCGATTCTTGTCACAGAACCTGCTGAAAATGTGGCTGATAAACTGAGGACCATTGTCATGGATGATCCGCCGGGGTACTCCGAAACGGTAAATGACATGGTGTTTGATAAAGCTGACCACCCTGGAGCTTTTTAGTTCTGCTAGTGGAACTGCTTCCGCCCATTTGGAGAAGTAGTCGGTGATGGCCAGGATAAAACGGTGTCCTCTCGATGAAGGAGGGGTGATTGGCCCTACAATGTCCATGCCCCAGGCTTCGAAGGGCCAGGAGGCGACTATAGGGTGTAGCGGCTCCGATGGTGTATGTATGAAGTCTGCATGAAGTTGGCATGCATGGCACTTCTTGGCATATTCGACAGCATCGGCAACCATGGTTGGCCAGTAGTAGCCCATACGTCGCAGTCAATCTTGCAACTTAGGACTGGGTTGATGAGCTCCACAAGTTCCGTCATGAGCTTCTTGAAGAGCTTCGGCTGCTTCTTCATTGGACAGGCATCGAAGGAGGAGCCCATCGAAGGAGCGTCGGTACAGCGTTTTGGTAGCCGTATCGTAGTAGAATCGAAGAGAGCGTCTCCTGACTGAGACGGCTTCCTTCGGGTCCTCTGGAAGGATTCCGTAGACAGCGAAGTCGATGAACGGGAACCTCCAGTCTCGGACAATAACACCAGTGTTTGTCGGCATGGCGTGAGCTACTGCAAGCATAGGTTGTTTCTGGGACAAATCAGATCGTCTGGTACCGTGATATAGTGTTGAGTCCCAAGGGCGTGCTAATGAGGCTGCGAGGCCGGCCAGAGCATCGACCTCCAAGTTTGTAAACGGGGGACATGTTCAATGAAGAACCCACGGTGAAGGTTGAAATGATGTTCAACGCGACTTCATGATAAGGGATTAAATCTTATGGCGAACTTCGTATTGTCCCGAACCGGTTTACGACGAGTTTGGTCGCCGTAAGCTTCCAGATGGTCGACCCCAGCTGTTGTGCAAGCTGGAGTCCCATAACGAGTGCGTGTACTCGGCAAGTGTTAGAGCACGGCTTCGAAAGAGTACGCACGCTGGATGACCAGCTGATCGGGGGAACCTAAGACTACCCCTACTCCTGCGATGATTTGGCCTTGGGGCCTGTCTCGAAGCGCGTCGAAGAACATCCGCCAAACGGAGCTTCCTTCGGTGCGTTGGATTCTTGGACCTCATCCGGGATATTTATAGAGTTTTGAGGATTCTGGGATGGAGTGTGCAGCTAAAATGTCAGCCAGAGCTTGACCCTTAACATTTTTGCGGCACAAACACCAGGTTGTACGGTGTTAGCAATCGCATGTAGCCAGCCTGGGAGGGGTAGTTCAATGATCCTAGCTTCGTATGAGGATCTGAGCGGATGACTCGGGAAATGACATGAATTATCTGACCCGAGACATAAGACGAGTCTTCGGATGGCAAACACCAAAGCCAAGCATCCTTTTCGACGGGGTTTTACGGTGTTCGGCCCGATGAGTGTTCGACTGAGGTAGTAGATGCTTGCTCGTAGCCTGTATCGTGTTTTGAGCCAGCAGAGCGCCAAGAG
>JANAVB010019198.1:8553978-8738377 GCA_029216955.1 Iris pallida | reverse complement strand
CACTGGCGTCCCTGTTTGCAGGAGAGTCCTGTCCTACCTTCAGGGGTGGGAGATTGTCAAGGTTGGCCCGATCTTCAAAGATTTCGAGGCCGACCAGGATTTAGTTGACTCTGGCGAAGATGCGGTCACTCTGCCGAAATGGAGTTTTCGTTGGTTGCAGAGTATCCGGCCTTCTCACCTAGTCTACCGCAACCAGAATAGGTGTTATCTGGAGCCTTATCTGCCAAGCCGATTTGCTCGTCAGTTTGGCTATACCCAGTTAATGTTGCGGAATCCCAGTAGTAGTTTAGGCTTCATCGGGAGTTTGCTGGATGGAGCCCGGGGCTGGCAATATTATAACGCTGGATGCACTAGCGTTAAGTTCACCACGCCAGTTCGCAATCCTCGACCGCCGATCCTATATCCGGTCGCCAAGCTGTATTGCACTATGACTGCTATGTCTCCTGGTTACGACAGGGAGACTAGTTTCATTATTGGAACCCAGCTGGAGGCGACAGCGAATATGTTGATGGCAGCCCGATCATATCGTCCACCAGAGTTGGCGGGGTATCGGGCTATTGCTGCAGTACCAGTGGGAGACCCATCTGTCGGGAAAAGGCGTGCTGACACAGAAGCTGGTTCTTCTGTACCGAAAAGGTCGAGACGGGCGCCGACCCCGAAGGTTACGGAAGTGCCACCTATAATGCCAGCAGGATCAATCCCTGTTGAAGTAAGGAATATTTCATAATTCTAATTTTTTTCTTCATTGTGGCGACTTATGCTCTTCTTCTTGTAGGGATTGAAGAAGAAGTCCCGTGTTTCAAAATCGGGCGCTAGTAAATCGAAGGAGGTGGCAGGCTCTTCTGATGAGCGCATTCCTCCGATGCTAATGTCTCCCGTGGAGGAAGGTCCCGAAGATGTTCCTGCGGAGGTTTTAATATCTCCCAATTTCGAGGTCGCAACAACTTCTGGGAGAGCACCGTCTGCCGTGGAGGCCTTGGATGCTGAGGGTCCTGCGGACTCGAGGTATCCTGATGATGAAGTGGACTGGAGTTCGTCGCCTTCCGATGACGTTCCTCCGGTCTTGCAAGAATCTGCTGCGGGGACAGCAGATATGGTTGAGATAGAAGAGAGGGTTGAATCCCCTCTCTATCATGATGAGGGGAGGTCGGCTGCATCATTGCCGAGTCCTACCCCGGCTTCAACCGTGGAAGTTGAGACGGCTACCACTCAGGAGGTAGCGACAGATTCTGTCCCTGTTGAGGGACTCGATGATGAGACTCGTCTGTCTGTCAAGACCGCTGCGACGGGTCAAGAGACAAATGATAATCTCCCTATTCTGCCAAAGGAGGTACCAACTGTTGATAGGACGTTGGGGGTAGAAGAGGTGGCTGTTGACGTCGGAGGTTCTTCCGGGCTTGAGAAGGGTAAGGGTGTAGAACCCTCTGTCGCTCCTTCTACTTGGGGGACCATCTCGACGCCTGTGCCGGTTGCTTCGGCTCCTCGGGCTAGAAGTCCAGCCCCTGTTGATGAAGAGCCCATTGATGCCGAGGTTCAAGCCTCGCTGATTGAGATTGGCGGATCTTCTTCCGGTCCGCGAACTGTAGTAGCTCCTCCAACTCCCGCGATGATGCCGCAGGTCCTGGCGGATGCAGACGAGTATGTGAAATTCCTCGTCGAGGGGGTATACAAAATATTGCAGAAGGGTGTGTCTGCTGTGATGGATGCCAATGAGAGTTTTGCGACGGCAAAAGCTCTGACAATGCCCTGCATCGAGCTGATTCGTATTCACCAAGGCCACGACCATATGGCCAAAATTCTGGAGGCTTCGGTGATTGAGCTGGATGAGCGGCTCGCGGAACTCCAACGCATCCAGCGAAACGACCTCTCTGTCCTGATAGATGCGGAGAAGGGGAAGCTGATCGTCGAGATCGAGTCTTCATACCAGGCCACCGTGGGCGTTTGGAAGCGCGAGGTGGCTGAGACTGAGGCTGTGGTAGAGCAGTTGTCTCAGTCCATGAAGACGATAGTGGAAACTCGAGCTGCATTGGAAGCTAATATCACGAATATCGACACCCAGATGCGCCGTCTTGAAGACCAACGGGCCCGACTCCAGTTAGAGGTCGAGCGTGTCCGGGCTGAACATGCGGCATTTAAGAAGGATGAAGCAGCTTTTACTCAGCGAACTCTTGCCTTGGCGCAGCAATGACAACAGCTTGATGAGAAGCATGCAAGTGATACTTTCGTTGGGGCCGTTGAATTGATGCGCCGAAAAGCAGAGCGACGAGTCCTGGCGACGGTGGAGGCCCGCGCAGTCGACTTAAAGCTTTGAGTCAGGGAGCTTTCAGCCCATCCTGGGGAAATTCAGGGACCATAGCTTTTTCCCTTTTTCTTTTGTGTTCTTTTGCAACCCTTACTGGGGAATGATGTAGTTTCTTGTACTCCTTTTTCAGAAGAATAAAGAAGTCTACAACTTTTTTTTTGTAATGTGTTCATCTTTTGTTGTCATGAACTTGATGATTTGTGTGGACCTATTATCTTTTGCGCACCTTGGTTTTCAGGTACAGATAATAAGTTTGAAGGAACCATTATGTTTGCTCAGAGGTAATGTGGACATGGCAATCATTGGGTTCGAAATGATAGAAGCTCCCTACTCAGAGGTATTATGGACGTGGTAGGAATGATCTTGGGGGATACGCTGAACAACTCAGAGGTTATATGGACGTGGAAGTTCTGCGATAAATGTACAATAACACAGGGGTTGTTTGTACAAGATGTTTACTCAAGGTAATATGGACGTGGTAAACATGAAGGGTAGCGTAGGCTTACGAAGTATAAGATTCCGCTTTGTAGGGTGTAGAGAGACAACTCAGAGGTAATATGGACGTAGTTATCTTTCTACTGGAAGAATGCCACGGAACAGCTGGGTTCCGGAAGCGTATGAGTTTGTAGAAAGAGGTTGTTTGGGGAAGTACATGTCTGGAGGGTGTCAAGAATAGTACTTCTTTAGGAACTTGCCGTTGATGGGCATCATGAACAAGTCCCCATTGGGTTTGGCGAGGCGGTAAGCACCGTTTGAGTATACCGTCTCTATGATGAAAGGTCCTTCCCACTTGGGCTCGAACTTTCCTGGTGTCTTGTGGGTCAACACCATGGGTCTTCTGACTGCTAAAACCAGGTCGCCAACTTGGAAAGTCCTCTGTTTGACCTTTTTGTTGAAAGCCTGTGATATACGGGCTTGGTAGAGCTCTATGCGTTGTTGAGCTAAGAGACGCTTTTCGTCAAGTGCCTCCAGTTTCCGCAGACGACGACGTTGATTGTCCTCTTCTGTGAGTTCGTTTGTGATTGCTACGCGGAGCGAAGGTATCTGTATCTCGAGAGGCAGTACTGCTTCGCTCCCGTAGACCAGGGAGAATGGAGTGTTGCCTGTTGGGGTCCGTACCGTTGTGCGGTAGGCCCAAAGGCATTCGCCAAGCTTTTCGTCCCAGTCGCGTTTGTTGGATGACACGACATTTTTGAGCAGCCTAACGATAGTTTTGTTGAATGCCTCAGCCAATCCGTTTGCTGCCCGATTGTAGGCGGTTGAGGCCACGTTCTGAATGCGATTCTTGTCACAGAACCTGCTGAAAATGTAGCTGATAAACTGAGGACCATTGTCATGGATGATCCGCCGGGGTACTCCGAAATGGTAAATGACATGGTGTTTAATAAAGCTGACCACCCTGGAGCTTTTTACTTCTGCTAGTGGAACTGCTTCCGCCCATTTGGAGAAGTAGTCGGTGATGGCCAGGATAAAACGGTGTCCTCCTCGATGAAGGAGGGGTGATTGGCCCTACAATGTCCATGCCCCAGGCTTCGAAGGGCCAGGAGGCGACTGTAGGGTGTAGCGGCTCCGATGGTGTATGTATGAAGTCTGCATGAAGTTGGCACGCATGGCACTTCTTGGCATATTCGACAGCATCGGCAACCATGGTTGGCCAGTAGTAGCCCATACGTCGCAGTCGATCTTGCAACTTAGGACCGGGTTGATGAGCTCCACAAGTTCCGTCATGAGCTTCTTGAAGAGCTTCGGCTGCTTCTTCGTTGTACAGGCATCGAAGGAGGAGTCCATCGAAGGAGCGTCGGTACAGCATTTTGGTAGCCGTATCGTAGTAGAATCGAAGAGAGCGTCTCCTGACTGAGACGGCTTCCTTCGGGTCCTCTGGAAGGATTCCGTAGACAGCGAAGTCGATGAACGGGAACCTCCAGTCTCGGATAATAACACCAGTGTTTGTCGGCATGGCGTGAGCCACCTGCAAGCATAGGTTGTTTCTGGGACAAATCAGATCTCGTCCTGTTACCGTGATATAGTGTTGAGTCCCAAAGGGCGCTGCTAATGAGGCTGCGAGGCCGGCCAGAGCATCGGCCTCCAAGTTTTGTAAATGGGGGACATGTTCAATGAAGAACCCGGTGAAGGTTGAAATGATGTTCAATGCGACTTCATGATAAGGGATTAAATCTTTATGGCGAACTTCGTATTGTCCCCGAACCTGGTTTACGACGAGTTTTAAGTCGCCGTAAGCTTCCAGATGGTCGACCCCCAGCTGTTGTGCGAGCTGGAGTCCCATGACGAGTGCGTTGTACTCGGCAACGTTGTTGTAGCACGGCTTCGAAAGAGAGTACGCACGCTGGATGACCAGCTGATCGGGGGAGACTAAGACTACCCCCACTCCTGCGATGATTTGGCCTTTGGGGCCTGTTCTCGAAGTGCCGTCGAAGAACATCCGCCAAACGGAGCTTCCTTCGGTGACGTTGGATTCTTGGACCTCATCCGGGATATCTTTATAGAGTTTTGAGGATTCTGGGATGGGGTGCGCAGCTAAAATATCAGCCAGAGCTTGACCCTTAACAGCTTTTTGTGGCACAAACACCAGGTTGTACGGTGTTAGCAAGATCGCCCATATAGCCAGCCGGGAGTTCAATGATCCTGGCTTCGTCATGAGGACTCTGAGCGAATTAACTCGGGAAATGACATGAATTGTCTGACCCGAGACATAATGACGAGTCTTCTGGATGGCAAACACCGAAGCCAAGCACTCCTTTTCGACGGGGTTGTACCGGTGTTCGGCCCCGATGAGTGTTCGACTGAGGTAGTAGATTGCTTGCTCGTAGCCTGTATCGCTGTTTTGAGCCAGCAGAGCACCAAGAAAATGATCCATGGCACGGACGTAGAGAAGAAATGGTTTGCCGGTGACTGGCGCTACCAGGACTGGTGGGCTCGTCAAGTAGGCTTTGATGTCGTCGAAAGCCTTCTGGCACTCTTCTGTCCAGACATAAGAGACTCCCTTCTTCATGAGCTGAGTGAAGGGTTGACATTTACTGAAAAGGTTTGCTATGAACCTCCGGATATATGCCAGACGTCCCTGTAGGCCCGAAGTTCTCGAAGGTTCTTCGGAGGGTCCATGTTGAGGATGGCTTTGGTCTTCTCAGGATCAATATGAATGCCTTTCGCTGTGATGACGAAGCCCAAGAATTTGCCGCTAGAAACCCCCAGAAAGGATTTAGCGGGGTTCATTTTGAGTTGATGCGCCCGCATGAGATCGAAGACCGTCTTCAGGTCCTGTAGGTGATCTCTTTTGAGGCGGCTTTTGACTGCGATGTCGTCAACATAGCATTCAACTGTCTTGTGAAGATGTTGACGGAAGATGGTGCTCATAGCTCGCTGGTACGTTGCACCGGCGTTCTTCAAGCCGAAGGGCATTACTGTGTAGCAGAAAATACCCTTTGGAGTCCTGAATGACGTGTATTTTGCGTCATCGGAGAACATCTTGATTTGATTGTAGCCTGACTATCCGTCCATGAAGGACATGCGCTCAAAGCCACATGTGTTGTCGATTATTACATCAGTAATTGGAAGCGGGAATTCGTCCTTCGGGCAAGCAGAGTTGAGATCCCTGAAGTCGATACAGACTCGTATCTTCCCGTTCTTCTTGGTGACAGAAACGATGTTGGCTACCCAATCCGGGTGTTGTTCCTCACGGATGAAGCCGCTAGTCAAGAGTTTGTCTACCTCCTGATCGATGGCATTCATGATGTCCGGACGGAAGCGTCGCTGCTGTTGTTTGATAGGTTTGGCATCAGGTAAGATGTTCAACCTATGCATTGCGATCTGTGGATCGAGTCCCGGCATGTCTTCATAGCTCCATGCGAAGACGTTGATATACTCTTTAGCCAGTTGGATTAAAGATTCTCGATCTTCTCCTTCCAGGCTTTTACTGATGAAGATGGGTTTGGAAGAAGACCCCTCCCCGAGGTCGATCTGCTCGACTTCGTCTTCGGTGGGAGGTTCACGAAGCTCAAAACGAGATTCCCATTGTTCCCCTAGGCGTTGGGCCCAGGGTTCTTCTTCGAAGGGTTCCGGCGCTTGGTCTTCGCCTTCACCTTTTTGAGGTTGTGCTGACGTCATGTTAGCTGACAGCACTTTCCTGAAGACTGATCCGATACTGGTATCGGAATCCCAAGTCGATGCTTCGGACGAATGGGAATGTTCTACGTCTTCCGCATCTGAACTCTCTGGGGTTGATGGCGGCGTGACATAGACTAACCCTCGTCCAGTCCGATTATAATAGTCTTATGGCTTTCCATTGGGCATCGAAAGCCGGACAGGGAGATGCCGACCCTTGCCGTAATTTAAGCCTTTGTTGCTTTTTAGGTCGTAGCCCATCTTTTGGATGATGTGCTTAGCCGCATCCGTGTACCGATAGACTTGTACTCTGCCGGTATCAGGTTCGGGCTCGATTGACGGGAGGTCCCGACGACGCTCGACTTTGCCCGAGATGATGGTGCCTTGGTCTCGGCTCCGTGGAGGGACTATGAAGACTCCTTGAGACGAGACTATTCGATTATGGTAGACGGTCATTATTTGTGTTTGCAACGACCGTAGAGCGTTGTCTAATGTATACATGGCATTCCAGTGTGGAAGACAAGAATAATTAAAAGACACTCTATTATTGATAAAGTACGAGATCTTATCCCGTGGGATTACATTGTCAAAGGAGGGTGCCTCTACGTCAGCCGAGATATAATCACCAAGCTCCTCGTCTGTAAGAACTGGGGGCAGACTAGGAGAGTCCAATACAGCTTTGGGGTCTGAGAGGGTTATATGAGCCTTCTCTGACACCTTGGATGACTGCGGCAGCTTGCCCTTGAGACGCACCTTGAGAGGTGCCTCGGTTGCGCCTCCGGTGAGTGGTGCCTTCCCTTGTAATTTTGCCACCAGGGGAGCCGATGTTTGAGGTGGCTTTCCCTTGAGGCGTATCTTCAGGGGTGCTTCGCGAGCCGGCGCTTTCCCTGATAGCTTGATGCTCATTGGAGGCGCCTTCTGGGGTGGTTTCCCCTTCAGTCGGATTTTCAAGGGGGCGTCGGGAGTCGTCTCAGGCTCCATGTCCGGCTCTGTTGCCGTCTCTGCCTCATCATCAGCGTCGTTGGCTTCCTCCTCGTCAATGGGCTTGTACAAATCGGAATCGGTAAAGTAGGCTTCAATTCCTTTGAAAGGATCGATGTCTGCAAACTCCGTCCGGATGACGCTATTGGTGGATACATACTTCATGCACTGGTGGAGCGTGGAGGGCACCACCATGTACTCATGCAGCCATGGTCGACCGAACAGGATGTTGTAGTTGACCTCGGCATCTACCACATAACAAGTTACCTCAGTTTTGAGGCTGCCAATGTGATATTTCAGTCGGATCTTGCCCAATGGCTCGCTCTTGCTAGCATTGAAGCCACTGATGGTTGTATTGGAGGGCGCCAGCCGGTACATCGGGATCCCCAGCTTTGATAGCAGCGCCTTCGAAATGATGCTTAGGGAAGACCCAGGATCGATCTGAATCCGACTCACCTTGACCGAGCCAATGTACCCTGTATAATACAGCGGTCGGTTATGTCGGTGATGCTTGAACAGCATGTCTTGTTGGGTGAAAGTTATCTTTGGGATAACTTCATCCGCACAATGACAGTGCGCACAAGTAGTTGGGAGGTCTTCAGGCTGCTTGACCTGACTGAGAAAGGATTCAGCGTCCTTCAGAGCTTCGCAGAGAGCTTTTCGGGAATCTTTAGAAAGACGCAGGAGCTCGAACAAAGACAGGCGCACAGGTGTACTGGCTAATTGTGCCAGAATGTCGAAGTTGTGAGGCTTGGACAGCCCCGAAGCATTCTCCTTCCGTAGAGGTCTGTCAAAACGGGCCTCCACCTGCTTCTGCTTATTGGCTGCTGAGGGCTTAGATGGACCCTCTTCAGGGATGGTGCTAGAAGGCACCACCTCGGCGGCGGCTTCGCCGGATTGGGAGCTCAGTTGTGCACATGTTTGCACTGGAAGTGCCTCTTCTGTTGAAGAAGAGACTGTGCAGCAAGACTTGATCTTCCTACCTTTTGATTTGGAGGTAGGGCGTACCTCCGATTGAGTCACCTCGGAGACGAGGTCGGGGTGAACCCAGAGGACCTCTCCTCGAGATGTGGTGAGCGGGGTGAGTCCACTCACATTGTCACGAGTAGGTGGTAAGTTTACCACCTCCATTGTCGCCTTAGGGATGGGGACGACGCCATCTTGTGTAGTAGTTGGCGGCAAGGTGCCGAACTGAAGCGAAACCAGATTGGCCGACACCGTCTTCTCTTCATAGTCGACGGAGATTACATCCGCATTGATCATGCGCTGGATGTAATTCTTGAGGACGTAGCAGTCCTTGGTCGGGTGTCCGACAAACCGATGGTAGTGGCAGTACCTTGGGTTGTCCACTTTCCCAACTTCATCGGGCCGCTTTGGGTCCGGTAGCTTGATCTTTTCACCCTGCTTCAGTATCTTGAAAAGTTGCAGGGTGTCGTCATCATTGAATGAATAAACCTCCTTGGGTCTCGGTGCCAGTGGAGGCTTCTGAGTAGGCGCAGATGCGCCTTTTAAGGCATTAACAGTCAATGCCTGTTTCCCCTTTGCTTCTCGTCCGGAGCTGTTAGCTGCGGACTTTTTCCCCTTATCGTCAAAGGCGGGGAAGCTGACACCCAGAAGACGTGCATTGGCCGCCTTCTTTTCTGCCGCTTCAGCTTCGATGATCAGGGAGCTCCAGTCAGGAGGGGGAGTAGAGTTGAGCCAGAGCTTTACTGCAGGCAACATGTTCATGCTGCAAGCGGAGAGGAGCGCATGTTCTGGCATGCCTGGAGGTAGCCTGAAGCAAGCCTGTCGAAAACGTTCGATGAACGCCCGAACCGTTTCCTTCTCCTTCTGACGTATCTCTATGAGAGACGCCATCGTCATGTCCTTCCCGCCGTCGTAGAAGCGGTCGAGGAAGAGGCGCGTCAGGTCGTCGAAGGACGATATGGAATTGTCGGGGAGGCTGCAGTACCAGTCATACGCCACTCCTTTCAGGGCCCCGACGAAGATGCTGGTGAGGAGCGCGTCCTCCTTCGGAAGATGCCCTGTCTGTGACTGGAAGTACGTCAGGTACCGTCACGGAGAGTCCTTTCCGTCGTATGGGGTGAGTGTTTGTGGTTTATACTTTGGGGGATAAACCACCTTGTTCCACTCGAGGGGATAAGGCTGTGGAATGCCCATCTTCTGGCGTTCCTCTTGCCTGTTCTTGGAATCGAAGCGCTCCCGCAGGTCTTTGATCATTTTGACCACATCCTCTGTAGAGCTAGGAGTCAGGGAAGGAGGTACCATCTAGATTGGAGCGTTTGAGGGCTCCGAGGTCCGAGGTGCTTCTGTATCCGAGGGCGCCCGTTGGAGGGGCACACTCGACTCCCCATTAGCTCCTGGGTCAGGACCAGTTGAAGGTGTCCTGATCAAGGCCGACCGCATCTCAAACACTGCTTGAGTCAGTGCTTGCATTGAGGCAGAAAGGGTTTTGAGTCCTCCCTCTAATGAGTCTATGCGCTGGACTATGTCCTGTGACGGCGCATCAGACTCGACATCATCCCCAGCCATGTATACTGTCCTGACACGGCCAGGAGTGGATGGATGGGTTGAGGCTTCGCTTTCGGCCTCACTCTCATGCGGGGGAGTTACTTCTCCTGGTGTTTGGCCACCCCCAGCTACATTCTGGAGTTCATCTTCAATAGGCGCATCTGTAGGGGCCTGATTGCCCTCAGCTCCGTCTTGAAGGACCTCCTCGTTTCCAGAACTACCCCCGGCAGTGTCTTGGAGGACATCCTCATTTTGAGGGGCTTCAGGGAGAGTAATCTCACCTTGATGATGAAGATCCGCCGCAGCTGTGCTTTGGACATCTTCGTCTTCGAAAGGAGGCTCAACAAGGGTCTGGCTACCCCCAGCTTCCTCCAAGGACTTCTTCCTCGACCGAGTGCCTTCAAACACTCCAGAGGTCGAGACAGCTGCCTTGGTTTTCCTCGGCTGGCTTTTGGATGAAGACGAGGAATTGGCAGTCGTCTTCCGGATTGATGAGGAGTTGGAGACCACGTTGCATGAAGCGACCTTTGGCTCCTCTTCAGCTGACACCTTCGCCCCAAGGCGACGTCGGAGAGGTGTCGATGATTATAGTCGTTGGAAGACCGACTGTCTTGGTGGAACTGCCGTCTTGCAACAGCAGTTGATGGTGACCACCGCACAAGTATGCCCCGTAAGAGGTGCATCGTGCTTGTTGGTCGACTCTCCTGACCGGCGCTTGTGAGTGATCACGTTGCGCAGGTCGTTGGAGGAGAGTGGTGCCTTCACACCCCCTTCAGACGTATGGCAAGGCCAAACGCCGGGGTGGTCAGGTGAATGCTGCGCCCCCTGATCTAATACCAAGCAGGCATCACGATCAGTAGTGGGAGAACCACAACATTTGAAGTGACTTGAACGGACCTCAAACGCACAACCAGAGGAGGCGGGGGAGTTCAAGACCACTGAGTTTGCCTCTCTCGACTTGGTTGTGCACGCAGTAGATGCGCCCAAGCGAGATGAGGGCTTTGAAGATCGACTCGTTGTTGGTGCAGAAGCACTTGAGTCAACCTTGTACAGCTTGCCATCGGCAGCGCGCGTGATGACGAGCGCGTGCCTCTGGCCGGCTGCTGGCATAGCACGTTTGTGGCGCATGGCCCGTGCCGCCTTGGATTTCTTTGTACCAGCCCACTGGGGTGCATAGTACTCAGCATCCAAATTCTCCTCGCCATTACAGCGAGTGAGTCTGTCAAAGACAGAGGCTTTTTGTGGCGCATCAGAGGTGATGCGCGGGGCATTGGCTGCGTCCCTGCTCCGTCGACGTATCTTTCTCGTCTGAGAGGGAGATAGCTGGGGAACGTGGTCGGCCGCACGCTTCCCCAAGAGATACGCTGCATCGGCGGGCGCACCTTGGTCGCTGAGAACGTCAGCAGGAAGGGAAGGCTGGATGACTGCATCCCCTTCAGTGGTGGTGTCCGAGGCGTCGACTTTGCGCACCCAGGCCGTGCGGATCTTCTTCGGCTTTGGTAGCCACTTCGAAGGACTCGCACTTCCTTCAGAAATGAACTCTTCGTACGCCTGTTGATTGAGGCGCACGACCAGCGTCTTGTGGGAGGAGCCCACCTTCACGTCGTCGGCCTGTGACACGACTTTCTCGGAAGAGGAGAAAGAAGTCCCCAGCAGAGTCGCCAGCTTGTTTGCCATTAAAATTGTTTGATTGGAAACTTTAATACAAACAGAACAGTGTTACAATGTAGGACTTAGATGTAGTCCTAGGAGTACACTTTTGTTTAAGCTGGGTCCTTAGTGCCAATGGAGCGAGTGGTAATGCGTTAACTCCGTTGACCGGCTGACGACGGTTATCGGTTCTCTGAAGGCGTGGATTGCTCTGGGTGCTGGAGCTTGCTGAGAGGAGGAAGACGTTGAGTGTCTGTATCTGCCTCTCTGGTGATTCTTCGTATGTTCGTTGTGGATTCTGTGTGTGTGTGAAGGAGAAGATCCCTCTATTTATAGTTTTGCAGGCTGGCTGCTCATGCGCACATGTAGGATGCGCCGGTGTGTGGGGACGCCACGTGGAAGTTGCTGATGGGGGCGCGTAGATGATGCGCCCTGATTGAGGGGAAGAACTCTTCATACTGCTTGTTGTGAGCCGACACGTAGCAGAGGAGAAGATCTTTCTGTTGCTGAAATCTTGGACGAGTTGAGTCAAAGGACACGTGTCATCGACCCATGGCTCGAAGATCTCGGATTTGGGGGGGGCAGTGATCTGGTGAGCTGCGCCTTGGATCTGGGCGCAGGAGGAGGCTTCGGCTCATAACCTTTAGGAGTTACAAACCATTTAAGGCGCATGGCTTTTGAGGCGCATGCAGGTGACCTTCCTTCTGTCTTTCGGGATCAGAGATCAGTCTGGGGCACATGGCTTTTGAGGCGCATGCAAAGCTTCAACTGGAGACTCTTCTTCTGTCTTTAGGGATCAGTGAAGGGTCTGAGGCGCATGGCTTTTGAGGCGCATGCTGGTTTGGACGCATGGCCGTAGAGGCGCATGCGGATGGCCACGTGGCCGTAGCCGTCGGAATAGAGTCATGATGATGCTGACGTTGCCGACGCTTCGTTCTCTGAAAAAGCTGTCAACTGTTCAGACTTTGGGAAGCGTGCTGTCAACTCTGGTGTCAGTTCAGCATTTAATGTTTGTGATGTTCGATGGACAGCTGAGTGGGCACATTGGTTGGTGTTCCACTCGGCATGGAGATGTGAGGGAGGGCGCATCCTTTGTGATACGCCGGGTACTGTAGGGCGCGTCTGTGTGATGCACCTGATGCTGGAGGGCACGCCCGTGTGATGTGCCGTTTGGCTGGCGCATCCGACATGTCCTTTAATGACGCGGCTGTCTCGCTCCTCGAGTGCTCTAAATAGCCGTTTGGCTGAATTCGAGGCGTCCGGTTCATCCATTTAATGCAAATTCATTGCACAAAATTCGGAGAGTCGTCCACTTGGCGCGTGGGTTTGATTTGCCCGGCCTATAAATAGTGGCATGGAGAGAAGGTTTGCTCCTCATTCCCTCACGTACTTCCAACATGAACTTGGATATGTGGGTGCATTCTGTTGACGAAGTGCTCCCGAGGGTGAAGATGAGACGTCGTGTTGTCTTCGATGCACTTGAAGGTGACTGTTACATCCAAAAGACGGAGTCGAGGGCTTCTGAGGCAGGCGGAAGGTGCCTGTTGCATCCAAAGATAGAGATGCTCGGGCCTCGTTTCCGTTATTCCGGAAGAGCCGTAGATCGGAATGGCGGTACTAGGCTCTCTCTTCCTTCAAAGTGGGTGCCGCCCACTTTGATTGTGTTGAAAGCTCCTTGTGCTATGATTTCGATCACGGTCTTCCTTGGTCTTTGGAGGCTCTTTCGAAGCCTCCCCTGGCCGCAGCATTTGCGGTGCTCTTCTCTCCCTTGGTTCCAGCCAGAGGGTTAAATGCTTTGCTTGGCGGAGCACTTATCAGGCGAGCCTGGCTGGAAGAGCGGCACATAACTGGGCTCTGCTTGGCCAGGTGAGCCTGGTTGGAAGAGTTGCACATAACTGAGCTGCTGAAGGGATGCACATAACTGAGCTGGATGCACATAACTGAGCTGCTGAAGAGATGGTAGGATGCGCCTGGCTGGAGGCGTATGACATCTGCTGCGCCTGGCTGACAGCGCATGGTGACTGCTGCACCTATCGGAAGGCGCATGGTGGTTGCTGCGCCTATCTGGAAGGCGCATGGTGGCTGTTGGCTGTAGATCTAGGATCCTTCCTTTGTAGAAATTCTCCTTTGTACAACCTTTTCTAGACATGTAATGGACTTTTATATATATAAATAAAAAGTCCTTCTTCGGATGTCCATGGCTTATTTGATTAGCTGTCTGAGTTCTGGCGCATATAATGCCTGGCGCATGGGCTTTCTGGTTGTGAAATTCTATGCTTCTACAGCTACGATCAGACGAAGTCCTATACGGCTGGGCAAGGGCGATACATATGCGGTTGGAGGATGGATAGGCCTTATGCGGCCCAAAACAGTAGCGCATATGCAGCTGGGTGCGAAGGAACTCATGCGGCAGAAAGCTAGCCGCATGAAGTCCATGCGACTCAAGGTAACAGGGGCTCATACGGCTGAGTCTGAACAAGATTATGCGGCTCAATTACTTGTCGCATGAAGATTCATGCGGTCAAGTACTCAAGCAAGTCTTATGCGGCTATGAAGGACTTTCCATGCGGCTGAGCTCAAACGAGTCTCATGCGGCTGGAAAGGCCATGCGGCCAGAGACTTGCTGCATGAGGTTTCATGCGGCCAAGTACTGCTCTTCTTTTCCACTTGTCCGAGAAGAGGAGCCAAGCAACCATGGCTTCTAAACTACACAAAACCTTCATCCGGAGCCCAAAACAGAACTTTCTTAGGTCAAAATGGGGTAGAACGAGCTACTCTACAACATAGAACCATCAAAACTTAGAAATAACAGGATTAAGTAGATCAAAATCCAAGAAATCCGAAAATGAAATAAACTTAGATCTATAAGAATCTAGCCATGGAAATGAGAAATGCCAAGTACTAAAGAGTGCTAAAATCGCATGAGAAAAAGAATGGACAAATAAAAGGTGGGTTCCTCCATGAAGCAAGATGCACTTGCCTAGACCTCTCTCTCCTCTCTCTGGTAGGTGAAGAAGTAAATGGAAGAAGATGATGAGTAATGAGGAGAGAGAAAGAAGAATGAGTTAATAAATGGTAGTGGTGGCGGTAGGTAGAGGGTTCACCCTTGGTTCATAATAAACCAATAGCAATCCCAAACCGAACCAAGCCAACCCGAACCAAGAATAAACCAAGCCAGGGAGGAAACTAAGCAAGGAAATCATGCAATACAAGAATAAATACGTACACGTATTCCAGAATACGTAATACGAATCACAGGCATTACAACTCTACCCACCTTAAAAGAATTCCGTCCTCGAAATTTAATCAAGAGGCTAGAGGAGCAATGACAAGCTATACTAATCACATGCAAGCTATACTAGGCAATCAATCAATCATGCAAGCAAGGAATCGAAGGCATGAGGCATAAGGAAGACATTATACCTCACGAGTCAAATAGGTCGGGATATCGCGATCGGATATCATCCTCACGCTCCCACGTTGACTCACCCAAAGAGTGATAACCCCAAGCAACTCGGACTAACTTGATAGTCCTATTCTTGAGGATCTTCTCTCTCCGGTCCAATATAGACACGGGCCTCTCCTCATACGAAAGGTTGGTACCAACAACCAATTCCGAATGATCCAGGATGTGGCTTGGGTCCGGGATATACCGTCGTAATTGGGATACATGGAACACGTCATGCACCTCGCTTAGCGACGGCGGAAGAACGAGACGATAGGATACATCTCCTACTCGCTCCAGAATGTCAAACGGTCCTATATACCTAGGACTAAGCTTGCCCCGTACGCCGAAACGAATGACGCCACGGTTAGGCAAAATCCTCAGGAATACATGATTGCCGACCGAAAATTTGAGAGGACGCCGATGAGAATCGTCCCAATGACGCTGGCGATCTTGGGCAACTCTAAGATGATCTCTGACCTTTCTGACCACTTCAACTGTCTGGGCAACCATTTCTGGACCAAGCATCTGCCTCTCTCTGATATCGTCCCATGCTAGCGGGGATCTGCACTTCCTGCCATACAGTGTCTCGAACGGTGCCATCTGGATACTAGCCTGGAAACTGTTGTTATACGAAAATTCCACCAGGTGCAAGTGATCTTTCCACGAACCACCAAAGTCAAGTGTGCAAGACCGTAACATATCTTCAAGAGTCTGGATCGTGGGCTCCGACTGGCCATCTGTCTGCAGGTGATAAGCCGAACTGAACTGGAGACGAGTTCCCAAACTTTCTTGCAAGCTACGCCAAAAGTGTGACGTAAATCTGGAATCTCGGTCCGAGGTGATACTGACTGGAACACCGTGCAACCTGACAATCTGCCTGAGGTACATCTCTGCTAACTGAGCTGTCGACTGACCAACTCTGAACGGGAGAAAGTGAGCCACTTTCGTGAGCCGGTCAACTATAACCCAAATAGCATCTCGACCAGCTGGGGATCTAGGTAATCCAGTCACAAAATCCATGGTCACATGCTCCCACTTCCATTCTGGAATCGACAAGGGCTGAAGAAGTCCAGCCGGTCTTTGATGTTCGGCCTTAACTTGTTGGCAAACCAAACACCGGAAGACAAACTGAGCTATCTATCGCTTCATGCCATTCCACCAAAAGTGCTGACGGATATCTCGGTACATCTTCGTACTGCCATGATGGATGAAATACTGAGAACTGTGCGCCTCTGACATGATCTCCTGCCGGATATCTCCACTAGGTACACAAAGACGCTTACCATATCGAAGTGTACCATCCTCATGAATGCATAACTCTGGTCTTTGTCATGCCTCACACTCTGCTCTGAGCCGCTGAAGCTTAGAATCTGTTGACTGCGCCATCCGGATCCTCTCGACTATAGTGGACTGAACTTGCATACTGGCCATCAATGCCACACTGGAAGGGAGAATAACTTCGATACCCATCTTCTGAAGATCGGCTAACAGCTCTGGTTGCGCTGTTAAGAAATAAACTCCGGCTCTCCTGCTCAATGCATCTGCTACAACGTTGGCCTTCCCAGGATGATACTGCAAGTTGACATCATAATCCACAAGAAGCTCCAGCCACCTTCTCTGACGCATGTTAAGATCCTTCTGGGTGAAAACATACTTCAGGCTCTTGTGGTCGGTGAAAATCTCCACCCTATCTCCATACAAGTAGTGCCTCCACAACTTAAGTGCAAACACCACTGCTGCCAGCTCCAAGTCATGGGTTGGGTAATTCCTCTCATGATCACGAAGTTGTCGTGACGCATAAGCTATTACCTTCCCATGCTGTATCAGAACACATCATAAACCTCTACCTGAAGCATCACAATATACTGAGAATCCCCCGGTCCCATCTGCAAGCGTAAGGATAGGAGCTGTTATCAGGCCTCGCTTCAACTGCTCAAAAGAACTCTGACACTCTGCCGTCCAAGCAAACTGTGCATCCTTGCGAGTCAATTGCGTCAACGGTGCTAAAATTCGAGCAAAGTCCGAAACAAACTGCCGGTAGTAGCCGGCCAATCCAAGAAAACTACGAACCTCTGCAACTGTGCTGGGCACTGACCATGACTCAATAGCCACAATCTTCTGGGGATCGACTTCTACTCCTCCTCGAGTGATGATATGACCCAAGTACGAAATGCGATCGAGCCAGAACTCGTATTTACTGAACTTGGCATACAACTGGTGCTTCCTGAGAATCTGAAGAACCACACGGAGATGCTGCTCATGCTCCGTCTCACTCTTGCTGTAGACCAGGATGTCATCCAAGAACACAATCATAAACTGATCCAAGTAAGGCATGAAGATACGATTCATGAGGTCCATGAATACTGCCGGCGCATTGGTTGCTCCAAAAGGCATAACAAGGAACTCCCAATGCCCATATCTCGATCTAAAAGCTGTCTTCGGGATGTCCTGCTCTCTGACTCTGATCTGATGATAACCTGAGCGCAAATCAATCTTCGAGAATACTGAAGCCCCCTTGAGTTGATCAAACAAGTCATCTATCCTCGGAAGAGGGTATCTGTTCTTGATTGTCACTGAGTTCAAGGTACGATAATCAACACATAACCTGGATGTACCATCCTTCTTTTTTACAAGAAGCATCGGGGCTCCCCAAGGCGATCCACTAGCACAAATGAATCCTTTGGTCCTGAGTTCTTCAATCATCTTGTACAAGATCTCCAATTCTGAAGGCGCCATCCTGTAGACTCTCTCTGACACTGGGGCTGTTCCGGGAATCAAGTCTATGGTGAACTCGATCTCCCGCTCTGGAGGCATACCTGGAAGCTCTTCTGGGAAAATATCTGGAAACTCATCCACTATCCTGGGCAACTGAACTGCTGCTACTGCCATCCGCAATATCGGAGGAGAAGGCTCAACTTCGCCTCAAAAAAAGGAAAACTCTGGCTCACCTGGAATGCTAAAAACAACCCTACCGATATGGCAGTCTATCCTAGCATACTGGTTCCTCAACCAATCCATCCCTAAGACCACATCATAATCGGCCATCGGGAACTCTATCAATCTAGCGGGGAATTCTCTACCGCTAACTACGATCCGACATGAGGAAAGCACTCTATCTACTCCCACAAGTCCGTTACCAGTAAGTATATAGAGCCTTACTGATAATGACTCGGGCTCCATTCCTATCCGTGTCGCGAATCGTGCAGACATAAATGAATGTGATGCACCAGAATCAAATAAAGCTAAAGCTGGAAAGGAGTTGACGAGAATAGTACCTGCCACTACCTCACCTGGTGCCAATCCTTCCTCCATGGTCAACACCATAGCCTGACCATGCCCTCGGGGTGCTGGTCCCCTCTGCTGAAATTCTCGCTGCCTATTCTGACTCAAGGCCTGGGCTTGAGCATACTGCTGGGGTTGTTGCTGCTGGAATACATGGGACTGAGGCGGCAAGGGCCTCGGCAATGGGTACTGCTGCTGCTGCTGGACCGGTGCTGGTCCTCTCACCGAAGAGCTAGAAAGGTTGGATGATGATGAACCACCCCTGTTCGGGCAGGATCCAACCCTATGGTCTGCTGCTCCACAAACCAGACACAATCCCTGTGCCCTACGATACTCTGCCATTATATGGCCTGGCTTCCCACAATGAGAACATCCCACTGCGGAAGACTGCTTCTGCTTCTGCTGCTGCTGAGGGTACATCGGGGTGGAATGCTGAACCGACGTTACTGAGGCCGCTCCCCTCGGAGCTCCAATAGTCAAGGCCCTGGCTGCCGGGGCTGGTGCTGAAGACTGATTCATCTGGCCGTGAGATCTCTTCTGACCTCCGGTCCTGTCCACGATCCTCTGGGAGGTATACTCATGCCTCCGGGCTGCTCTCAAGACTGCATCAAAAGTCTGATGCTCAAACTGCTTAACTGCTAACAAGATCTCCAGGTGAAGTCCCTGCTGGAACCGCTGGGCTCGATCATACTCGGTTGCCACCAAGGTGGGAGCAAACCGACTGAGTCTGGAAAACTCGGCCGCATATCCGTCGACCGTCCTGCCTCCTTGCTTCAGATTGGTGAACCTCGTCTGTAGATCGTACCAAGCTACAGCATCGAAATACTTGGTCTGGAATCTCTCTCTGAACATTGTCCATGGAATGGGTGCTGCTAACCCAACGGCCTGTGCCGCCCACCAGTTGCGGGCAAGATCTAACAACTGCAGGCGCACAACTGCCACCTTCTCGTTCTCTGGAGTCCTGGCTACTTCTAGAATCACCTCGGTGTCCTGAAGCCACGCATCTGCTGCGACAGCATCTTCGCTACCATCAAGAAGGGAGGGTTCAAGCGCTTGAAGCTGTTGGCCGCTCTGTTACCCTGATGACCGCCCCTGGTCAAAGCATCTGTCACTGCCTGGTGCAAGGCATCTCCTCTGCGATCTTGGGAAGCTATCAAGGTCCTGACGAGTCCTACCAAAGTGCCATCATCAGGCTCGGCAGGCTCAACTGGCTGGACTGGTGGCTCTCCGCCAGAAGGCACGACTCAGGAGGCTACTCCGGAATGCTGGGCTTGATCCCCAGGTTGCTGCTGGTCCGCGGGAGGTGCTCCGCCTTGCTGATCGGTAGGACCAGGAACAATGTCGCTGAAGAAGATGACATAAGAAACAATAAGGAAGGACCAGGACAGATCAATGATACAAACATATGATCAGGACAAGAATTCCAGGGATTCAGAAGATACGAGCAGAATTCAAGGGCGAATACTGATTGAGACATCTATTCGATAAACCCTCACATATATTGATTTACAAGACCTACATGGGCCACCACTTAAACCATGTCACGTCCCAGAACCAGAATACTGGAGAGCGGGGGCAGACATAGCCAGCTACGTAAATAGAAGTGCAATCCACCTTGCTATACGGTCACGGCTGTCTAGGATACATGAGGGTTTATCTACAAGCCAGCAGTCTCTTAAGGTCATGAACAGCCTATTGTCTCAATCACAAGCAAGTAATTAAAAGTTACAAGATGTATGATCATTAAATATACAATAGTAGGGCGTCCCAAACATTATATATTCAGCTGATCATGAAGCTAGTCATTGCAAAATGTCAGGACTAGTAAGAGTTTAGTCATACATGATCAACCCTAGGATCTGTCAATCATGTTACAGCCCGTAGGCAGACAGTAAGTAAAGTGCAATCGAGCTAAACAGGTGCTCGTCGGCTAAACGCCTCAAAAGAATATTTTTACAATAAAGTGGGAGATCAAAAATAAACCCACTCGTTGCTAGGGTTCCGTCTAGTGGCCACCATCTGGCTGGAAGGTCGGTAGATCCTCTGGAGCTGCTCCGAAATCTGGCCATACAAAACCAGCTGGGTCAGACCCCAGAAAGAGCAAGTGCCACAAAGGAAGCTTCACTTAGGAACTAAAACCAGCAATCAGCACAAGAGTATAACTAAAAGTAAGAACTGGAAATAAAGAAAATACATCAGGATGATATACGACGAGATAACCATGGAACTATTCAGATAACCAGGTTACAACCCGTAAACCAAACAAGGACCGGGGTTGTAACCCTTCGTCGGAACAGAACTTGGAATTCTCACCATTTATCAGTAAAATAAATATAAGCGTTCTGGTCATGCAGTAATCTGGAACAAGATCAGGACAAGACTAGACTGGTTAGACTCCATCCAATCATTTCACGGCCAAGCAAGAACTACGGCTTGATACTTTAACTAACTAGGGTTATCACAGGCCTAGTTACTAGCAAGATGCAGTGAGATTATTCTACAGCCACAAGCCCTGCAGACCATCCAGGTTACCCAGGATGAAAGCTTAGGGTTGAATTCAGGTGGGTACATCGTCCAGGAAACGCATGTACCCTTAAGTAGCTTGAAGGGTGCAACACATGACAGTGTGCTGGAAATATGCCCTACTCGACGGCAGGCTACAGATCCCAAGCGCGCCCAGGTAACGAGATTGCCTGTAGCTGGAAAATCTCTTCATGACTAATGTATTAATCTAGTTATTAGTCCTTAGTTCATTTCAATAGGTACTCCTGACCGTGGTACTCAGGAGTCCCTCCCTAGACATGATGCAAGACAGGACTGGTTTATTTGTACAAGCACAATCGCCCACAGTGTCCATATAATTTATACAGGTCATGTCATGTCAGGTAGCCATCGCAACAGCTTCTCAAGATATATCATGTCAGGTTATCATGTTAAGTGTACTTGTCAGGAGTGTGCCACGGCGGGCCACTATCATGTTATGCCAGGTCACTTATCAGGAGTGCACCCCTACGGGTCACTATCGTGTTATGCTAGTTCCTTGTCATACCTTACCATGTACAATAGTCATTCCAAACATAATAAGTAAAATCAAGTTCATAACAAAAGGCGTAAGGATATAAAATGGGTATAAAATATATATATAATAATAGCAATAATAAGATAACAAGACAGGGCACAAAAGTCCATGCGGCTCAAGGGGAGTGAGTCCATGCGGCTGGGTCAATACAGGTTCATGCGGCTGGGACTGCACGCTCATGCGGCTCAGGGAGCCCAAGGCGCATGCGGCTGGAAAGGCGGGTTCATGCGGATGAAGGAGGGGTCAGCTTATGCGGCCGCGAAGGGAGCAATCGCCATGCGGCCGGGGTTCAACAGCATATGCGGCTATGATCAGACGAAGTCCTATGCGACTGGGCAAGGGCGATACATATGCGGCTGGAGGATGGATGGGCCTTATGCGGCCCAAAACAGTAGCGCATATGCGGCTGGGTGCGAAGGAACTCATGCGACAGAAAGCTAGCCGCATGAAGTCCATGCGACTCAAGGTAACAGGGGCTCATGCGGCTGAGTCTGAACAAGACTATGCGGCTCAATTACTTGCCGCATGAAGATTCATGCGATCAAGTACTCAAGCAAGTCTTATGCGGCTAGGAAGGACTTTCCATGCGGCTGAGCTCGAACGAGTCTCATGCGGCTGGAAAGGCCATGCGGCCAGAGACTTGCTGCATGAGGTTTCATGCGGCCAAGTACTGCTCTTCTTCTCCACTTGTCCGAGAAGAGGAGCCAAGCAACCATGGCTTCCAAACTACACAAAACCTTCATCCGGAGCCCAAAACAGAACTTCCTTAGGTCAAAATGGGGTAGAACGAGCTACTCTACAACATAGAACCATCAAAACTTAGAAATAACAGGATTAAGTAGATCAAAACCCAAGAAATCCAAAAATGAAATAAACTTAGATCTATAAGAATCTAGCCATGGAAATGAGAAATGCCAAGTACTAAAGAGTGCTAAAATCGCATGAGGAAAAGAATAGACAAATAAAAGGTGGGTTCCTCCATGAAGCAAGATGCACTTGCCTAGACCTCTCTCTCCTCTCTCTGGTAGGTGAAGAAGTAAATGGAAGAAGATGATGAGTAATAAGGAGAGAGAAAGAAGAATGAGTTAATAAATGGTAGTGGTGGCGGTAGGTAGGGGGTTCACCCTTGGTTCATAATAAACCAATAGCAATCCCAAACCGAACCAAGCCAACCCGAACCAAGAATAAACCAAGCCAGGGAGAAAACTAAGCAAGAAAATCATACAATACAAGAATAAATACGTACACGTATTCCAGAATACGTAATACGAACCACAGGCATTACACTAATCAATCTCGAATAAACCTTTATTGTGTCGCAAATCCAATCTATATATTTTTCTTCTTTTATCATTAATCCAAAACTTAACTCAAATTTTTTTTTTCACAATCGTAATTCATGCAAGAGTTTAAAATAGATCCTCAATTTGATTTTATATCCTTCAAATTATTTTTAACCAAAATTCTTAATATCCTTACTTCAAAATTTACGAACTTCTTAATTGGGAACCATACAACCCAATTTAAACTAAGCTTTATCAACCGCCCTCATAAATCTTACAGCAGCATTTAAATTTAAAAATTCTTTTCAACTAACTTTATATTTATTCAAGGATGTATAGATATAAACAAATGAATCATAAATATTTCTCAAAGACCTTCAAAATCAAAACTCAAAAATCAAATCAACTTCCTTTCTCAATTGTATATAGATCCCACTATCCTTTTGTAGATCCAAATAAAGTTCTAAAATCCTTCGAAGTTATTAATGTTTCTACTACCCAACTTGGAATTAACTAATCCTTAAGTTCATACTGTAGAAAATATGGTTCCTCTTATTCTTATCTTAATAACTCGAATAGGATCTCAATGCATACTAGTTGTCAATGTAATCCTTCTAGCCATGTGGTTGACCTATGAGCACATACTAGTGTAGTCATCTTCCTAGTTGTCACTAAGCACGAAACTAAGAATTTACGGTAGAAGGAGTCAAGTAAGATGCAAATCAAGAAGGTCGAACGAGAGTTCGAAATTTGAAGTCAAGAAAGGATGTCAAGTAGGTGGATGAGATTCTAGACTCTAATCCTATATTGCACGCCCGTTCGGTACAGCCATGTAACCGAAACGACAAACTTGACCTGCTTGGGCCACCACAAAAATATGTAACGCTTCAGTCCCAAAATACGTAGGACAAGAAACGTAGACATGCCAGCTGTACACATACGAGTAAATGAATGGCTCGTATGTATACATAAGCTGTAAAATGTAGTAAACCATGATCAAACTAAATCTCATACACAATATGAAGGTTTAATGATATAATCAACTAGTTATTTTGTACAAACGTTGGACGGATACATATCCACTACCAACAATTTAAAATATATAAGAAGGAATGTACAAATAAATGATTTGGTCGAGCAAAGCAAATGCCGAGTCCAATAGTAATCATCACGAAGGAAGGAATAGCCTTAGCTAGAGCACTTGCAAGAATCACGAAACACACACCTGGAGAAATAACCAGGTCCTCAGAGGGACGTAACAAGACACATAATATCATGCTAATAACTAAATAATAAAAGCTCAACAGAAAAGTATGCATGAGTAAAGGTTCCTAACCATTCTATGTGGAATGCACTTTAGAGGACAACGTTCTACGCAGGGGCTGTAACGAATTCATGCAAGCAAGTAATAAAGAGTGGCCAACAAGTAGCGCTCATCCGAGACACTATCGTCGGGTAACACGTAGCGCTCATCCGAGACACTATCTTCCAAATGTGTGTAAAAATAAATGTAGCCCCTACGCTAGTAGTTGTCCCCTCCCCCCAATGATACTATACGTGTGTCGTAACCATGACACACAAATACGTATCGTTTCCACCATACTATTTTATAATAGATAATTGTCAAGTCTTCTAACATGCATCTATTGACAGTTATTCCTACGCATACCCACGGTGGATCAGCCCACATGCAAGTGACCTCTATATGATACTCACAACTCTCACACACAACTCGTGTACAATCATGACAAATCAATGAGGCACACTAAATTTGACGGTAGTCCCTTAACTCTAAGCCAATTGCATAAAATATAATAATTTGTATCTACATATAATTTAGAAAGAAATAACTTGAAAATAAACAAAACATGCATGATATTGAGCAAAAAATTTAAATAGTAAAGGCAAGGTGTCTTGCCTGGTGTATCGCCTGGTGGGGTGCGATGATCCGTCAAGTCTTGTGGTCCAATAGCCATAGTTGTGGTGCAAGGGTCCAAATTTGCCGAGGAATAGAAAGGTGCGGTCAGTCGTAATCAAGATGATATTTGAGGAGAATTTGAGGAGGTAGATACATATATTAGTTTTTAGAAAAATTTCCTACTACTTTAAAAATATGTTTTCCTTAGTCAAGAGGATTTGTAGAAAAAATTCTATGAACTATATTTACTAGTAGGAAAAAAATTTAGGTAAATAAAATTAGACATAATAATCATAATAATAATTATAATAATATAACTTCTGAAAATTAATAAAATGATAATAATTAATGTAAAAAAATACTTGGAACTATCTACCTTATATATTTTATAGAAAATTAATAATAATCATAATAATAAGTAAACTAATAAAATGATAATAATGAATATAAGAATACTTGGAACTATCTACCTTATATATTTTTATAGAAAATTAATAATAATCATAAGAGTATAATAAGTAAACTAATAAAATGATAATAATGATATAATAATAATAACAACAACAACAACAATAATAATAATAATAATAATAATAATAAACTTCTTCTCTAAATTTTAACAGTGAGAGAGAGAGGTGGGTAAGTAATAATAATAATAATAATAATAATAATAATAATAATTAATAATAGTAATAATAATATAAACTTTACCCTCTTCCCCAACTGAGGAGACAATGAGAGAGAGAGAGAGATTGAGAAAGAGAGGGACGGGCAAAGGGGTTACCAGAGGGTTCTCGACCATACGGTGGGGGCTAGGGCGAGGAATCTCTGACGGGGCCACAAATCGAGAGAAGGGAAGAAGGTGGTGACTCCGGTTTTGGGTGCAGGCGCGGTCGGCTCCAGGAGAAGCACCCGACGGCGATAGGGATGTCGGCCAAGGCGGAGGAGCCTCGGTGTCAGCGGCGGTCGCAGGTGGAGGCGGGTGCACGCGCCTCCGGCGCGGTGGCGAGCGCCCTATTCCGGCGCAGAGGAAGCGGATCTAGTGGCAGAGGGCGACGCCCGGTGGCGGCCAGACTCGCGCTCGGCGGTGGGGGCTCAAGGCGGGGCCAGCGCTGCTCCGGGCGGCGGAAGAGGTGTTCCGTGGCTGGGCGACGTACACGTGCGGAAGTGCTGCCTTGGCGGCTGGCGGCGTGGCCGAACCCGCGGTGGCGGCACCGCGAGGGCTCGACGGACGCCGAGTATAGGAGGCGGCACGGATTTGTCGGATCCGGGCGAGGAGGCTGTACGTGGCCAGCCATCACTCGGTGTCACCGGGATCGGCGCCGGACCTAGGTGGCACGACCGATGGGGTTAGGTAATAGTTTCCCCCCTTTCTCTAATCTTGCGTGTTGATGGTGGTGGTAACGGTGGTTGGTGGCGGTTACCCTGGTAGTGGCGGTGACGGAGACGGGGTCGGATGTGGCGCCAGTGGTTGGTGGCGGTTCCCTGGATGTCCGCCTCGGGTCAAAGCATCTTGAACTGTCTGGTGCAGGGCGTCGCTTCGACGATCCTGGGAAGCTATCAAGGTTCTGATGAGGCCTACTAAGGTACCATCATCTGGCTCTACGGGCTGGACGGGCCGAACTGGTGACTCTTCTCCAGTAGGCACAACTCTGGAGGCTACCCCGGAATGCTGGGCTTGATCTCCGGGTTGCTGCTGATCCACGGAAAGTGCTCCACCTCGTCGATCGGTAGGACCAGGTACAGTGCCGCGAAGAAGACGACACAGGGAACAATAAGGAACGGACCAGGACAGATCAATGATATAAGCACAGAATCAGGGCAAGAATCCAGGGATTCAGAGGATACGGACAGAGATCAAGGACGAGTACTGATTGAGACATCTATCTGGTAAACCCCCACATATCTTGATTTACAAGACCTGCATGGGCCACCACTTAAACCATGTCACGCCCAGAACCAGAATACTGGAGAGCGGGGGCATACATAGCCAGCTACGTATATTGAAATGGAAACTACCTCGATATACGGTCATGGCTGTCTAGATATGTGAGGGTTTTCTACAAGCCAACAGTCTCTTATGGTCATGAACAAGCCTAGTGTCTCAATCACCACAAGTAAGTAAAGTCGCAAGATGTATGATCATTAAATATACAATAATAAGGCGTCCCAAATATTACATATTCAGCTGATCATGAAGCTAGTCGTTACAAAATGTTAGGACTAGCAAGAGTTTAGTCATACATGATCAACCCTAGGATTTGTCAATCATGTTTACAGCCCGTAGGCAGACAGTAAGTAAAAGTGCTTCGAGCTAACAGGTGCTCGTCGGCTAAATGCCTCAAAAGAATATTTTTACAATAAAGTGGACAGAGCAAAAAGGAAAACCCACTTTTGGCCCGGGTTCCGTCTAGTTGTCACCATTGGGCTGGAAGCTTGGTAGATCCTCGGGAGCTGCTCCGAAATCTGGCCACACAAAACCAGTTGGGTCAACCCCAGAAAGAGCAAGTGCCACAAGGGGGCCACGAAATAAGAACAAAAGCCAGCAATCAGCACAAAAAATCTAATATTAAAACTAAAATTACGAAAACATGTCAGGATGATATACGACGAGATAACCATGGAACTATTCCGATAGCCAGGTTACAACCCGTAAACCAAACAAGGACCGGGGTTGTAACCCTTCATCTGAACAGAGCTTGGTTTTCCACCATTTATCGGCAAGATAAGTAATATAAGTAATCGAGACAGGAAGCAATCTTGCATGGGATCAAGACATGACTAGACTGGTTATACCTCATTCAATCAATCACGGCCAAGCAGATCCTACGGCTTACTACTTTAACTAACTAGGGTTATCACAAGCCTAATTACTAACAAGATGCAGTAAGATTGTTCCACAGCCACAAGCCCTGCAGACCATCCAGGCTACCCAGGACGAAAGATTAGGGTTGAATTCAGGTGGGTACATCGTCCAGGAGACAAATGTACCCTTAGATGACTTAGAGGGTGCAACACCTGACAGTGTGCTGGAAATGCGCCCTACTCGACGGCAGGCTACAAATCCCTGGAGCGCCCAGGTAACGGGATTGCATGTAGCTGTGTCATCTCTTCATGACTACTGTGTTATTCTAGTTATTAGCCTTAATCCATTTTAGTAGGTACTCCTGACCGTGGTACTCAGGAGTCCCATCCTAGACATGATGCAAGACTGGACAAGTGGATTAACAAGCAAGCAAGAAGAAACCACCCACGGTGTCAAGGCAGGTCAAGTTAGGTTATCAAGATAAATCATGTCAGGGTACTTGTCAGGAGTGCGCCACCACGGGCCACTATCATGTCAGGTTGGTCAAGTCAGGAGTGCACCACTACGGGTCACTACCGTGTTATGTAAGTTCCTTGTCATACCAAGCCATGTACAATAGTCATTCCAAACATATTAAGTAAAATCAAGTTCATGACAAAAGGCGTAAGGATATAAAATGGGCATAAAATATCTAATAAAATATCAAAAAAAAAATAGGGTTATAAAAGAGCCAGGCTTAAAGAAATAAAACCAAAACTCCAAGAGCCAATGGGATTAAGCAAGGGGTCAAGGGGCAGCATACGTGCAAAAGTCACGCACGCTCAAGGGGCAGCGTATGTGAAAAGTCACGCACGCTCAAGGGAGCAGTGTACGTGAAAAGTCACGCACACTCAAGGGGCAGCGTATGTGAAAACTCACGCACGCTCAAGGGGCAGCGTATGTGAAAACTCACGCACGCTCAAGGGGCAGCGTAGGTGAAAAGTCACGCACACTCAAGGGGCAGCGTATGTGAAAAGTCACGCACGCTCAAGGGGCAGCGTATGTGAAAAGTCACGCACGCTACAGAGAGCAGCGTAGGTGAAAAGTCACGCACGCTCAAGGGGCAGCATATGTGAAAAGTCACGCACGCTACAGAGAGCAGCGTAGGTGAAAAGTCACGCACGCTCAGGGGAGCAGTATACGTGAAAAGTCATGCACACTCAAGGGGCAGCGTATGTGAAAAGTTACGCACGCTCAAGGGGCAGCGTATATGAAAAGTCACGCACGCTACAGAGAGCAGCGTAGGTAAAAAGTCACGCACGCTCAGGGGAGCAGTATACGTGAAAAGTCACGCACGCTCAAGGAGCAGCGTACGTAAAAAGTCACGCACGCTCAAGGGGCAGCGTAAGTGAAAAGTCACGCACGCTCAAGGGAGCAGTGTACGTGAAAAGTCACGCACGCTCAAGGAGACACGCTTCCAACAGGAAGCGTACTCAAGTCTGCGTATGCAGCGCTAAGAGCGCGCGTAGCTCAGTGTGCGTGAGCTAAACAGCTCAGCACACTGCTCACTGTCTTCTCCAAACAGCAAGAACACCATGGCCGAACCTAAAGCTTCAAAAGTTCATAACTTGGCCATCCGAACTCCAAATCCGGATTTCCAAAGTTTCAACTGGAGTGAAACAGAATGCTCTTCCACATGGAAGCATCAGAACTCACAGAACTCCAACCAAAATGGATCAAAACATGCAAAATCCGAAAATAGGAAAAACTTAGATCTACAATAATAGAGGCTCCAAATCACAAAAACCCAAGAACTAATGTTGGTCTCCATGTCCTAATCTAACAAATGGACAAAAAAAAGAGGGTTCTCATGTAGTGGCAAGATGCACTTGCCTATGGGTGGAGAGTGTAGAGGAAGGAGAAGAAGAAGAAGAAAATTTATGGAGGAAGTAATGAAGAGAGAGAGTGGTAGGTGGGGATTATAAAGAGGGGGAGATGTGGTGTGTTGAGGGTGTAGCATAGGGCTAGGGTGATCCAATGCACAAAAACCGAACCAAACCGAACCAACCCAATTAAAACCGAGCCAGGCCAAAACCCAAATACGAGAAATACCGAAATTCCACAAGCTGAGAAAAATAAAAATACATGCCAAAATCCAGATACAAGTAAAAATACGAAATACGAGAAAATACGAGAAATACAGGAAATGAGGGTGACAGGGGCATGGCTTAGGTTTAGGTGTCGTGTCAGGATGGGTCCGACACGGCTGGGTTGGACGTCCGATTTGTCGGAGAGGACAAAAATTATGTATGTGTAATGGAAATTTTAGTGGATGTAGAGGCACAGACAAGATGCACAATATGGATGGTAGAAAATCATGGACGAGTACCTCTCCTTATATAGGAGGTGAGAATTCCCAATTGGATAAGGATTATGGAGGTTTTAAATTTCCAATGGATAAATTCCATATTAATTCAAATCGATTTAAAATCCAATTCAATATAGATAAAACTTATCTTTAATTTAAAAGCTATTTAAGATAAGGTCAATAAAATTTTTTTTCAATTTAAATCATAATAATTTATTAAATATTAAATCAAACAATATTTCAAATACCATTTTCATGATTAAATAAATATAGTAATAATTAATTTTGAAAATTTGCGATAAATACTCAAATATTAAATCATAAAATAGCTCTTATAAATAACAAAACATATTAACAAACAAATTTTAAATTTCGCAAAATATTTGGAATATATTTCATATAAACCATAATTTTCTAAGTCACTACTTATTTTTAAACGAATAGAATAACTTTTTTTATACAAAATATTTATCATGTTTGTTTGAACATGTACTTTCCTATATAAAATAAAATTTATAATAAAAATATTTTTTCTAAAATATGTACCTCGACACATATTCGCACTTGTCGAGCAAATACGAAACGTAATTCTCGCACGCTACGCAAATACAACAATACGAACTCGTATGTGACATGCAGATACGAAGTACAAAATAAATACAAAAATATTTAAAAAATCGTAGTAGAAATTTAAGGGGTTTACAATCCATTTTAGTTCTTTTGGGAGGTAGAATTGGGACATATACTGCACTTCCAAAATTTCTCAAATGTGAAATGTTGGGTTGTCTACCACTAACAAGTTGTATGGGTAAAAAAAATATGGTAGATAGTCGGTCTAAATTTAACTAGAGATACAGCATGTAAAATAGCATGTCCCCAATCCTTAATTGGCAGACTAGATTGTATTAGCAGAGGTCTAGCTATAATTTGGAAATGTTTAATAAATGACTCAGCTAACCCATTTTGTGTATGCACATGGGGAACATGATGCTCTACCTCAATCCCTAATGATGTACAATAATCATCAAAAACTTGTGAGATAAATTCTGCGACATTATCAAGTCTAATTGACTTAATCGAGTTATCAGAAAATTGAGACCTAAGTTTAATAATTTGGGCCAAAAGACGAGAAAATGTAAGGTTTCCAGTAGACAATAAACAAACATGTGACCACCTAGTAGATGCATCTACGAGTACCATTAAATATCTAAAAGGACCACTAGTAGGATGAATAGTACTACAAATGTGTTCTTGTATTCTTTGAAGAAAGTAGGAGACTCATTCTTAACTTTTAGGAAAGATGGTCTAGTTATAAACTTTTCTTGTGAACAAGGAACACATAGGTGATTCTTTGGTAAGCCAAGATCATGATTTTTCAATAAGTGTTCGCAAGAATTATCAATGATCCTCTTGAACATAGTTTGTCCCAGGTGACCTAAACGGTCATGCCAAATGGTACATAAGATAGGATCATTGGCTTTATGTTTTGCCACATTCATATGTGATTCAATTATACCAATGGTGGTATAATACAAACCTACCGAAAGACAAAAAAATTCTTCTAATGTGAGCTTTTTGCTCCCAATATTAGATGTGATACTTAGTGTTTCTTTGTTGTTATCATTTCGAGTTTCAATATGGTATCCATTTTTGCATATATCCTTGAAACTTAGCAAATTTCTTTTGGAATTGCTTCAATATAACGCATTCTGTAATAGATTTGAGTTCCATTTAGGTAATATAATGTGTGTTCTTCCAAAACTCTCAATTATATGGTTGGTCCAGCTATTGTTGATACTTTATGCATGTCAAATACTAAATTTGAGAAAAACTTTTGATTCTTCAAAATCGTATATGTTGTAGCACTATCTACCAAACACATATCCAAGTCAATTTTCTTCCTTCGTATATCCATACCTTCAACATGAAACAAATTTTTTTAGAACATATATTCTAAGTAGCACAAATATAATAAAAGTAATTAAGCATACCAAACGATAACATCAAATTATAGAGATGCAACTTTCAACTACATAACAAAGCAATGACATATTCTTCAACAAACTCTCATGAACTAGATATT
Organism: Iris pallida; assembly: GCA_029216955.1. Classification (NCBI taxonomy): domain Eukaryota; kingdom Viridiplantae; phylum Streptophyta; class Magnoliopsida; order Asparagales; family Iridaceae; genus Iris; species Iris pallida. The sequence continues at coordinate 8,706,568 of JANAVB010019198.1, read as the reverse complement.
CCATGATGGTAACTAAAAACAAAAAACATGACTTCAAGTGTAAAAATTTCATAATACTTGAAATAAAACATAAGTCGGCCGAGTGCTCATTCAATGAAAGGTGAATTTTTTAGCATTTTCTCAAATTGTTCATTGGTAATCTGATTCCCATTTTGATCCTCAAAAAAATCAGAATAATTCAAATGAGTGATGTCAAGTGGTTGATCATTGTCCCAATATTCTGTCATATTTATTTCCATTTTCTTGGATTCTTTGAATTTGTTAACCTCTTATTGATTAGTTCGACATTGCTTAAACCAATGTCCATCTTTACCACATTTATGACAAGCATTACTACCCTTATTTGGTTTATATTGAGGATTTGAATTCCCTTTGTTAGAGGGTGCTGTCCACTTGTTCCATTTATTCTTTTTTGAACCACTGTTTTCGCCTTTGTTATAAGGCTGATAACCATGATCATACCTCCCATAACTTTTTCCGCTTCCATGTCCTCTACTATGACTTATGGTAACCCTAAAATTGGCATTTGCCCCAGAAATTGCCATTGACCTAGTTGGTCTAGAGTTGTAACTTTTTATGAGAACGTTACTACTTGCCTCTGCTGCAAGGAGAAAAGTCACCAGTTCAGAGTATTTTGTGAAATATCTTTCACGATATTGTTCATGTAAAAGCACATTACTTGCATGAAAAGTGGAGAGAGTTTTCTCAATCATTTGAGCCTCTGTTACTTTTTTTCACACAACCTAAGGCGAGAAACAACAGAACAAAATTATATTCTTTAACAGTTTTGTAGTCTTGGTATCTTAGGTTCAACCATTCACTTTGAGCAATCAGAAGGATTACCATCTTTTGATGGTCAAATCTTAATTTCCTTTAGAGACGTGCATAAATTCAATGGATCATTCTCACATAGATATTCTGCCTTTAGATCATCATGGATATGATGTCGTAGGAAAATCAAATCCTTAACCTTGGCTTCAGAAGATTCTTTATTTTCCTTCTTAATAGTACCACCAAGCTTGTTGGACTGCAAGTGCAACTTCGTATCCAATTACCATGATAAATAATTGTCTCCGCTAACATCAAGAGCTTTGAATTCAAGTTTTGCAAGACTCGACATATATATATATATATATATATATATATATATATATATATATATATATATATATATATATATAGCATAAAATAATTATATTAGAGAAAAATTAATTTAAATAATAAAATTGACAAGTGCTTTCAATATTACAAAATTTAATTATATTAGAGAAAAATTAATTTAAATAATAAAATTGACAAGTGCTTTCAATATTACAAAATTTCACATATACCACAATGTGATAAAACGCTATCAACGAATATTATGTCTTACGTGTATCACATATACAACAATGTGATTATCATATAATAATCTTTAGATCATCATGGTTTGAATTTTGGGTACTTTTAGTGTCACGCCCCAGAACCAGAATACTAGAGAGCGGGGGCAGACATAGCCAGCTACGTATAATGAAATGGAATCCATCTCACCATACGGTCACGGCTGTCTAGATATATGTGAGGGTTTATCTACAAGCCATCAGTCTCTTAAGGTCATAAATTATCCTATTGTCTCAATCTCAACCAACTAATAATAATTACAAGATGTCAGACCACCAAATATACAATTGTAAGGCGTCCCAAACATTACATATCCAGATGATCATGAAGCTAGTCGTACAAAATGTAAGGACTAGCAAGAGTTAAGTCATACATGATCAACCTCGAGTTGCTAATCATGTTACAGCCCGTAGGCAGACAGTAAGTAAAATGCATCGAGCTAACAGGTGCTCGTCGGCTAAACGCCTTAAAAGAATATTTTTACAATAAGGTGGACAAGACAAAAAGGAAAACCCACTCTTGGCCCGGGTTTCGTCTAGTGTTCACCATTGGGCTGGAAGCTCGGTAGATCCTCGGGAGCTGCTCCGAAATCTGGCCACACAAAACCAGCTGGGTCAACCCCAGAAAGAGCAAGTGCCACAAGGGGGCCACGAAATAAGAACAAAAGCCAACAATCAGCACAATAATATAATTACATAATAAGAGACAGTAATTTAAGAAAAGCATGAAAGGTAGATATAAAAGACAATCTTGTACAGAATCGATAAAAGACAGAGCATATAGAAAAGCATGACGGGATGATATACGATGAGATAACCATGGGACTATTCAGATAGCCAGGTTACAACCCGTAAACCAAACAAGGACCGGGGTTGTAACCCTTCGTCTGAACGGAACTTGGTTTCTCTCACCATTTATCGGCAAGATAAATATAAGAAATCAGGTCAAGTAACAATCTTGTACATGATCAAGACAAGGCTAGACTGATTGAACTTCATCCATCATTTCACGGCCAAGCAATGAGTACGGCTTGATACTTTAACTAACTAGGGTTATCACAAGCCTAATTACTAACAAGATGCAATGAGATGTTCCTCCAGCCACAAGCCCTGCAGCTAATCCAAGTTATCCAGGCGATTTGGATTCATTAAGCAGTTATCAATAATTATGTGCCCCACACGACGGTGGGCTGAAAATGTGCCATACTCGACGGCAGGCTACAAGTCCAAACAATTGCGGCCGGGATAACGGGATTGCCTGTAACTGGAAAAACCTCTCATGACTACTGAATTATTCTAGTTATTAGCCTTAATCCATTTTAGTAGGTACTCCTGACCGTGGTACTCAGGAGTCCCATCCTAGACATGATGCGAGACTGGACAAGTGGATTTAACAAGCAAGCAAGAAGAACCACCCACGGTGTCAAGGCAGGTCAAGCTAAGTTATCAAGTCAAGTCAAGTCAGGAGTGCGCCGCCACAGGCCACTATCATGTCAGATTGGTCATGTCAGGAGTGCACCACACGACGGTGGGCTGTCGTGTTATGTGAGTTCCTTGTCATACCAAGCCATGTACGATAGTCATACCAAACATATTAACTAAAATCAAGTTCATGACAAAAGGCGTAAGGATATAAAATGGGCATAAAATATCTAATAAAATATCAAAATACAGGACTATAGAAGAGCCAATGGATTAAGCAAGGGGTCAAGAGGCAGCATACGTGCAAAAGCACGCATGCAAGACTAGCTCAAGTCTGCGTATCCAGGCACACTCAAGTCTGCGTACCAAGGCACGCAGGCTCACTCAAGGCAGCGTACGTGAAAAGTCACGCACGCTCAAGGGAGCAGCGTACATGAAAAGTCACGCACGCTCAAGGGAGCAGCGTACATGAAAAGTCACGCACGCTCAAGGGAGCAGCGTACATGAAAAGTCACGCACGCTCAAGGGAGCAGCGTACATGAAAAGTCACGCACGCTCAAGTCTGCGTACCAAAAGTCACGCTTCCAACAGGAAGCGTACTCAAGGCTGTGTGGCGTAAGCTAAGAAGCTCTGCCACTGCTCACTGTCTTCTCCAAACAGCAAGAACACCATGGTTGAACTTAAGGCTACACAGCATCATAACTTGGCCATCCGAACTCCAAATCCAGATTTCCAAAGTTCCAACTTGGGTAGAATTGAACGCTCTTCCACTTGGAAACACCAAAACCCATGAAAATCCAACTTAAAGAGATCAAACCATGCAAAATCCGAAAATATAAATAACTTAGATCTAGAGCAAAGGAGACTTCAAATCACAAAACACCAAGTTCTAATGTTGATCACCATATCCTAATCTAGCAAATGAACCAAGAAAATAGGGCTCTCATGAAGTGGCAAGGTGCACTTGCCTAGGGTTAGGAGAGTTGTGTTGAGGAAGGAGAAGAAGAAGGAAATAAATGGTGGTTATGAGGAGAGAGAGTGGTAGGTGGGGATATAAAGAGGGGGAGTTGTGGTGGGTTGAGGGATAGCATAGGCTAAGGTGATCCAACACATAAACCGAACCAGACCAACCCAATAAAATCGAGCCATGAGAAAACCCCAAAATACGAGAAATACCGAAATTCCACAAGTTGAGAAAAAATAAAAATACATGCCAAAATCCAGATACGAGTATAAATACGAAATACGGGAAATACGGAATATGAGGGTGACATTTAGAAATTATATAATTAATATTTTGGGTACTTTTTCATAATTCGATTCACATATACAACAATGTGAAGTAGTACCTTGTAGAATAAATAAAATAATAGAAATAGCAAACATAAACCAATTTAATATAAATAATTAATTCATAATTGGAGAAGAATATTCAAGATATTCTAGATTAATTTTATACTTGGATACATTTCATAAGAAAAATATAGAAATGAGATTCGTGCATAATCTTAAATAGATTATCATGAATTATCTATTTTGAAAGAAAATGTGAACATGTTTGATACAAATTTAGATTTTTAAAATATAGGGCTAGAAAATCTTATATTCTAATCAATCTATAAACACATAAATCAAACATGTATTTAAGTTTACTAAAACATGTATCTAAATATACAAGATTAAACTTATCTCTTCAATACCATTCTTTTCTTAAGAGAACTCTTTTTTCCTTCTTCTATTCTCTAGAGCAAATGATGCTGATAACGTATTATAAAGCAAAGATATGATTCATATGGAGAAAGAAAATGGAGAAAATTATTTCTTCATTCACTTGTACCAATAAACTTGATAAGAGTCCCTTATATAAACTTACAATGGAGACTAATATCATGATGACAATTAAAAGAAGAATGTCAAAAGATAGGTTACGGACACCAAATAATTATGGTGATCTATCCATATTTACAACAATCACAAAGTAATTAGTTTGTGTAGTACATAACATAATATGCAGTAGATGACTGGGTCGCCAAGGTTTCTGCATTATATAGGTCCTAACATTCATTAAGTTTGACAGTCACCACTCCAGTAAATAGTCTATAAATCTCGTTTGTAGATAGATATACTACTTTCATATGAATTCTTTTATCTTTTATACCAATATTATGTATGTATTGTTGCATTTAATTTATAAAGTTCTGAGAAATAAAAAGAATACATAAACTTTTGAGTAATTGCCAGTAAAAAGAAATAAATGAACAATACAATCTTCGAAGGCTAAACAAAATGAGGTTTATTCATTATTGTAAATTTTAGTTCCCTACACATGTAATTGCATAGTTTAATCATGTGTCTCTGTCTTGTGGGACATCCTTGTCCAACATGTCAGAACAATAAGTTACTTACTTTTCATGTAGTAGAGGAGACAGATAAGCTACACTTGTGAATGACTGGGTTCCTAGTTATCAATGTTGGCCCACTAGCATCCTAATTACCGCATTTGATTCAACGTAAAAGAAAGTATTCACATCTATGAATGGTACACTAGATTTTCAATTTGAGAGAGAAAATATTAATAACTTAAATTGCTTCAAAAATGGTGATGAGGTGGACCAACCGCCGTTATTAGACTTACAAGGTTCTTTCTCATAAACAAAAAAATATTTGTAGGCAATAAAAAATATTTTAATTCAAAGGATTAGATCCACTAACTTAAAAAGATTGCAATTTTATCTAACATTACCTACATAGTGCAAAGGTTAATGATAAAAAAGGTATTTTTTTGACATTAAGTAATTCCAAACAAAGCAAAGAATTTGTAGATATCCAAGATGAGTAAAGCCTAATTTAATCAAAATAAAGATACTAGAGGAAGCAACTAATCTAACATGTAAAAGAATATGTTTTCATGTTTAACGATACAATGCTCTTTATTGTCAAAATTTAAATTTTAGCAATCTTCCAAGTTGAGCAGATCAAGAATCACATAAAACTTAATATTTTATATTTAGAACACAATCATGACTATTTTTCTTTTATTGGTTAAATCAAGTTCATACTATAAGAACCATATTTCATAAAAAAATGTCATGTAATCTATGAACCTGATTTTGAAGTTGGTATGCACTTTCTTGATCTTTCATCTTTCTCGATGGTGGCCTGAAACTCCTTGAGCAATCATGCTGATAATGTGTTGTGAAAATAAGGGAGAAAGAGAAAAAATTGGTTACCAAAAATCTATACGAGACTTATTCTCATTAACAATATAGATAAGAGGAAATAGATAGAGGTAATTGTGGATATGGATATGGATAAGGGCATCCATATTTGGATTTATCCAAATCACAACATATTAATTAATCCAAATTTACCACAACAATTATTCATCCTTATAATACTTCTAATTAATCTTGTGTTCTAAAAGGGTAATTAACTACCTTATGGGGACTGAAGTGCAAAAAAAATTGGAAGAGTTTGATAAATCAGATTTTGGAGGTTTCAACTTGATCTACCATCATCAAGCTGCAACAATTCTATATCCTACTTTGGAGAAAATCAAGTTAAGATTTAAGTATTATATTATATTATATTATATTATATTATATTATATTATATTATATTATATTATATTATATAAGTAGTTAATTTTGATATTTTAAATTGCTTAATTTTTTAATTACAATTTTTTAAGTATGGTATGGATCCTAGTGCAATTACTTGTTCTAACCAATACTTTGATAGTCTTCCGGATTATTGTCATAATATTTATAATACTTTTGATAATAATTATTATGCTAATGCGGTAGAAAATGAACAACAACCGATACAAATGTTACATTCGAAAAATGGAAGTACTAGTGGTTTCCAAATAAACCAAGATATATTTGTTGAATTATTTTACTAAATTATGTCACAAATGATCAGGGAGAGCAAGTCTTAGATTTCAACACACAAAACCAATACCTAAAACTGCACAATGCAATAAATGCAAAAATTAATTAAATGGAAAAAAAAAAATTGAAGGCACAAGAACTTTAAAGATACATTATGAAAGTTGTTATTGTGTTATTGTAATGACACAATTGATGCTAGACAAATACAATTAAACGTCAGTCCTCAAGAATCTTATTATGATCATTTAGTTATTCGCTTGCTCTCGTAACAAAACTAACTTAACCAAATATATTATTTATAATAAATAACCTTTCACATTTGGTGAGAGTGAAAAAAATTATGACTATTCAAGTAGTACACTAAATTCTTGTTTTACAAAAGTTTCTAGATCTACTACTAGACCAGAAGTTTTGAAAATGTTTTTAAAAAAAACTTTGAAACAAAGATTTGAACATATTCGTAAATTTTCTTTAATTTCAAATATATGGACTAGTAAACAAAATTTTCTTTTTATTTGTACCACGACACATTATTTAGATATAAAATAGATTTTACAAAAATAAATTATTTGTTTAAGATCGTTAGGATTTTTCCATATTGGAACTGCAATATGCATAGCCATGTTACAATTTTATGTGAATTTGATATTCATAATTAAAAAAACATGTCATTGGATCCATCCGCATGTTCATTTTTTCGGAAACTACCAAACTAACAAGGTAGAGGAATGTAATGACATATATTACCGAAGAATTAAGTCTCCTCGTAATCAATTTCAGGACATTGAGAGAATCCTTGTACCACAAGGTATGCTTTATATTACACTACTTTCTTTTATCTCATTACACTTCCTTACGAAGATCCACTTGTATCCGATGACAGATTTTGCATTGGGTGATATTGGAACTACAAGTCATGACACTTTTATCTTAGCTAAGGAATGTAACTTGACATGTATTACTTCTTTTTATTTTGGCCAAATCAGTTCTATATTGACATTAATCTTCAAATGTGATTGTTTCAGTGGCCACTGAATATACAAAAATATCATCAATGATTATCTCATTCATGTCCCATAAATCGTCTATGTATGCATACTGGACGAACATTTCTTAATTCTCGTATATGGTATTTTGTGCACTCATCTGTTCCAAGACGTTTCTATGATCTAAAGTAATCTCATGAGTTAGGCAGTTTGAGATATCGATATGATTCGGAGGTGCCATATTTTGTCCAAATCAGTTCTATATTGTTATTAACCTTCAAATGTGATTGTTTCAGTGGCCAATGAATATGCAAAAATATCATCGATGATTATCTCATTCATGTTCCATAACTCGTCTATGTATGCATACTGGACGAACATTTCCTAATTCTCGTATATGGTATTTTGTGCACTCGTCTCTTCCAAGACGTTTCTATGATCTAAAGTAATCTCATGAATTAGACAGTTGAGATATCGATATGATTCAGAGGTGCCAAGCTCTCTCCTCCTCTTCAGAGGGAGGGAATCCTTTGAACCTACTGGTATGTCGTACTAAAGGCCTAGGGTAGATGATTTGGTTAGTAGACAGTTACCGTATCGTACTTCGGTTGCGACATGTCGTCCTTCAAGGACTACAACGTGCATGCTTCAGGGGGCGACGTTTCTTTCAGGTGAAAGTTTGCGTCCACATTGGACATCTATCCTTGCAGACACATTTGCATAATATATATATACATGATCTTATCACTTTCGCTAGATCAGATAACGCATCTGGCGTATTTTGCGTTACCATCGATGTCTGAAGATCTAGTATCCTCCGTACATCATTATAACACTGGACGGTACAAGGATAGAGATGAGACAATGTTCAAAAATGTTGACGTTCTTATCTTCCCCTAAAGACGAGAAGATTATCTTATCTCAGTGTCACGCTGGTACCCACTAACCAGTTGTTGGGTTAAAAGACTTGGGAGAGAACATACAGAATTTTCATCATATTAATGGGAGAGAAGAAAATAGGATAGAAACTCAATTTTCATCATATTTTCTTTTCTCCAACTAGCAGAAAATTGTTAACATAACTTTTGCCTTGATCATGGATAGAATTTTCATCATACGTTCTTTTTTTTTCTTGGCACATTACTGGGGATAAGAACATCTGTAGCCATACTAGATTGTGTAGATACAATCTAATAAACCAAGCATCCTTTGAATTCTTCGGTGAAACATACTTCCTAAACATTACAAGACCTAAATAGCTACTTTTACAAGGGAATGTTGTACAAGCTATGCACACAAGAGTTGGTCAAATTGCTACGATCCACCTAGCGAACGAGTACATGCAAGCATATTTTGCCTGAGGAACAGTTATGAACTCTTTTTGTTTTACTTGGCAGCAAAAGTTAATGAGCTTAGATTCCTCTGTTGCGCTCCTCACAATGAACTCCGAGAATCAGACATAAAACATGAATACATCTTCCAACACACGCAACGGCATGATATTCAATGGAGTGAGTAAACACTCCAACTGGTGCATTGAGAACTTCAGAGTTGAATTGTGTGGCAGCAAGATCACCCTCCACTTCTAGTTCTATTTCATGATATTTGACTGAAGAGCTGAACAGAACAGGATACATGGAACAAGATGCACTTCCAGCGTAAAGATTTAGACTGCTATCATTCCGACAAACTACTGTCGTCTTCAGCAATTTCTGAAGCTAGACTCCCAGGGAGGAATTCTTCTTGAGGATACATCCGGCTAAATAACTGTCGCCGGAATGCACAACAAAGTTAGCTAAGAAGTTTAACAAAATGATTCTGAACTCTCCTTACAACCATCTATGGCTGCCTATTCATTAGTGGGATTCTAACGGTTCACGAGGGATCACAACAACAAAAAAGCACATGAAATCTTTTAAGAACGAGTACCTTAATTGTTGAGTCCAGTAGATCTCCATAGTCAATTTTTGCATCCGGCATTGGGCATGAATAGAATGTACCAAATGAAGCCTGCATGATTACAAAATCTTTGTCACCAGAAATTCAGGTAAGACAATGGTTGATGCTCAGTAAATATGGCTCATGCAACCTCAACTTCTCCTACAAAACAACTAAACCCAAAAGTTTGTGTAACAATCAATTATCAAATTTAGTTCACCTGTGTTAACTCCTGGGCATACACGGTACTCCATAATAGTTTTGGCTTGAATTCCTTTGGGTCTTCATTTTCTGTTGTACTGTCATCTGCCTCATTCAGATTGGGATTGGTGAAAACAGCATTCAAGGCTGCATGTATACATTCTTTTCCTAGAGTGACATCATCACATGGAGTTGAAAAATACACCACAAACCTGGGAAAGAGAATGAATTGAACAGTCTGAGTATGATACTATCCATTATTTTTCTACGTGCTCGATTAACAGTTCCGACATGGAAATAAGAGAACTCTGTTATATACTTGGAAAATACGACCTCCTGGGACTAAACTACTCTGTTTTTACAATACTAATTTGTGATTCAGAATTAAATGCAAATAAAAATAAAATATACAAAAATAAGCACAAGTTCCTGAGAGAATGTTACAACTTACATTCCTGGTGGGCACACTGATACATTACTACTTAATTGCAGTGCACGCAGAGTTGTTAATTGTTCAGGATACAGAGCTACAGCATAACATATTTTTGAGTTAGAACACAAAAAGTTAGATATATATATATATATGCATCAAATGAAGCAAAAGAATAGAACATGAGCACAAGGTCGGAACAGATAATAATTGCTCAAACTGTAATAAAAGTAAACAAGGCAGAGCATAATCTTACATCTAGGAGGGAAGATCATGAGAATGTTTGATAAATCTTGATGTACGGAACAATTGGTTATGCATACTCCTCTAGCAACCTTCTCACTTATGCTTGAGACGTTAAAAACTTCGGAGGGAGGTGATACTGAAGATGGAACTGTAAATGACGGCTCCACTACAAGCTGCTGGCTGTATATTTCCTGACCAGATGCCAATTTAACACCTTTATACTGTTTTTCCTGTGTAGTTAAAACAAAAAACATTCAATATATAAGTACATCAAGATCTAATGACTTAAAGTCTTCACATATAGCAAGAAACTAGAGAAAGTGTTGACAGAAGGGAGGGTGTGACACAGATATCACTGAAGAGTTCTAGTCCTGGTAAGTTATTGTTATTAAAGTCTACGCTTCAATTCTAGAAATCAGAATTAAAAGGCCACTCTGGTCCAATATAAAATACCACAAGAGGAAGTTATATATTCAGGGATTCAAATCCTCGTGAAACCATATGCAAGGTGCAATACAGTTCCCATTGAGAAGAAAAAAAAAAATAGCTCTTAATGTCAGGAATAAAAAAAAATAGTGTGGAACTCCTAATAACATAGGAACTTATTGTGCAAAGACACTATATATAAGTTACAGAAACAATTCTTTTACTTTTGAAAAATGTTTATTATGATCTACCTCATCTAGAAGAAGATCCGCCACTGGCATTCTCAAAACCTGCACGTACAAACAAAAGATAGTTATGAGATAAGGTGATCCAAGACATTTCAAGTTAAATATTACATGAATGCAAAAGAGGATAAAGCGACTAAGAGAGAGGTTAGCTTTCACGGAATGTTGCTTAGAATCTAAATTTTCTCAAACCTGATACTTACAAAATTGGAACACAATGAACCAAGCCTATTGATTCTGTGCTTTGATCTGAAACCAATTTTACATTGTACATGCATGAAAAGTAAACTCCAAAGGTGCTCGTCTATATTCAAATCATAAAACTTACATAAAGAGCACCTTTAACAGCAGCACAACGACAAAAGGCTTGAGGCAGTTCTCCATGTCCATATATTGGATATATGAATGCTCCAACTGCATTCGGAAATCTGCAAGGAAGTAACTGGGTAAGAAGAAATGCTTGAGTTCATCTCTCTATAAGAAGACACTATCCTTACTCGTCTTAACCATTTTAACATGAACACTGATGATAGCATAGACAAAAGCGGTAAGCACAAAAAACCATGTACATTATCACGAACACAAGTAAACATATTAAAATGATTCAACAAAGCAGCAAGGCCCCACAAGGAGTATTAATAACCTTCCATGGCAAAAGAATCTCATGAACAAAACGCTAACTTATATAGCCTCATCTACAAAGCAAAGATACTAGACTTCTCAACCATGGTTCCCTCTACTTGCACCACAGAGATTGGCTATTGCTTATTCTGAGGTTCGCGTTGTTTGTGTGCTGTGTCCAGCACTTTGCTTGGTCTTCCGCAAAAAGTGCTAGCACTAAGGTTATGCTGTCCACAAAGTTGCTACTTTCCTTGAACAGGTAATAAGTTTGGCTCTTAACATATTTGGAATCATTTGGGAAATTTGGGAACAACTAGATACATATATGGGAATAGATAGCTACCACAGATTTTGAAGTAACAATCAGTCCGGAGGATATGTTAAGCATGGAATGGTAAATGTAAGCAAAATGAGAGAGATCATTCAACAGGATTACAAAACATGTACTTTAGTATTTGTTAACTTTACAGTAGATTGTGCCTGATTTTGAGGTAATTCAATGTGAAAGATAACCAAGTTTAATATTACTGTAACTAAATGCAAAACTCATCACCTCAGTTACAAGAAAGGACTCCTCTATCAACTACAAAATATGAGTTAATGTCAATTGATATTGTCGGGATCTATATGGCAGAGTTTATGTTCAACTTGGTAGAGAGAAATCCTGAATGGGAGAAGAAATAACCAAACCAAAAAATTCAAGTAACATAAACTTTATGCTTATGCCTATAAAATTGGATTCCAAACTTCTTACCCTCGATCTACAAATAGAGTGTTGGACAATTGTTCCATGGTTTGGATCACAAATCATCATCATCATCATCCAAGCCTTCTGTCAGAATAGCGGCTATGGAGCATAAAAAAGGTTCCACGAAAGCTTTAACAAAGATTTTATGACCGATTGTCAACCTGACGTCAACCCTCTAATGTTGGTGCCAAATTTCTAGCCAAGGTAACCATGAGCATGAGAAGGTCATGCCATAGAACCTAGGCTGACGGTTGACTGGTCGGTAGACCTACCTTTTGGATATGCACTTTAAAGCCATGCAACCAAGGAGCACCCTCCATGTTCAAGTTTTGTTTGGAGATTGATTGCGGTTTGATGAGCTTAAATTGCGGGACCAATGAGGTAATTCTTCATCTAAAGTAAGATTGGGAGCTATGAAGACTTAGTTGTCATTTCTTGTCCTTCTAATTGAACTGATTGTCTTGTTCCTTTTCAAATGAAAAGAACCTTAACAATTGTTGGTTTCTACTCCAAAACCGTCCACTACTTACTCTACCGATTGCTACTTAAGCCTATAAGTCCATGTTTGACTAAAGAAAACTAAACCTTATCAAACTAGGAAAACAATAACAGACAAATATCAATTTTAAATACTACCATCCAAATTTTCCAAAAAAAATCTGCCTAATAAATATTCTAAAAAGATTCGACAAAGATTTGATTAAAATCAATCGAAATCAGTCCAAAAATAGGTTTAGTGGTTCGTCTATTTTGGACTCGATCACGTCTGTGTCATACCTATCATCTTGTAGAAAACTTGGCCTGAGTTCTTTGTGCCACCGTCTAGATAAAGTGCCTCGTCCTTGGTCACCGCAAAGCTCGTTTAGGCCTCCGCTCCCCAACTATACTTTCGCTAACCCAAATCCTCTCAGTTGAAGATTATCGTGATGTCCAACAAATATCACATTCTTCTGAAAGTACACGATGATGTCGTCATCAACTTTGATAACTTTGCATCTACGGTGTTAGTACAGAAATCTCTATAGCAATTTGCACCTTCTCGCATTAGGCTTTTGTAGTTACTCCTGAACTTACTTGTGATCTCCATGGAAACACACCTATCTAGGAAGGAACAATTTCGTCCCGTACGTTGCATCTGTTGGTCACCAAGTTGCCATAATAGAGCTCCCTAATCAGCTTCTCTCTCTAATATGTACGAGCGATACAAAACGGATCTCCTTTCGTCAAAAATCCGCCGTGGACGTAGAAGTTGTTAGCGACCTATTTTTGACGACCGCCGTGGATGTAGAAGTTGTTAGCGACCTATTTTTGACGAAGCTGCTCCATGCCCCTGCAAACACTCGTACTCCACATGCAACTTTTTATGTATTCCAACCCAAGCACCTCATGGCAGAGCGTGGCTAGCAACAAAGCTCTCATACTAAGTATGTAGTGCCCCGTCCCGCAAAGTCAATCGGAGGAATCGAAACGCCGACGACGTTCGGACTTAGCCTTGCAACGGCTTGCTTGGAGATATCGCTCAGGTAGGGTAGTTTCGGTGAACTTGCCTCATCTTTGCCTTCACATAATAAATCGTGTTTTCAACTTGCACAAGTAGGCTTAATAATAAAAGAGATGAATCCACATAGCTAAGGGAATAATTTCGACGGGTCAAAATGAGTTAGAATATGGAAAACGTCCCACGGTCGGCTTAGAGTTGGTGCACGGCGTGCTTTGAAAATGACACTCGGTCCTTCGTCCCGTGGCTTGGGAGAAGGAAAGTTGGTCTTTAACACAAAACTATGAACTTGCCTAATCATAGGCGTCGCCCGCATAAACGCTTGATAAAGCGTGCACGGTTCCACTGCGCAAGGCTTTGCATAGCCTTTGCTCGTCCCTCGGGTTAAGTTGTAGGCTTGAGTAAGTTAGGCAACTTTATGCCGATCGACCTAAGTCATTCCAAGTAACGGTCCCGCTCATTCTGCGGTTGTCAAGTTAAATAGTCCCACGATCCCAAGGCCCGTCATATGAAATATGACTTGGACGATAGCGTTGCGTAGAACACGAGTCGGTTTAAGGCACGAGCCACGGTTGGTTCAGTGGAAAGTTAGCCACGGTCCGTCGATACTTAAGGAAAACCCGTTATGTTCAAGTTAAGTTGGAAGGCTATGCAGTAGCCGTCCCCCGAGTTCAAAGAATGTTAAGTCTAAGCGATGGTTAGTCGCCGAGAGAAAATATGTCGGGACTGTGGTTCAGTCGCCGAGGCAACCCTGGTTTGGGCTCTGCGAAAGTAGTATGAAAAGTGGAAGAAGTAAAGCAAAGGAACTAAATGATGATGATGAGACCATGCATTACGTTAAGTCTAGAAGTTAGCGTAGGCGTGTGGTCATGGACAACTTGTCGACAAGGGCGATGGTTCTTCGGATCGGAAACCTTGGGCCAGGGACCGATCCGGCCTAGGAAGAACAACGTATAGCCGAGCTGGGTATGAAGCAACCGGTAGGTCGGGAACTTGCATCGAGGATCGCAACTGACGGTGCAAGGGTCCCGAATGCCAGGCTATGTCCAGAATGGCTATTAGCCAGTGACCTTTCATATAGATGTGTCGGCACGGGCGGCAATCCGCGTGTGTGCCTTTGGATTGAGTTGAATGTGTATGGAGTTAGAAGACACAATGTCTGGGCCTAATATTTGGCTACAGCGAAGGCGGCGTGCTTCGGCACGGGATATGGCATCGTGAGTTAAGTTTGGCATAGAGTTTGCATGAGTTAGGCTTGAGCTATTGCGAGTTGAGTCGAGAAGGGCCGTATGGCAAGTTATGTGAAGTTAGAATGAGTCGTTGGGCACGACCTCGAAATATGAGGCACGGCCGCGTTGTCACAACTAAAGTATAGGCAAGACTAAGCGAGGAGGCGCTGCCTCAGAGATATTGAAGCACGAATTGAGTTCATGGCACGACCGAGTCGTTACGTCCCAGGGTTTGGCATGAAAGACAAGTATAAGTCGGTGCATCGATAATGCAAGCACGAGAAAGGTCTAGAGGCAAAGAAATGGAGTCTATCACGTAGTTGCGTCTCTGATTTTGGCCGTAAGGCAAGCACGACTTGATAGGTTAACGTTGTTGAGTGGACGTTACTGTTGCAAGCACGAGATGGTCCTCGGACACAAGTATGCCAAGGCGTCTGTCATAAAACTGATCCTAAGGCAAGACTAGAAAGACAATCGAAAGGGTTTAAGCTGCACAAAGTAAATGAACGTGTCGGTTTTGTATGGGTGGGCGAGGAGCTCACTCCACCAGTACAGTTGAGTACTGACACCCACACAGTGTTCATGTGCAGGCACAGGTAGAAGCTCGTGGCGCGGAGCCCGCTTGGACGCGTCGAGACACGGAGTTCCTTGGCGATTCGAAGCGTGCGGCCGCGTGGACTGAAGACTTATACAGGACATAATGTATGGACATCGCCTTCCGAAGCTTCCGCTGGATTCAAGTATTGTATCGAGAGATGAGAGAGAGCAGAGTGACTTGTAAATGAGAGAAAAGTGAGCACGAGAGACTTGTAATTTGGCCTTGCGTCCACAAATGTAATCTTGTATTCAATATCAATAAAGAGCTTCTTTTGAATGTCTTGTGTTCTTGTTCTAAATTCCGCTGCAATGTTCAATGTATCTGCTTGGGAGTTCTGTGCGACGACCCCGTCGACGCCGCTGTAATCGGCCGTTATGGAACTGCCTTGCACGAGCGCAATCTAGGCTCGTGCGGCATCACGCCTTAGCGAGGACGATCGCTCCTACGGGAGCGGGGCGTGACATAATGGTATCAGAGCACGGCTTTACGTCCTTGGACTTCACGTCGAATTTCTCAGTTTTGGAAAGCTCGTTGTTGGAAAAATAAGTGTGCGCTCTCTCTCAAATGTCCCTCGGCATGTCCATACAATAAGTCTAAATATTTTCAAAAGCTCGTACAAGCGTTCAACCAAACGCATCGATAGGCGACGGCCTTTGTGCCGAACGATGTTAAACTTGACTCGATAGAGAACACATGCTAAGTTAACATGTCGCGTGCGTGCCTAAATAGTCCTACGTCGACATTAGCAAGTGAGCGTGCAAACTTGAATATAGTCCGCACGGCATAGCCATGTGCACGGCCTTTTGGTTAAGTTGCGTCGCGTATCGCGCACCTCGACTTTTGGTGCAAACGAGTTGCGAGCAATATCACGTACTGCTCGGTCGGGAGCGAAGCTGCACTTAGAGTGTCTATCGATAGGAATGCTATCAAGTTAACGCTTAGGCGTACACGAAAGATTGACTTGGATTTTGAGGAATAGTGCGATCGACCTAGCGCGTCGATACGACGTGAGCAATTAGGCTAGAGATTCGTCGAACGAATCTGAAAGATGTCTTAGCGAATGATGCGAACGTGATTGAGGACTAGATCGTATGGCTCGAATCCGAGTGGTGTATGGATTTTCTTGGAAATCATTCGAGCAAGATTGAGGATTACGAGTAACGGCGAGTATATCGGCGAGGCGATGCGATCGCGCAAAGCCTTAGAATGCGTCACGCTTAGTTGGTCGTGACTTCGAATGTCCCGAACGAGCATCTCATTCGGACGACTTGCGAATAGGCAACGCGAGTTAGAAAACGATATCGAAATGATTCGAAACGATGAATGAAAATGAATGGTCTTGATCGAGGAAACTTAGAGGATTGCACGTACGATTCCGGATTGATACAAATGAAATGTGACTTGAGTTTTGAACAGCAATCTTGAAACGAGCTTGAGGAAGAGCGACTGAACTTGATCTTGAATATCGAGGAATGGTGGTATATCCAGTTTGGACAATAGCATCAGTCGCACGACTCGAAATTGGTTGCAAAGGAAGATCGTCAGGTTACGCATATCGTCGATGGTATTGAGGCGTATCAAAGATCGATATGCGATAACTCGGGGGTACTCTGACTCGGCGAATAACGATCGTGCAAATGTCATTGTTCCGATGGATGCTATACTCGTGATGTTGAAATGTATCGAGGAAGAGATAAACTTGGCTCGAGAATTTTCTGGTCGAACGAATGACAAACGGACAAT
The DNA here is from genome assembly GCA_029216955.1 of Iris pallida. Classification (NCBI taxonomy): domain Eukaryota; kingdom Viridiplantae; phylum Streptophyta; class Magnoliopsida; order Asparagales; family Iridaceae; genus Iris; species Iris pallida. The sequence goes on along the minus strand of JANAVB010019198.1, from coordinate 8,688,965 downwards.
CGAACTGAGATCTTGACTTGGATGAAAATGAAAATGTTTGGATTTACTTCGACGATAACCCCAACGTCGACATTCTTGTCTTATGTGAGCGCAACTCCAACCTCGCACATGCGTCGCGCCGATTAGGACGATCACTCCGCGTGAGCGCTGGTATGGTGATTCATACAGCGGGGGTGATCAAACTTGGATGGCGTGGCAATCTGATTGCTTCGACTTGTGGTTTGACGCGAAGGTGACTCGAGAATGATTACGTGTGCTTGACGATTGAACTTGAGGATTGAGTAGGTCCAATCCGCGTATCGAGAATGAGTCTAGACTCAAACAAGAGTTACGCCCCGATGAGAATGATTATTCTGCGGGAGCGTTGCGTGGTGATTCACGAACCACCGTGGATAATCGGACTCGCGTGAGATTGAGACGCAACATATTGTCAAAGCTAGACGACCTCGTGATCGAATACACGAATTGGTTAGAGTTGGTGATTGAACGGATTTGAATTTTGCGCAACGAATGCATTGATGCGAATAGGTGATCGTGCTCGATGTTTAGAAATCTGAGTGATGCGAGCTTGGGTAAAAAATCCCGTAATACTGACTTTGGTTTGACCCTAGGATTGGGGTCAGTGTTGGCATTATTGTTGGGGAACTATGATTCCAATCCTGACATTGACTTAGCCTCACAAAGATCGGCCTAGCGGTTAGGCGAGACGCCCCTGTTGCAAGTGTTATCAATCGAAGGATTGATCTTGAGGATTGGCATGCATGGATAGCCTGAATCACGAATATAGGAAACCCTGCTCACGAGACTCGGCTGACATGCATATATTTCAGGGACGCCTGGGTATGTGCACGATGCGACTCGAGTGAGAATGACAAATTCTCTATCATGCAGCTTGGCTGAATGCATGTATTTTGGGGACGCTTGGAATGCGTGCACGATCCAGCCAAGTGATATGATGAGTTCAAGCAAGACTTGAGGAATGGGAGAGTGTCGAGACCTTGAAATCATGTTAACGGAAAGATTAACAGTCGTGCGAGCGTGGCTCGGAATCGAAGGAACGTGTAGGCGAAGTGTGTGCGATAGTCCCGCGTCTGGACACGATTAAGTCTTGGCCATAGAAATGGTAGGATGGCTTGCCTTCAGGAAAGTCTCGAGGACGAGACTTGTTCTGAGTGGTGTATGTTGTAGTGCCCCGTCCCGCAAAATCAATCGGAGGAATCGAAACGCCGACGGCGTTCGGACTTAGCCTTGCAACGGCTTGCTTGGAGATATCGCTCAGGTAGGGTAGTTTCGGTGAACTTGCCTCATCTTTGCCTTCACATAATAAATCGTGTTTTCAACTTGCACAAGTAGGCTTAATAATAAAAGAGATGAATCCACATAGCTAAGGGAATAATCCCGACGGGTCAAAATGAGTTAGAATATGGAAAACGTCCCACGGTCGGCTTAGAGTTGGTGCACGGCGTGCTTTGAAAATGACACTCGATCCTTCGTCCCGTAGCTTGGGAGAAGGAAAGTTGGTCTTTGACACAAAACTATGAACTTGCCTAAGTCATAGGCGTCGCCCGCATAAACGCTTGATAAAGCGTGCACGGTTCCACTGCGCAAGGCTTTGCATAGCCTTTGCTCGTCCCTCGGGTTAAGTTGTAGGCTTGAGTAAGTTAGGCAAAGTTATGCCGGTCGACCTAAGTCATTCCAAGTAACGGTCCCGCTCATTCTGCGGTTGTCAAGTTAAATAGTCCCACGATCCCAAGGCCCGTCATATGAAATATGACTTGGGCGATAGCGTTGCGTAGAACACGAGTCGGTTTAAGGCACGAGCCACGGTTGGTTCAGTGGAAAGTTAGCCACGGTCCGTCGATACTTAAGGAAAACCCGTTATGTTCAAGTTACGTTGGAAGGCTATGCAGTAGCCGTCCCCCGAGTTCAAAGAATGTTAAGTCTAAGCGATGGTTAGTCGCCGAGAGAAAATATGTCGGGACTGTGGTTCAGTCGCCGAGGCAACCCTGGTTTGGGCTCTGCGAAAGTAGTATGAAAAGTGGAAGAAGTAAAGCAAAGGAACTAAATGATGATGATGAGACCATGCATTACGTTAAGTCTAGAAGTTAGCGTAGGCGCGTGGTCATGGACAACTTGTCGACAAGGGCGATGGTTCTTCGGATCGGAAACCTTGGGCCAGGGACCGATCCGGCCTAGGAAGAACAACGTATAGCCGAGCTGGGTATGAAGCAACCGGTAGGTCGGAGACTTGCATCGAGGATCGCAACCGGCGGTGCAAGGGTCCCGAATGCCAGGCTATGTCCAGAATGACTATTAGCCAGTGACCTTTCATATAGATGTGTCGGCACGGGCGGCAATCCGCGTGTGTGCCTTTGGATTGAGTTGAATGTGTATGGAGTTAGAAGACACAATGTCTGGGCCTAATATTTGGCTACAGCGAAGGCGGCGTGCTTCGGCACGGGATATGGCATCGTGAGTTAAGTTTGGCATAGAGTTTGCATGAGTTAGGCTTAAGCTATTGCGAGTTAAGTCGAGAAGGGCCGTAGGGCAAGTTATGTGAAGTTAGAATGAGTCGCTGGGCACGACCTCGAAATATGAGGCACGGCCGCGTTGTCACAACTAAAGTATAGGCAAGACTAAGCGAGGAGGCGCTGCCTCAGAGATATTGAAGCACGAATTGAGTTCATGGCACGACCGAGTCGTTACGTCCCACGGTTTGGCATGAAAGACAAGTATAAGTCGGTGCATCGATAATGCAAGCACGAGAAAGGTCTAGAGGCAAGGAAATGGAGTCTATCACGTAGTTGCGTCTCTGATTTTGGCCGTAAGGCAAGCACGACTTGATAGGTTAACGTTGTTGAGTGGACGTTACTATTGCAAGCACGAGATGGTCCTCGGACACAAGTATGCCAAGGCGTCTGTCATAAAACTGATCCTAAGACAAGACTAGAAAGACAATCGAAAGGGTTTAAGCTGCACAAAGTAAATGAACGTGTCGGTTTTGTATGGGTGGGCGAGGAGCTCACTCCACCAGTACAGTTGAGTACTGACACCCACACAGTGTTCATGTGCAGGCACAGGTAGAAGCTCGTGGCGCGGAGCCCGCTTGGACGCGTCGAGGCACGGAGTTCCTTGGCGATTCGAAGCGTGCGGCCGCGTGGACTGAAGACTTATACAGGACATAATGTATGGACATCGCCTTCCGAAGCTTCCGCTGGATTCAAGTATTGTATCGAGAGATGAGAGAGAGCAGAGTGACTTGTAAATGAGAGAAAAGTGAGCACGAGAGACTTGTAATTTGGCCTTGCGCCCACAAATGTAATCTTGTATTCAATATCAATAAAGAGCTTCTTTTGAATGTCTTGTGTTCTTGTTCTAAATTCCGCTGCAATGTTCAATGTATCTGCTTGGAAGTTCTGTGCGACGACCCCGTCGACGCCGCTGTAATCGGCCGTTATGGAACTGCCTTGCACGAGCACAATCTAGGCTCGTGCGGCATCACGCCTTAGCGAGGACGATCGCTCCTACGGGAGCGGGGCGTGACAAAGTATGTCGGCCACCTGGTTGAAATTCGATATTTGTGCAAGAGTATGTACAAAAAATTCAAGTAGTGCTCCTAATATTTAAGTGCATCAACCAACCCAAACAACATGACCAAACACTCAAATGCCCATCCTACATCTTAACCTTTGGCTTCCTCTCGCCCTCCAACCGGATACGTATTTGTTGGTAGCCGCTTCATAGATCTACCTATAGATCTACCTTGGAAAAAATGTCTGCATACTCAATTGATCTAACAGGCCATCAAGTCGTGGCATCAAAAACTTATAACCATTTATGATTTTGTTAACCGCGCAGGGACTTATGATTTTCCTAATATTATCCTTCTCTTGTAAAGAAATCAATTGTGGGTTCTTCTACTTCAAGTTCTCTATCTTCTTTCAAAGATCGTGTCCTCCCATAGGCTCCATGCAATTGTATGGCAAGTTCAACAAACTTGCCCCAAGAACAAGATCAACGTCCTGTTGGGTGCCGCATGTAGTTGGTAGCCCTCCAGGAGTTTATAAAAATACTTGTTGAGGACCCTCTGTTGGAATCTTTCCTTCCTTCGTTGATTCTTCAACACTCTATGTTCCCCTTCGACACCAAGTCATACATCGCCTCTTTGAAGTCCATTGCAGCCTTCTTCGTAGAAACCGCCAATGTAAGAAAAGCCCTCCCCTCCCCTTGTAAATATTCAATTTTGGTACTTTTCTACAAAGACGCGTGTTTTTTGTTTTGTCCTTTGCCAGTTGATAAGTATTGTTGTGCTCGTATTTAGCTCCCACCTTAGACTACCACGATCTTCCTAGTAATATTAGACAGATATCAAGCCCGTATATCATATTGCAATGAATCTCATCTCTATAAGCGTCGATAGAAAAAAAAACTCTACATTGTTGAGTCACCATGACGCTCGACTTTGAACCCTTCCAGTGGAATACGAGTCTGGGTGCTCCTCCAACACCAACCATGGATTTTCGACCAATAATCCGCCGATGAGATTTTCTTGGATGCCTTCATCGATCGCGACCTCAAAATATTTTGTTGTTGGTACAATAGGTTTGTAGCAAGTTCTTTTGCGAGGAATCATCTAAGTCTTGGTGTTAGCATGACCTTTCGTACCCGTCAATGAATGTATTTTCCTTTTTGGTTCTTCCATACTATCATCATGTTGATAAGCGCAATTGTCGTCAAACTGAAAGCCTCGAAAGTCGTTCTTTCCATAGTCTCCACAGCAACCACGTCCACCAACATCGTTCCAACTACGATAGCATCGTCAATCTGTCACCACCAAGATCATTATCATGACCACTTCTTGCGAGATCATCATACCCCTCCTTGCTCGTACTAGACAAATCCATACAAGCCCTCTATGGACGATTACCTCATGCTAATGCGTAACCATCTCTAGGGAGGTCGTAGGTATTGCTAACTCGTAACCTCGTTTCTGAATCTCGAACTGGTTTCCTTGATGGTTCTTAAACCTATTGTCCACTCAACTCATTGGACGTGCAAATTCAAGCCTTGCAGAGGGACTTCCATGTGACAGACCACCAAAAATGTCTTCAACCTCCTGCACTTCGTTAGGGAGATTGGTTGTCGTTGCGGTCGTTAGTTCCCACCATATCTCGCGACACACTCAAGGCTTTGATACCACCTGAAACAACATGAAAATACCGACCTATGGAGCCAACGACCTTGAATACGAGGACTTGCACCTCAGGAACGAGAATTAGAATAAGTAAAACTCCAATGGAGCAATTAAAAATCAAATTTATTCATCAAAACATAATTGTTCTCTTCTACGAAGTTATATTTATAAAAAAGAATATAACTTAAATCTCAAGAAAATAAACTTAATCAAACTAGAGAACTAATAAAAGGAAAATATCAATTTTAAATACAAAATCCTATCCAAATCACCCAAGAAAAACATTCTAAAAGATTAGGCAAAGATATATTAAAATCAAACAGAATCAGCCCAAAAATAGACTTAAACCTATTTTTGGGTGGTTCGTACGTTTCAAAGTCAGTCACGTCCGCCTCATTAGTTTGGTCAGGACAAATGAGTGGGCAATGAGACATGCTTTAGAGGAGGTCATACTCCTATGAGTCGGTCCAGTAAGGAAGGGAAGAGCCACAATTCAGACAATATCGAAAGTTTGAAGAGCATCCATTTTCAACAAAATAAAAAAACAAGGTCCCATCTTCTCTTTTTTTGCATCAAAACCCTTAAAATGTGTGCATCACTAGACAACATGCTTCAATTATAAAAATCTCAAAGTAGTCTAAGTTTCTAACAAACAATAAGTGAAAGACATTCGAAGAAGCTTGGTCTAATGTGTTCGTCTAAAGGAATCCAATCCCTCGATCTGATAATTGAAACCTACTTGTTGCATGATCGGACCTCATATTCTAAATATAGTCCTAATCCTAACAATCCCACTACTATCGCCACCACCACCCATCAAATACATTGTTGATCAGTTGGTAATTTGATTTGTTTCCCCTTTCCTTTTCTTCTTTTAGCTAGGGTTTGATAATTTTGAATAAAAGGGCGAGAGATGTTAGAGTAACTCCTAACAATGGGAGGTTTGATCCCATAGACAGACCTGCAAAAAGATAAACATTGCACTTAAGGGAATGTCGATTAAAACCCTAATCATGTCATACCTCCTCGAGTGTGCCTCCTTCCATATGTGGAAGACATCGGACACACCCCTAGTTGAACATTCAATACAATTAGATCTTGACCTCTCCAACCCGACAACAATGATCAACACCAAGTAGACAAGCTCCTACCTTTCATCTTCTCTATGAACCCAATCACCCTTTTTGTCGAGTTCAAATCTACAGTGCCATGACAAGTAATACATCAATTTTGAGTCCATACCCAACTACCGACAGCCTAAAGTCCATACCCAACCACCAGTGCCTCGAGCCTAGCCTGTTGCACTACTTCTCACCGCTTGCCGCTTTACCAACTCTCCGATTGTTTCTCGTATATGTCACTTTTTCTACCATTTCTACATATCCGACAAGTTTTCGCCACCAACGATGCCAAACCCTAGCTCCTAACCCTTAGAAAAGCTAGCAGTCCATAAAATCCTACCAACCATATTGTTAAGCATTCATGATTTCTTACCATTTTTAATAATTATTTTCTACTATATATAGTTGTGCAAAATAGGTCAAGATTTGATTTGATTTGATTTAGTTAGATATGTTAGGAATCATTTTAGGAATCATTGTTTCCTTTTATACTCTCTATAATCCCTATTATATATTGAGGCCTCCAGTTAGAGAAGAATATACCGAGAATTTATCAATTTACACATCTTATAGAAAACCTTTATTCTTCTACTCTATTGTTCTACTTACTCTATTGTTTTCTGCTTTCTCTATCTATATTATTTTGTATATTGCTTACTCTGTTGTTCTACTTACTCTATTATTTTGTATGTATTACTTTAAGTCTATATTGTCAATCTTGTCGGATACACAATATCTATCGTACGATACGATACAAAAGGTTTTCGATATTGATGGTATAGGTGTATCAGATAGGACAAAACTCGTGCAATGTGTTTGTTTATCGACCTATACGATACGATACACAAATACAATACATTTCCTATTTTCATTTCAATTTTTTACCTTTCCTTTTTCTTTGCAATGTAGTCAAAAGACGCAAGGCGCACTTGAGGCGCAAAAGGTCAATATCGCCCGAGGCGCATTTAAGAAAGCGAGGCACAAAAATAATAAATTATATATATATATATATATATATATATATATAGACCCTTTGAATTGAAGTTTTAAGATATAAAAAAACAGATACACAGTGAAAATTCAGTATTAAAAACATATACACATAAAAAACAGATTTTCTTGGGCTGCCATTGACGATCCCATTCCAAACAGTATTCAAGAGAGGCTCAAAAACAGTATTCAAAATACATTATTCAAAGTTCCAAAAAATTCAATAAAAAGACACTATTGAAAAAATATACAAAAAAATTTAGTTCAAAGTTCAAACTTACAGTAAAAAAAACAGTATTAAAAAATCAGTCAAAAATTAGTATTAAAAAAATATTAAAAAGAACATTAAATTTCCATTAAAAAGAACACTAAACAATATTAAAAAGAACACTAAAAAATATTAAAAAGAACAACAAATTTCCGTTAAAAATAACATTAAAATAGTATTAAAAAGAACATTAGATTTTCAAGGCGTGCTTAGGCACGCCTTAGCTACTCCACGCACCTCAGGGAAAGGCGTGCATTAAGAAACGCGTCTCGCCTGGAGTTTCATGAGGCACTGCCCCTGCGCCTAGGAGCAAGACGCGTGGAGCGTACCTTTGACTACAATGTTTCTTTGTCTACTTATTTAGATTTTTCTCTCCTTTGTTTTTCGATTTATTTTCTTTTGGGTGTTTCTTTGACCATTGTTTCTATTATGGCCCTCATGGTATTAAGTGGATAAAATTAATGGAATTTAAAAACTTATGACATTTGTCTAACTTGTGTTTTAGTTATACCTTTAATTTTTAATTTTATAATGATTATCACTTATATGCTTAATGATACTTTCTATTGTTGCTTAATGTGTTCAACTTATCCTTATATGTTATAGTCCGTGGGTTGTGGCCTAGTGGTAGCAACGGGGGGCTCGGCGCGGAAGGCGCAGGTTCGTGTCCCCCCTTGGCATTTGCCAAGCCGGAGAAAAAAACACTTCAAAAAAAATTATATATTATACTCATTTTTTTAATGCATTTGTCAATAGAATTATGCATCTTACGATCCACGTTATACGAGATAGGATATAATAATCAAGCAAACCAATACCTAATACATACAATATGATTACATAGCTCGGATGTACTTATAATAAGTATTGCTTACAAGTTGAAGTGATATCCAGCTTGAGGGGGAGTATTGGCCAGATATGTTGGTACCAATCTCTACTCAATCTTTCCTCTCGATGTCGCTGCTCTTATTTGTCTCTTTATTTCTTGGCACCATTACTCCTCAAGCTCTCTATTTTGGTAGTGCTACTCTTCGTGGTATCTATCTCAACATATTTTCTTATGAGGTGATCTACTTCGACCTACTAGTGTGTGTTCGTTTACTGATTTTACCTTAACTATTGGTTTTTCTACTAGTACTCTATCTAAAAACTAGACATGTTTCATATTACTCAAGCTTGAGGGGGAAGTATTAGAGTTGTGAGAGTGAATGGGACTATGTAGTTACTTCAGTCCCACTTTGGAAGTATTAGAGTTGTGAGAGTTAATGGGACTGTAGTTACTTCAGTCCCACTTTGGTATACTTGTATGAGGAGCATTCTCCTACTATATGTATTCTAAGTTATTTCTAACCACTCAATGAAAAAAATATCCTATCTATGTTGCATAGACAAAGATAGGACACGACATAGTAAGAACATGGCTATGTTATATTAAGCGTGAGGCGAGGCGAGGCGACGAAGCTGGCGCCTCGCTTAAGCGCGCCTAAGCGGCGCTTAAGCGGTGCTTAAGCGATGCTTAGTTAGCACTTCACCCATTTTTGCCCATGGAGCCTCGTACATGTAAAATACTCTATATACACATAAATTTCAATATTTTTTCATACAATACTACTAGTATATGCATGAATAACAATACCAATTATCAATCAAACAAAGTAACAATATAAATACTAGAATCAAAATGCGAAGTCATCAAAATACCATGGTCAAAATAGTCAACAAGCCACACAATGCATACATACTACGTAGTCATCAAAATACTATCAAACATAAAAGCTAAACTCTCCAAAGTTCCTATTTTCTAGGGTCAGTTTTTTTTTTCGTTTTTTTTTGAACCACGCTTTTTCCAGCGCCTAATACTAGGCGAGGCGCTATTAAGCGCCGCCTAAGCGCGCCTAAGCGACGATCGCTTTTCTGGGACGAGATTTCCCTAAGCGAGGCGCCCAAGTTCCAGTTTTCGCTTAAGCGCCGCTTAAGCGTCGCTTAAGCGCGCTTTTCACAACATAGGAACATGGTGACACGAACATGACTATTTGTTGTGTCCTAGTATATTTTAGAGTGTTTGTGGTGTAACCGATACATGTTTTAGAGTGTTTGTGGTGTAACCGATACATGTCTAATGCGTGTCTGACACAACCAAGATTTCTCGAGTGTCTGTGCTTCATAGTATTTTATTTACTCCAATGTAGTTTTCTACATGCCCCTTTACACTAATGTGGAGGTCGAGCTTGAAACGGACCAGACGACTATACTATTTTCGAAGGATCTATGAGATGACTCATTGCTTTATTTTTCTTTCTTGCTAATTCGCCTATATGTTTTCTTTGAGATCTAGACATAGCTTCTAAGAGGCTTAGTGGGTTTTGATCTAGATCTCTTGCAAAACGGAGAGGTTTTTTCAATGTGGTATCACACTATCAGACAACATGCATACACAGATTCATGTAATAAAAAACAGGTATCAATTTGTGCATTCTATTCTTTACTGTTTCTGGCTGAATATGATAGGTACCTACCTGCTATTGTTAGTAATAGCAGTATACTACAAGTGAAGGTGGCAGTTACTTAGCAGTTAACTATCAATAAATGGCTCAGCTAAGTTCAGATACAGTTGGCCTTTCCAGCTCAGCTCCGGTACAGTGGCTTCAGGTGTCCAGCTCAGCTACCCTCCTCCACCAATCAAATGTACAGCTCAGTTTCTCTTATCCAATCAAAAGACAATTGGACGTGGATGAGTATCAGAGCTGATACTACCTCCTCTAGAATCTGCCAAAGGAATCATATAAATAGTGAAGGAGAGCTGAGGAGTAGACTGATGAATTGCAATCTTTCTTTTAGCAATTTACTTGTTTTTCTTGCATTTGTAGTTTCCCGCTATTTTCCCAAATTTGAATTTCATAACCTAGTTCTTCCCCGAATTCCTTTTTCATTGCAAAATTCATATTGCTAATGTCAAATTTCACTCAATCTCCTCCAAATTCTGTACATTCAACTCGGGTTCCTATCAACTTGGTACCAGAGCACCTCGATCCCATCATGGAGGCCTCCGGTGAGCTTGGATCTAGTAGCAATGGCTCCCGTGGCGGATCTCCGGCGGATCCGTCGTCCCCGAGCACCAAAGGGAGGGTTTCTGCTTTGGAAGGTAATATGCTCGAGCTCCATCTTAAATTTGATAAGCTGCTTGAAGAATTGAGTAGAGCAAGGAAGGGATCGGAGTCTGTCTCAGAGGTAGCAGCCATGACTGGACCTCAAGGTTCCTTAGGACCCCAGACTTCACTGTCCATGAACACACAAGCACCTGCAATGACTACATTTCCGTTCTCTATCCAAATGCAAACACCACTGTCAGCACCATATCCACTAGTACAAGAACAATCTATGCACTACTACTCACTACATGTCAAACACCTAGAGTTAATACAGACAATCAGAACCAGAGGGTGATGTCTGCACAACCTGTAACTCCAAGTTCAGTTTGTACCCCTTCAATTTGGTTGCCTACTCCTCCTTACATGGGAGCTCCAGTTGGAATGACTAATCCACTACCTGTGCAGTCATGGGGGCAACCTACTCTGAGGTTGAAGTTACCAGACTACAATGGTGAAACTGATGTGAAGGAGTGGTTATTGAGAGTCAACCACTACTTTAATTACTACAATGTACCAGAGTGGGATAGGGTTAAAGTGTGTTCTGTGCAAATGAAAGGAGCAGCAGCCTATTGGTTCGACTGGCTAATGAAAGTGAAAGGGGGTGCACTAAGCTGGCCAGACTTCTGTCAATCTATTAAGATAAGAGTTTGGACCTTCTCAGTTTACAAATCATGTGATAGGAATGAAGTTGCTGAAACAGGAAGGAAATGTCCATGATTATGATTTGCAGTTTCAGAGGCTTTCAAAAAAGGTGCAAGGAATTTCTGAACCATGTTTAGTCAGCCATTATATAGGTGGATTAAGAGAAGATGTCAGGTATGAGGTGCAAATCTCTAATCCTACTACACTACTCATGGCAATGCAAATAGCTAGACTTCAAGAAGCCAAATTAGCAGCTGTTAAAAGATCTCATAAAGTGAACACATACAATAACAAATTTGTGGGGAACTCTAACCCCCTGTCATCCAATCAGAATGAAGAAATTAAGAAGGCTGGAGTTACTGTTCTAGCTAACAGGGCAACACCAAACCTGACACGATCCACCACATCTCCAAATGAATTAATGAGAAGAAAAAATTTGGGATTGTGTTTTCTTTGTGATAAGAAATGGTTCAAAGGTCACAAATGCAAGGAAAAGAAGCTTTTCATGTTGATAGCTGATGATGAACAACAGGAGGGAGTGGAAACAGAGGAAGAACCTGATGTCATGGCTCCTTCAGAATCTTTTTCTATTTCCTTGCAAGCATTATCAGGAAATCTACAGCCATCTACAATGACGATGAGGGGAACAGTTCAAAACAGGCCAGTGATGGTGTTGGTGGACTCTGGATCCACTCACAGTTTCATAGATTTGCAATTCAGTCAAAGGCTAAGACTACCTATTACTGAGAATGCTAATCTGGAAGTAACGGTAGCAAATGGGGAAAAGTTAAAGAGCACAGGAACATGTACAGGGGTAGTACTTGATTGCCAAGGAAAAAAAAAATCATAGTTGACTTACTGCAGTTGCCTATAAAGGGATGTCATATTGTTTTAGGGGCAAATTGGTTGAGCACCCTTGGTGATATTACTTGGAACTTTAAGGATCTGACTATGAAATACACAGATCAGGGGAAGACACAGTTTCAAGGGATCACAATCTGATCAAACTCAACTTCTGGAACCAGTTGAAAAAGAGATTAGACAAAAGTCTGAACTCTTTGTTATACAGCTATGTGCTACTGAAGGCAAACCAGAGCCACCAGAAAAAATCCCTGCTTTAACTAAGCTCTTGTGTCAATACAAGCAACTGTTTGAAGAGCCAAAGAGCTTACCCCCAAAAAAGAAGCTTTGATCATAAAATACCTTTCGTACCAGGGGCTTCACCTGTCTGTAGCAGACCATATAGACACCCTTATGTACATAAAAATGAAATAGAAAAGCAAGTTCAAGAAATATTGAACAGTGGAGTAATTCGACCTAGTACCACTTCCTACTCCTCTCCAGTTATTCTAGTCAAGAAGGCATATGGCACTTGGAGGATGTGTATCGATTATAGGTCACTAAATCACAATACCATCAAGGATAAGTTTCCTATTCCATTCATAGAAGAATTATTTGATGAGTTGCATGGTGCTCAATATTTCTCTAAGCTGGATTTAAGATCTGGATATCACCAGGTTAGGATGGCTGATGAAGACATCCATAAGACTGCATTTCGCACTCATGAGGGGCATTATGAATTCCTGGTCATGCCCTTTGGCCTTACGAATGCTCCCTCAACTTTTCAGGCTCTAATGAACTCTGTATTCAAAGCTTTCTTGAGAAAATTTGTTTTGGTCTTTTTTTTTATGACATCTTAGTTTATAGTACTAACTTGGATGTTCATCTTAGTCACCTTGAACAGGTATTTGAAAAACTAACAGAACATAATTTGAAAGATCAAGGAAAGTAAGTGTCACTTTGCTCAAAAACAGGTGGCTTACTTGGGGCATGTTATAAGCAGAGAAGAAGTGCAAGTAGATGCTGATAAAGTTACAGCAGTAAACCAATGGCCTGTCCCTAAATCACTAAAGGAATTAAGAGGCTTCTTGGGTTTGACAGGTTATTATAGGAGATTCATCAAAAATTATGGCTCTATTGCAGGACCACTCACTGAGTTACTGAAGAAAGATGCTTTCAGATGGGGAGACAAAGCACAACAAGCTTTTGAAGAACTGAAGACAGCACTTACAAACCCACCAGTTCTGTGCATGCCCAATTTTTCTTCTGAGTTTGTCTTGGAGTGTGATGCTTCAGGTGATGGTATAGGGGCTGTGCTTATGCAAAAGGGTCAGCCAATTGCATTCCTAAGTCAAGTCTTGAAGGGAAGAGATAAGGTTCTTTCTACTTATGAGAAGGAAATGCTAGCAATATTATTGGCTATTAAAAAATGGAAGCAATATCTATGGGGTAGAACCTTCCCTATCAAGACTGATCATCAATCTTTGAAATATCTTTTGGAACAAAGAGTTTACACAGAAGCTCAGTACAAATGGATACTAAAACTTCATGGTTTTAGTTATAAGGTTGAATACAAAAGAGGGAAGGACAACAGAGCTGCTGATAGCTTATCAAGGAGGGATACTGCAAATCTACATGCCATTTCCTTAGTTCAGGCTGACTGGTTACAGCAATTCCAAAGCCAGGTGAAGAATTCAGATTATTATCAAGAGCAGATGACTAAATGGGAACAGGGTTTGTTGAATTCTCACAAGTATTCACTGAAGAATGGGTTACTTTATTATAAAAACAGGTGGTTGATAGATCCTAAGTCAGAATTTGTTGTGACCTTATTAAAGGAGCATCATGATTTGAGACAGGCAGAGGCAGGCCATTCTGGAGTCCTTAAAACTTTACATAGGCTAAAAAAAAGTATGATATTGGAGTGGTATGAAAAAGGCAGTAAAGGAGTATGTCAAAGCCTGTGATGTGTGCCAAAGAAATAAAAGTGAGACTGTCCATCCAGCAGGGTTGTTACAACCCCTACCTGTGCCTAACAGAATCTGGGAGGATATTGCAATGGATTTCATTGAGGGACTACCAATTAGTCATCATAAAACTACCATTCTGGTTGTAGTTGACAGATTAACAAAGTATGTACACTTGTTTTCATTATGTCACCCCTACACAGCTGCCATGGTAGCACATGTGTTCATAGAAGGAGTCGTTAAACTCCATGGACTGCCAAAATCCATAGTGACAGACAGGGACCCTATCTTTACAAGTAATTTTGGAAAGAATTCTTTAAAATCCAGGGGACAGATTTGAAGTATAGTACTGCCTATCATCCCCAAACTGATGGGCAGACTGAGGTCACAAACAGGTGTATAGAAGCCTACTTAAGATGTTTTTGTGGACACAGACCTAAGGATTGGAGTAAGTATATTCCTAGGGCAGAATATTGGTTTAATGTCAATTGACACACTTCAACTAAAATTACTCCTCTTGAGGCAGTTTATGGTAGGGAACCTCTACATTTACTTACCTATGTTCCTGATGCTCTACAAGATAAAGAGGTTGCTGAAGCCTTGAATTCTAGAGACAATGCACTGCAGCTCCTTAAAGATAATCTGCATGTGGCACAAGATAGGATGAAGAAGTTGACTGATCCTAAGAGATCTGACAGGGAATTTCAAGTGGGTGATTGGGTTTTTCTGAAGTTGCAGCCATATAGGCAGGTGTCAGTTGGGCAAAGAAGGCCACAAAAGCTGTCCCCTAAATACTTTGGGCCATACCAAATCATTTCAAAGATTGAACCAGTTGCACATGAGCTCTCTCTGCCTCCAGGTTCACAGATTCATCCTATTTGTCATGTCTCACAGCTAAATAAGAAAATAAGCTCTAGCATTACACTACAGACAGGATCTCCTAGTCACATAGAGGAGATAGTTTTAGAACCTGATATGATACTGGATAGAAGATTGGTTCCAAGAGGGAATAAGGCTGCAGTGGATTTGTTGGTCCAATGGAAAAACATTGATCCACAGAATGCTCAATGGATTCCTTATGAGCAATTTATGAAGACTTTTCCTCATTTTGACCTTGAGGCAAGGTCAATCTAAGGAGGGTGGAGTTGATAGGTGCCTACCTGGTATTGTTAGTAACAGCAGTATACCACAAGTGAAGGTGGCAGTTACTTAGCAGTTAACTATCAATAAATGGCTCAGCTAAGTTCATATACAGTTGGCCTTTCCAGCTCAGCTCCGGTACAGTGGCTTCAGGTGTCCAGCTCAGCTACCCTCCTCCACCAATCAAATGTACAGCTCAGCTTCTCTAATCCAATCAGAAGACAATTGGACGTGGATGAGTATCAGAGCTGATACTACCTCCTCTAGAATCTGCCAAAGGAATCATATAAATAGTGAAGGAGAGCTGAGGAGTAGACTGATGAATTTTAATCTTTCTTTTAGCAATTTACTTGTTTTTCTTGCATTTGTAGTTTCCTGCTATTTTCCCAAATTTGAATTTCATAACCTACTTCTTCCCCAAAAAAAAAATTTCTGTACACATTTCATTGCAAAATTCATATTGCTAATGTCAAACTTCACTCGATCTCCTCCAAATTCTGTACATTCAACTCGGGTTCCTATCAGAATATGCAGATACCTTACTATGCTATTACTAAAGCAATAATTTTCTTGATCAGCACTTCTCAATGTGAAACAAAAAGGGTTAAATCATAAATTCAAACTTGTACGTGAAATATCCTGAAAAATGAAGATTGACTTCTGTGTTTTACTCTTCTTTTAAATTGTCAGTTCTTCATAAAATTTCCTGACACCATTTTACTGATCCTGCAAATATTCCAAGAATTCGGCATATAATCCCACACAGCTTTTCTGTATAACGAGATCATGTTAAACAGGTGCATGGGTGACGATACCAGATTGGTCACAATAAAACTCTCTTCAAAGTTCAAACAAATATTCGCGATTAATCTTTTATCTTTACCTTTATGAGCAACCAGATTGTTCATAGCCATGCTCTTTAATATGATATGAGGTCAATTTGTATACTGATCAAGTTCTTTTTACCAGTAAGGAATTCATAGATCACAACATAATTATGTTAGCAAAGAATCTCATATATCTCAACCTAACAACTAGAATTGGGCTTCTCATGATTAAAGCACTTTTACTAATACCATTTACAAAGTAGTATGCCAATAGCAAGACAGAGTAAAAGATGACTAAATGCTAAAGGACAATATCTTGCCTTGATCTCATATACTAAGAGGGTACCAAGAAACTATGGCTATAAGACAACCTATGTCGCACAGATACTCCTCCATAGGACCGTATCCATGTCATGTCCATAACTCACACGTAGCCGATGCAAAACTTCCTAAGCTCTCATGTCAAATTTGGCTCGCCAATACCTAAGAGACCCACAACATGGTAAAGCAATTTGTATGGTTGTCAGCATTTCAAAAGTATTTGAGATATGAGAAAGTAGCATTTCTTTGTATTATGCTAGGAGCCCATTATTGGCCTAGGTATAGGGCCTACATGTAAGTAATGTCATCTCTCCTCCTGGAAGACCAATAAAAGGGCCAATAGAGAAGAAAGAGAGGGTGGATTGGGATTGATCTGGTTTTCCAGATCAGTCGTGATTTAGAGAGAGAGAGAGAGAATGGGATTGTAGAGAGAGGGAGTGTTTTTTAGAGTTGTAACTTGATTTGATGCTAAATTCTCCAATAAAAATCAATTCCTCTCCTAATTTCTTTTTCCTCCTTCCCTGTATATTTTGATGTGTGAGTTGCTCAATTGAGAACCCTAATTACTTGGGAACCCATCATTGGTATCAGAGCCCTAAGATCCTGCCATGGAATTTGATGATGAAGGAGAAGCATGGGTAAGCCCTTGGGATCCATGGAGAGGAGATGAAATCAGTAAGGATCTATCATCCATCTTACAAATTGGAAATTCCACCGAAGTTTCAAAATGAACGGTACTTTGGCTTCCAAATCCCTAGTTTTTCCTCCCAATTTAGGGAGAAATCATGGTCGAATCTTCAAGCGTCATGGAGAAGGAACGACAACAACAAAGAGAACAACCATCTAAACTGCTTCTCAAATCCTCACCACGATAGCAAGCTTCAGCAGCAACAGAAACAACAGAGCCTTGATTTGGGGGCGTTTGGAATTTGGAGCAGAATCATGGAGAACAGAAGCTGAGTTTCATGGCTAAAAGAAGCATAATTACTCAAACAACAGGCTACAGTGAAAGATTATAACTTGCAATTCTCAAGTACACTTGATGATTTGAGTGAAACCACTCTTATCAACCACTATCCCAGCTCATACTCAAAGCAGAAAAGGATTGCTTTCCAGAGGACAGAAGGGCTAGATCCCGAGTGTTGGAGCTGGAGAAAGCGAATTGCCTTGGAATCCGTAATGGGTTCTCGAGGAAAATTTGATAGAGGTGCATAGCTAGGCGTTGCTAAGAAAAGAAAACTAGGAGTCAGTTATAGGACTCAAATATGAAATCAGGGTTGAGGTGCAGCACCTGAAGCCTGCTAGCTTAATGGTAGCAATGGAGTTTGCTAGGTTGCAAGAGACAAGATTTGACCTAAGGAAGAGCAAAAGAATTTTCTCAACTCACATTCAGTGTTTGTTGTTAGACACACCATATAATTCACAGAAGGGCATCTTTGATAAGGAAACTATACTTCCACAACATACTGCTGCTTCTCCAAGCCTTCAAAGTGAGATAATGAGAGGGAAGGAACAAGAGAATGTTCAAGAGGACAAGGAAGATGCACATTCTTCTCTTCAGGACAGGGAAGTGGATAACATACATGAAGTTTTTGCTACAACACCCCAAGCAATTTCAGCACCAGGACAGAAGCTTGAGGTGATGATTACCAATGAAGCTAAATTGCTAAGGCCAGAGCATTGACCTCACAATGGAGCATGAAGATGGAGATAATATTCTGCAATTGGGAAATACAGCAAATTACATCCGCACTAATCAACTGTGAGTTAAAGCAACAAACAGAAATAGTGGCAGATGAAGTAAACATGACAAAAGAAGGAAAGTATCAGGGTTTAATTTTGCATGTGTAAAAGAGAGAGCAATTATGCAGAAACTGAGGTCATGGACTCTCACTTAAAGGTATCTTTGGAGAAGTCTGAGAGTACTACTGAAGAACCAAAAGGGATAACCACTTTCTAGAGAGTATAGTAAAAGAATTCCTTGATGATGCGGCTAAATGCAGACTGCAGTTGGGCTTACAAGCAACCAACTCATCATAAGAAGATAGGAAGTTGGAGAAAGAAGTATGGGATCCGGGAGGCGATGGAAGTTCGGAAATGTGCATAATTCTTCGGCTATGAAAGTTGATAGTTCAATTAGCTTGGATTTCCTTAAAAATACCTAAGTGTAGAAACAAGATTTTGAGGTTCATAAGAGACGTGATCAGAGAGCTATACATCAAAGAGAGAAATAAACAAGGAAGGGCAGTCAGTACCATTTTGTCTACTTAAAGGATCCACTAAACCTTTAACTTGGGAAATAGTTGGAGTGGTACAAATGAAACTTATGATAGCAGTATTGAACTATGGGTATGAAAACCTCATTGACACTACATATTGTCATAAATTGGCTATTTCTGCAGTACCGAGTCAGAATTGTGTGTGGTGAAAATTGCCAAAGAAATTCGATTGCAGAGTCAAGGCAGGGAGTCACAGTGAGGTATAAAGAAGGTGGGATGGCCAGAGTGTTTCAGCAAATCAAACATATATTTGTGATCTTTAGGGATGGACTACAACATTCTTCAAAAGAGAAACCAAATGCTTCCATAATAAATGTGTGCTACTTGGAGCCTTATGCTTTACACTCCACTCAACCAAAACTGACACCAGTATTTGCCAAGTATCAGCAAGCACTTGCAGAACCACTAAATTTGCCAATAATTTGGAAGGAGGATTATGAAATACCCTTAGTGAGTAGGCTAAGAGAAGCTTGCATTGGAGCCTGCAAACATTCAGTTCATCAGCCAAATTTGCTAAAGAAGTGGGCGAAGAAGGTGCGGCATCCAGGTATACTGATACCTAGTAGCCATTCTGATCAATTCCTAGGACATGATAGCTCAGCTAACAGAAAAGAAAAACGAACAAGAGTGAGAATCAGGCGGTGGTCGAGCGGTTCATTCTAAGAATACTCAGAGGACACAAAGGCCAGATGAAGTTTGTAATCAGAAGGTGCGGCATCCAGGTATTTTGAATCCTTATTGTATTTGTATCCAAATATGTGTTTATGCAACCTAGAAGGCTAGAAGAGACAACTAAAACATAAAATGAATTGCTTCAGAGAACCATGGTCTTCTAACAGATTACAACAACAACAACAACAACAACAAAGCTTTTACCCCAAATTTTTGGGATGGTTGTTTGAATAATCTTCTTCCATTCGGCTATGTTAAGGGCCACATCCATTGTAACGCTAACAAAATCATATACTCCTATACAACTTCAAAACATGTTTGTACCTCTAGCCTAGCAGCTCCATTAACTACTATATTATCGCTCGGCCTTACGGGAGCATCTATTGGTCTGCTTTGCACATGAAAACCACCTTATAACAGATTAAACCACAATAATTGGTGCTTCAATGCACCATCTTTAAAGAGAACTCAAACATTTAAAAGACCCTCTTTAATTAAACAAGAACTATCTTCTCTTGAGTCAATTATTGAGATAAATAGGTTCTTTATGCAAAAAAACTTGCTTACGCCAATTTAAATCATCCTTTGGCAAGTTCCTTAGTTGTTAACACAATTTAGTTCATTAGCTTACATAGTTATGGTGCCTTGTTTATCAATAGGCTATTTTAGCCCTCATGACAATACTTTCACCTTTCAGGGTAAAAAATAGATCGTAAAATTAACATTTCGTGCGGACATCATCTAGAAATAGCGAAGAAGAAGATCAAAAAAATAAACGTATAGAAAATAATTGCATTATACAACACAATGATTAAGCAAATTATTTTTTAGGAACAGAATTTTGTATTTATTTCTCTTTAACTATGTGCATTTCTTATAACAAAATTCTATTACACACAATCAGCTTCAACGTAGAGAAGGCATGTTCAAATCCGTATAAATAAACAAAATTTGTTTCTCCTTTTACTACATACCTATGTACATTGTTTCAAATGTTGATTGGATCATCTTAAGCATGTAATTGAAAATACCATACAAATTGAAGTTATTTGAGTTGTGGGTGTTTAAAGTGCCCAAAGCCACTCTTGAAGGCAAATGGATAGTAGAGTTGTAAGTACCAAATCATTATCTTAGCGATCTATCTCATCCAAATTGTTGCAATTCCTACTTCTTCTTCAGAAATTAGGTTCCAACATATTAAAAATGTCATTAAGCATTGCGCACCTCCCAATCGACTTGATATAGAGAGCTATTTTATCCATGCCCTCCTTCGTTGTAA
The DNA here is from genome assembly GCA_029216955.1 of Iris pallida. Taxonomy (NCBI): domain Eukaryota; kingdom Viridiplantae; phylum Streptophyta; class Magnoliopsida; order Asparagales; family Iridaceae; genus Iris; species Iris pallida. The sequence goes on along the minus strand of JANAVB010019198.1, from coordinate 8,668,276 downwards.
TCACCTTCTTGCATGCTTCCCCGCCATCCTGATCATAATCAGCCAATGCAATTGCATAGAGAAATATCCTGCAAACATCGCATCAACACTCAATAAAATGGTCATTCTAGAGGAATTTCACATTAGAATATTTTTCTAGGAATAAAATATTCCTTTTGACAGTCTTGAAACTATTACCAAAAAGTTGTAGTTTACAAAGTGTGATTTAAACTAGAGAAATTTGCTTTCAAAAAACTCTTGACTTCCTGTCAAAAGAACTACCAAAACACAACCATTTCTTCCACGAAGCAAAGTTGAGAAACTAATATATTTTGATAATGATCTAATAAGCACAGACACTCCAAAATTCAAGCCGTGTCTGTCGTCTCATGTCCGACACACATATTGTATTGCACACTCCATGGAAACACCAACATACACTAGGACACACCAAAATAGGTGATAAATCTATCTCTGAAATGTGTCGTGTCGTGTCGAATCCGTGTCTGTGCAACATAGATTAACGATTTTTCAGAAGTAGTGTTTCTCTTCTCCTTACTTCCTGATCCTAGGAGAGAGCTTCTGCTTCTGGAGGAACTCGACGAAGGGGATCTCGAGATCCTCTAGGGAAACCCTAGATTCCTCGTCGTCGCCGGCGGCAATATGTGCCTGCGCCGTCTTCAAGAACCTCATCATCCTGTTCCTCTCCATCGGCCCCAGGCTCCTGTCCTTGAAGATCTTCTCCCTCGAGTCTGGCACCGGAGAGAAGCCTCCCTCGTCGTAGATGAGGCTCCCGTCGACGCTCTTGAACTCGAGGTGGTGGGAGGCGCCGGAGCGGAGGAGGAGGTCGACCATGGGGTCGGAGCAGTAGAGGAGGCGCGGGCCGGCGAGGTCGAGGAGGAAGCCGCCGCCGCCATTCTTCCTCCCAAACTGTTCCGGAGCGAGGAGGTGGGGCTCTTGTGGGAGGTTGAGGAAGGAGAGGAAGGAGGATGGGGGGAGGGAGGAGAAATGGGACCCATAGGTGGGCTGGGGGTCCACGTGGAGGACGGACTTGCCGGCGGCGGAGGCTCCGGCCGCGATGAGGGCGGCGGGGAGGCCGGTGCCGGAGACGACGAGGTCGAAGGCGGTGGGGTCTATGGTGGGGTACTCGGCGGTGGGGTCCATCGGCTGGGGCTCGCCGGGACGGACGGCAGTCGAGGAGGTCGCCGGGCTGGTAACGAGGGCTCCGTTGATGAAAGAGTATTGAAATCTAATGCTACTTTACTAGAACTAGTAGTAGATGTAAGCGTCGGTCCGGTCAGTATCCGCGGAATCATGACCCGACTTGGGAAAGGAAAGAAAGTCATTTTCTGTTTGAATGGCAAAGAAATAAGTTGGAAAGGAAATTAATTTAGAAGAAAAAATAGAAAGGAAAATTGGTCTCTCAACCCATCCAATGATTTTTTTTTTTTTTTTTTTTACTAAGGATTTACTTTTCTTTTCAATTTATTTGATTTTTAAATATTAAAAAAAAATTAATTGGAATTCCAATTTCTCAAAGAAAAGCAAGGAATCAATATCATTTCTTTTCCTTTTCGCGAACCAACAAGGCCTCAGTATGCAAGTCTACTTTCGATCCACTCACAAAGTCGTCTCTTGATTTCGAAAGGAAAAAAAATTCATAATCCTAACCATAGACAATAAATTCTCGGATCATGTTGATAAAAGTAATATTTCTAATTGTTAGTTCTCATAATCTAAAATTTTACTTTGTTTTTTTTAACATAGGTTTTAATTTTTTTTTAAATAAATCCAGTGATAGTTTAATTTTTGAAAAAAAAAATACAAACTTGGTCAAGCTCCTAAAAATAACGAAGAAAGTAAACATAATAAAAACAAGGGTACTTAGGCCATCTCCAATGGGGTTTGTATCTCTCCTATTTGTTTGGTAAGAACATTTTTAAAGGGGAAAAAACAACTTCTCCCGACAATGTTTTCTATTTTAATTTTCATACTACGTGCTAATGTAGGATCGAAAATTTCTATGAAGGTTATTACATGTAGAAACTCTTATAGAAATTAATATTGTGCCTTACTTTCAAACTAAATTATTAAATTTATCCTTTTATTTTTTGTGCCATGTAGGATTGAAATTAAAAACCTTTTTTTTGCTGGTGCAATTTTTGTGTAGAAACTTTGCCAACTAGGATAGAAAATTTTTTTATATAGTATACCGCCAAGTACGATAGAAACTCAATTTTAGAAATTCTCATTGGAGATGGTATTACATTCAATAACACCATTTGTCTATTTTAGTGAATAATTCTCCCTATCCGCTCATATTACAAAGGGTGCGGCTATACGCACCCCATGACTTACTAGCATACCCCAAGTGCTAAGTACACCACATTTTAATTGATTAAAATTAGCATAAATGCTAAGTACACCCCATCAAATGACCAAAATATTATTTTTATTCTAACCTAAAACCTATCTATCATTCCTAAGCACACCCCAAATCATTCTAACCTCTCTACTCTTCTCTCTCCAACCGACCGGCCCCCTCTCCTCTTCGATCCCCTTTGCTCCCAAGACCAATCCTAAGATCACTGCTAGAATTTTTCTCTTAGGATCACTGCTAGGATTTTTCGAATCCCTTCAATCGTGTGAAAACGAAAAAAAATCGATTTTTTTTTGGGTTTTCACGGTTCTGTTCGAGCCTGGTTTGTTGAGCGCTCGGACTGGAGTTCGACCCACAACAGTCGAACTTCTTTGCTAATGTTCGACCAAAGCTGGTCGAATGAAAAATTAAATGAAAAAACACAATGTTCGACCACAACTAGTCGGACAAAGCTCTACTGTTCGACCATTACAGGTCGAACTGCCCTATATATGTTCGACTTTCCTCGATCGAACATGTTTTGTTCAGTTCGACCAGTCGAACAGAACATGTAATGTTCGGCCGACCAGGTCGAGCAGACAGTGCTCCGTTCGACCTGTGTTGATCGTGCTTATCGCAAAAAAATTTTTGGGTTCAACAATTCACATACAGTGCTTCAAACCGAGAAAGAAGGATTGTGTCTTTGAAGTGGACTTTCTTCCTCCATGATGCCTTCTTCACAATTTTAAAGTAGAATTTTTCTAGGGTTTTGGGGTTAAGTTGGAGATGAATGTGAAAATGAAAGAAGGAAGAAGAAGGAGGATGGTGGGATGTGATAGGAAGGTCATATGGGTATATGAGTCTTTTAATATTAATCTAATTTTCAACTTAAGTTATATGGGATGTGCTTAGAAAGTCATGGGGTGCGTATAGCCGTACCCTATTACAAAAGTATTCAAATTACTTCTTAAGTGGAGTTCCCCGCAGTTCCCTTATGGTTTTTATTCTTAGCCTAGTCATGATATGTCTCATCCGAAAAGTGTTTGAAATGTTACAAACTATTATGAACTCGGAAAATACTTGTAGTTGAATGTGAAAAATCATGTCACCAATAGTTTTATTTTGGGGTTGGGTTGTGTCCTGGATTGGTTGGTGACATGACAAATTATGAAGCATAAAATTTGTTTAATCTTACTCTTGTCAATTTTTTATTTTTAGATTTAGACTATTTTTTAGAAACTACGGTAACAAAGTTATTAAAATGTCAAAAAAAATATTATTTTAAGTGGTTAAAAAAGATAAATTTCTAATTAAAATGTCGTATACGATCCTGGGTTAATCATACAAATTTCTAGAATTCATGCTTCTTCGTTGCTCCCCTGTGTGCTATATGAGTTGTTTACCATGGTAAATATTTCGGTGCAAAGAATTAAATGTTTCTAATTAATGGGTACATTTGATTACAAGATGAAAAATATGTAGAAAATAAATTAATTCTACAAAATTGTTTTTACTAGGACAAATTTTATGATATTTTTTTTATGTGTTTGATTGTCGTTATTTTTCATGAAAAATAATTATTTTTCATGGAAATGAATTTCTTGGACCAGTTTTATTTTCCATCATTTCGAAAAAAATATAAAAAATGATAGATTTTTGAAAAATAATTTCATAAAAAATATACGTTATCAAACACTACAATTGGTGTTGTTACGGAACCATGAACAATGGGTCATAAGGGTTTATGGCCAATGGACCATAAAGGATTAGGGCTATAAATTGATATATATCATAATAGATATTGCTAGATTAGATGTAACTGTTATACCGAGCACCCGATATCACCGGCACCTCAAAGTCAAGGTGTAGACCAATGGGTCATAAGGGTTTATGGCCAATGGACCATAAAGGATTAGGGCTATAAATTGATATATATCATAATAGATAACACTACTATGCAACTACAATTGAGATGTAGAACAAGCAGCTCGAAGTTGAGGTGTTAACTGGGCCGGACGGCCCGGTTCCGGCCCGGGTTCAGGTCGGTCAAATTCAAACTGGGTTCCACTTTCAAATCTGCTAGTCCGGACCGGCCCGGTTTGACCGCGGGACCGGGTCGGACAAACCCACTTAACCCGGTCGGACCGGTCCGGAAGGTCCGGTCGGACCCTTTTTTTATTTGTGATGAATAACCTTTCACATTCGATGAGAGTTTGGTATTATGATTATGCAAGTACTACTCTTAATCATTGTTGTAGTAAAGTTTCTAGATCTACTACTAGAGCAGAGGCTATGAAAATATTTCAAAAAGAAAGGACAGCTTTAAAACAAAGTTTTGTAAATGTTAGTAAATCTGCTCTCACTTCTGATATATGGACTATTAAACAAAATTATGCTTATATTTGTATCACGGCATATTATATAGATCCAAAGTGGATGTTGCAGCGTATTATTTGTCTACGACCTTAAAATTTAACATACTGGCTCTGTAATCGATGGTGTACTATTATACATTTTTTACGTGAATATGATATTCACAATTAAAAATTTTCAAATTCTTTTGATAATGTCAATAATAACACTTAAATATTTTAAGTACACAATTCTCGAAGCCAAACAAAGTTATGCTTATATTTTCAAATTCTTTTTACATGAAGGACGACATTTTCATGTTAGATGTGCTTGTCATATTATTAATTTAGTTGTACAAGAATGTCCTTCAATTTTTTCAAGTAAATTTAGAAATCTTAGATTATGTCTACAATGTTTGAACACTTTTGCAAGTAGACAACAAGCTTTTAAAATTTTGTGTACACAATATGTTATAACTTAAGGAGATTTGTTAAGGATGCACCACATAGATGGAATTCTACTTATTTAATATTGAAATCTTCTATTAGATTTAAAGATGTTATTACTCATTATTGTATTGTTAATCCAAGTTTTGATTATCAAGTTACTAAAAATGATTGGTTAATTGTTAATTCTAGTTATGAATTTTTAGAATTATTTTATAATGATACATGTATTTTATCTAGAGTTTATTATCCAACTTCTCCTCTAGCATTAACAAAAATTATTAACATATCTCATTAATTTTTTTAAATATAGAACTGTTCCTGGTTTTGATTATGTTATTTCCAAAATGGAAATAAAATTTCAAAAATATTGGGGTGAAATACTTCTTCTAGATTGTTTGGCTTCGATTTTTGATCCGGAGATTAAATTAGATGGTGTATTCATATTGTTAGATGATTTTCATGACAATGTCGATATTAGTGAGCTAGACTTTCAGTCTCTTACTTTGCAGGATACTACCGAAGGAGGAGATGAGCAATAAAGACGGACGCCGGACGATGAATTTTAAAAAATAATTGTACATTTTTACAATTCTTTTAAAAATAAAATATAAATTTGCAACTTGTACATTTTATTACAAGTTCCATGGAAAAAAAATACTTGTACATTAAATTATCTTAACATTAATAAAAATTTGTTAACGTCTATTCTCTCAAAAACATTTAGTTAATGTTATAGCATATTTAAATTATACTAACTTTTATATGTTTTTTTTTTCCTTTTTTGTTAAGTTTTTCTCAAAAAAAAAAAAATCAGTCCAGCCTGGACCAGGCCTGGTTTAGCCCGACCCGCCCAAAACCGGGCCATAGGTCCGGTTTGGGGCCGGCCTGGACTGTCCCGCTCCTTCATCTGGGCTAAGCACGGCTTGACCCAGGCTCGATCAAAACTGGTCAAAAGTGGGTCTGGTCCGGCCCAGCCCTACACACCGCACACCTTGAGCTCGAAGACTACGAGAGGGGAAGAAGGATTTTTTAAGTTGCATCAAAAGCACAAAAAAGTACAATAACTGTCCCAAGTTGTACTACTGGTAATGCAAGATTAAATGTCACGACCCGATCACAATTAATTGGGTCGAACCGGATCATGCCCAGCCTGCACCGTTGTTGAGACGGCGGCAGTAAGCTGTTCCATTAGCAGGTACCCACAACAACATCTATATTTGTCATAACTCATTATTCGAGAATTTAAAACTTTATTAAACCTTTAAATAAATACAACTGGAAAGTGAAAGAACTGAATTAAAAGCTGAAATCAAATTACAAAATTCTAAAACAACAAATCTAGAAACATAAAATCTAGCTAAGCGTTCGGCTCGTCGGCCTCAGGTCATGCGTCCTCCAAAGGGGACTCTGGCAACACCATAGGGTACAGAACCGGGTCATAATAGCTGTTGTATAACAGCTCAGCATCCTCAATATCCCCTAAAAATGTTATCTCCAGTCAGGAGGGAGCAAAGTACAATTCATGATAATTTAACAATTGAATTAATAATAGAATCATGCACTTTTAAACAATTTTAAAATAAGCAGTTCTCCAGCAGTTAAAACAGTGTGATTTGAATAGGCAATGAATATGACCGGCTTGGGTTTGTTACAGTGAAGATACGGCTTATCCCCGTGTGTATGAGGGGTAAGCTAGTACAGTTCTAAGTTATTTTGGGATGTGGTCATACTCATTACACTACTCCCCCAGTCCCCAAACAGTTACAGTAGTTACAGTCAGTGCTCTCAGGAAGAGTTTCGTGTTGCATCGTGGTTTAAACTTGCAGTAAAGTGATTATTAAATAACTGTAAACTAACACAAAATGTACTTGCCTCAAATGGACTGGACTTGAAGGGATGAAGACTTCGAGATGGGATTTAGACTCGTCCTCGAAATCCTACATTCGAGAAGTTCGACTCAGAATCCAGGGTTACCAAGCTAACTATGCTAGTTGAAATCTCTAATTGTGTCATAATCAATTTTAATCTTTATTATTAAACACGAACAAAATACGATTATCGATGTTTTGTAATTAATAACGAGGAAAAGATCATTTTAACTTATATTTTGGAAAAACCCGTAGTTTCCAATTTAATTGATTAAAACTTATATTTTTCGTAATTATACATATAAAACTAAATTTCTTATTTAATGAGAAAAACATGATCGTTGTTAAATATTAAAACTTGTAAATTTTAATGTGAGAAAACTTTATTAATTTTCTATTCAAAATAATTATCTATTTTTGATTTATGCGTACGCTAAAATAACTCGCAAAACCAGAAAACAATAGAAAACCTATGCTACAAAATTACAGGTCATAGAGAAAATAGACAGGCTAGACTTATGCCCATTACAATTTATTTACAAAAATTAAAATAAGATGAAACAGTTGTTAGTTCTAAAATCTTCCTACAATTTAATTATGAATAAATTAAATAATAAAAATAAATTAAATATTAATGAGTCTCAGATATTGGTCCAATCATCATATAGGTTAATGCCACAACGTCCGGGCGAAGCCGGTTTCGTTTGCACTTAGCCAGGGCCCATTGACCAATACGGTCGTCGCCCAAAATCCAAAATATTAATATTTTCCGAAAAAACCATTTTAAAATCATTTTAAAAATATAATTAAATTTTAATCCGGCAGCATTTCCTCTATTTTCGGTCAACCCAAAAACTGGGAAAGTGTGCCAATATTTTCCTACAAATATCCCAAACCAGGGAATTCCAAAATATATATAAAACTAACCACAATCATTCCCAATATTAATTTGGAACGACCTGAAACGAATTCGGGAATCCGAAACCAACCCAAAAACATCACAGCACAAATCGGAAAGATTCGAAAACCAAATTATTCTCAGAATTCATTTCCGAAGGTTTCGGAAAAACAAACCAAACTAACAGAAGCTTTCCCGAAAGTTTCTCGGAAAATCCCGAAAACAAACGTAACCCAAAAATCGAATTCCCGAAGGAGATTCGTGGACCAAACTCATCATTGACACGGGAGGGACGAACTACTATGGTTAACCAGGAATTACCCAAAACGACGGAATCCGAAGGGTTGTCTCGGACTCGGGACGCGCGAATCCACAGAACGAACTCGAAATCGGAATCGAACCACGCCGAAAGCACACGCAGGTGTTGTCCACTCGGGACGGGGCTACGCGCGCGCAGTTCGGGGCTGCCGGGGGCGGCAGCGGCTGCTGGAGACGGGTCTGGCCGCGGGAGACGTCGGGGGGGGGCTAGATCGGGGTCCGGGGTGCGCGGCCGCGGGCGCCGCTGGAGGGCGCGGCCTGGTCGGGGCTAGGGCACGGCCACCGGAGTCGGGGGTCGGCAGGAGACCGTCGGGGCGGTGCGCGGGTGGCCGGGAGTCGGCCGCGGGAGTGCGCGGAAGGGGCGCGGGGTCTGGCGGGCGGGGTGCCGGCTGGAGGCGCGAATGGGGCGTGCTCGGGTACCGAGCTGGCGTCACCGGAGTTTGCGAGAGGTTGGGGAAAAGAAGCTCGGTGGAGAGAGAAGGGTTTGTTTGAAAATAGGAGTGGTGGTGGTATTAGCTTTGGTAAGAAGAATGAGAAAAAGGAAGTGGGGATGATAGATTGTGCTGGTGAGGTGCTCGTGGGGTGGTGGTAGTGGGTTTGTGTGTTGGTTTAAATGGGGAAGGGGAGAAATAGGTGGTGTAAGCTGGAGTGAATGTAGGGAGAAAATTGAGGGGAAGGGAGTACGTAGGGGAATGCTGGTCCAACTTGGACCAGCACAAACTATATATATATATATATTTTTTTAATAAAAGAAATCAGATTTAAATGAAAGGAGAAAGGGTTTAAAATCGAGTCTGGGTTTCGGGAAACTGGTCCGGGCTCGGGTCAGGTCGGCAATCAAAAGCCATATTTAATTTTTGAAATAATTTTTTTTTAAACTCATAAATAATACTAATAATAATAGTAATAATATTATAATAATAATATTAAATAATATTACAGAAACTGGGTTTCACAATCTTCCCTTCTTAGAAAATTTCGTCCTCGAAATTAAAGGAGTAGGGTAGGAATTATCTCAGGTCAAGTTGGTACGAGTACTGCACCCGTAACTCAGGTCCAACAATAAGAATTTCCAAGGCAGTCGTGGATGAGACGGTTTAGGGACAAGTTTCATTTATGATATCATCCATGCAGAAAAATACAAAAGCGAACCAAAGTACACGAGGTTGATCAGACCATCATGCACCGGTCCTGATTAGACAATATATTAGTGGGTGCACCCAACAAAATACTGTCATGATCAAGCTTGATAAAGAGATAGCTTGCAAAACTAGGCTAACTTAGCAGCATCAGTCAAGTTTAGAACGAAAAGATAAGAAATAGGAGTTATGTGATGGCTCAAATTTTCTGATCTTCTTCTCACCTCTGACTACGCTTGCTACTGGTTTCTCTGGCACTGAAAGGTTGAGTCCAATCTTCAGCTCTGAATTATCCAAAATGTGACTCGGATCCAGAGTGTAGCGTCTGAGCTGTGATACATAGAAGACGTTGTGCACACTTTCAAGATTAGCTGGTAAAGCTAACCGGTACGCTACTTTTCCAACTCGTCTTAAACTTCAAATGGCCTGATGTACCTGGCCTCAATTTTCCCCAGCTCTGTCAAAACTGATCGTTCCTCTGGTAGGAGAAAACTTTACAGAAATGCTATCTCCTTCTTCAAACTTCACTGGTCGACGACTACTATCAACCCAATGCTTCTGTCTGTCTTAGGCAATCCTGAGCTTGTCTCTGATCATTCTCACCTTTTCTGCTGTATCGGTCACCATCTCAGGTCCAAGCAACGCTCGTTCTCTGACATCGTCCCAAGCAAGTGGATTACGGCAACGACGTCCATAGAGTGCCTCGAACGGTGTCATACCAATGCTAGCTTGGTAGCTGTTGTTGTAAGAGAACTCTACCAAGTGCAAATGGTCTTCCCAAGACCCTCCAAATTCTAAGACGCAGGATCTCAGCATGTCTTCTAGCGTCTGGATTGTTCTCTCTGATTGCCCGTCGGTCTGGGGATGGTAGGCGGTGCTGAACTTCAGTTGTGTTCCCAAACTGTCATGCAAACTCTTCCAAAAGTGAGAGGTAAATCTAGTATCTCTGTCAGATACGATACTTACCGGAACTCTATGAATCCGGTAGATGTGCCGCATGTACAGTGCTGCCAACTTCTCGGTGGATAGACCAACCTTGAAGGGGATAAAGTGAGCTGACTTCGTCAGTCGGTCCACGATAACCCAAATGGCATCCTTCCCTCCTTGGGATCGAAGCAGTCCCGACACAAAATCTATTGTTATGTGCTCCCATTTCCACTCCGGAATGTCAAGCGGCTGCAATAGTCCTGCTGGCCTCTGTTTGCCATTAAAATTATATTATTGCAAATTTTAATACAAAGAGAACAGTGTTACAATATAGGACTTTAGATGTAGTCCTAGGAGTACACTTTTGTTTATCTGGATCCCTTGTGCCGATGGAGTGAGTGGTAATGCGTTGACTCCGTTGATGAGCTGACAACGGTTATCGGTTCTCTGAAGGTTTGGATTGCACTGGGTGCTGGAGCTTGCTGAGAGGAGGAAGACGTTGAGTGTCTGTATCTGCCTCTCCGGTGGTGCAAAGTCTTTGTGTGTTCGTTGTATATGCTGTGCGTATGTCCGTGAGAAGGAAATGATCCCTCTATTTATAGTTTTGCAGGCAGGCTGCTCATGCGCGCATGTAGGATGCGCCTGTACGTGGGGACGCCATGTGGTGATTGCTGATGGAGGCGCGTGGACGATGCACCCTGATCGAGGGGTTGACTTCTTCATGTTGCTGTTGTGAGCCGGCACGTAGCAAAGGAGAAAATCTTTCTGTTGCTGGGATCTTGGGTGAATCGAGTTAAAGGACATGTGTCATCGACTCATGGCTCGGAGATCTCGGATTTGATGGAGGGGGTGATCTGGTAGGATGCGCCTAGGACTGGGCGCATGAGGAGACTTTGGCTCGTAACCTTTAGGAGTCACGAACTATTCTGGACACATGGCTTTTGAGGCGCATGCATGCGACTTTCCTTCTGTCTTTTGGGATCAGAGAGCAGTCTGGGGCGCATGGCTTTTGAGGCGCATGCAGAGCTTCAAATGAAGACTTTTCTTCTGTCTCTAGGGATCAGTAAAAAGTCTGAGGCACATGGCTTTTGAGGCGCATGCGGATTTGAGCGCATCACTGCAGAGGCGCATGCGAGTGGTTGGGTGGCCACGTGGCAGCAGCCGTCGGTGGAGAAGTAATGATGATGCTGACGTTGCCGACGCTTCGTCTTCTGAAAAAGCTGTCAACTGTTCAGACTTTGGGAGGTGTGCTGCCAACTCTGTCAGTTCAGCATTTAATGTTGGTGACATTCGATGGACAGCTGAGTGGGCACATCGATTGACGTTCCACTAGGCATATGGGGACGCACAGGGGTGCATCCCCTATGAGGCGCTTGGTGTTTGTGATGCGCTTGACGCTGAGGGGCGCATCTGTATGATGCGCCTGATATCGGAGGGCGCGTCTGGGTGATGCGCTATCTGGCCGGCGTATCTGATACGTCTTTAATGATGCGGCTGTTACGTTCTTCGAGTGCTTAAAATAGCCGTTTGGCTGAATTCGAGGCGTCCGGTTCATCCATTTAATGCCAATTCATTGCACGGAATTCGGAGAGCCATCCACTTGGCGCGTGGGTTTGATTTGCCCGGCCTATAAATAGTAGCATGGAGAGAGGTTTTGTTTCCCGTTCTCTCACGTACTTCCGATATGAACTTGTGTATTCGAGTGCACTCTGTTGACGAAGTGCTCCCGAGGGTGAAGATGCGACGCCGTGTCTTCGTTGATGCACTTGAAGGTGACTGTTACAAAAGACGGAGTCGAGGGCTTCTGAGGCAGGCGGAAGGTGCCTGTTGCATCCAAAGATAGGGATGCTCGGGCCTCATTTCCGTTATTCCGGAAGAGCCGTAGATCGGAATGGCGGTGCTAGGCTCTTTCTTCCTTCAAAGTGGGCGTTGCCTACTCTGGTTGTGTTGAAAGCTGCTCCTTTAGCCGCGATTTCGATCACGGTCTTCCTTCGCCTTTGGAGGCTCTTTCGAAGCCTCCCCTAGCCACAGATTTGCGGTGCTCTTCTCTTCCTTGGTTCCAGCCAGAGGGTTAAATGCTTTATTAGTCGAAGCACTTATCAGGTGAGCCTGGCTGGAAGAGCGGCACATAACTGGGCTGCTGAAGGGATACACATAACTGGGGATGCACATAACTGAGCTGCTGAAAGGATGCGCCCTGCTGAGTGTGCATGGAGGGATACGCCTGGTTGAAGGCGCATGGTGGTTGCTGCGCCTGACTGGAGGCGCATGGTGGTTGCTGGCTGTAGACTTAGGGTCTTTTCCTTGTAGAAATTCTTCTTTGTACCACCTTTTCTAGACATGTAATAGACTTTTATATGTAATAAAAAGTCCTCTTTCAAATGTCTATATTTGTTGGTTTTGCTGTGAAGTATTTGTCCGAGCTCTGGCGCATGTAGTGTCTGGCGCATAGGATTTCTGGCTCTGAAATTCCATGCTTCTACAAGACCTCCTTCAAAGTTTTCAAAACTTTTAGATAAGTTTTGGAATACTTTGAATAAGAAGCATGGTGGTCAAGACACATGACTGTTGGAGCGTATGACTGTTCGGGCGCATGCCTGTTCGGGCGCGTGCTCCTTTCAGTAAAATGCAAATGATAATGTTTCGGTAACCGAAAAGATTAATGATGATCTTTTGGTCTTATTTGCTGTTATCTTTTCACAGGACCCGAGGCGACGGCTGAGGTCACCCTTCATCGTTTCCTGCATGCGACTATGCCTATAAATAGGCATGAGATGGAGAGAGAAAGAGTTCTTCTTTTCTCTGCCTTTGCTTTTTTAGAGTTTCTTCTTCAAAAACCCTAACTTTCTTCTTCAAGAGAATGGCTCCCAAGACTCCTCGCGGCGGTACTAAGGGAAAGGGGAAAGAGAAGGAGCCTGTAGAGGCTGTCGTGGGTGACGTTCCTCGCCCGCCTGTCGAAGTTCGGCCGGCGGTGGTTGGTGAGCTTCATCGTTCTCTATCATTCTCATTTGCCAACGTACATGGACTTTGAGTCCTGATGATGTGCTGAGATTTTTCCCGCCGACGCGCATGGGTCTAAACCTTGATGATGCGCCGAGGCTCTACTGCTGACGCGCATGGGTTTAGACCCTGATGATGTATCGAGGCTCTACTGCTGACGCGCATGGGTTTAGACCCTGATGATGCACCGAAGCTCTACTGCTGACGCGCATGGGTTTAGACCCTGATGATGCGCTGAAGCTTACTTTTTCAGATGCGCTTGAGTTTTATGCGCTTTTGATGAGAATGAGGCTCCGATCCTTTTGTTGTTTCTAACATTCTTGAATCTTTGCCAGTGTCGATGACTGTCCCACTCTTGAACGAAGTGCTTCTGGACACTGCCCTCTGCCAGATGGGAGTAGATTACGATGAAGAGGTGATAAACCCTGCTCAAGCTGCTATTATGCTGGATCAGCATCCCGAAAGAATGACTCAAATCCGGGAACAACATCATGGGTTCCTCAAACGGATAATGGAACGTGGCGTTCTGAAATCTGCCACTTCCGATAAAGTGACCTTCTCAAAGCCTGAATTCCTGTTCGGGGACCGCCTTACTTCTACTGAAGCAAAGGTGCTGAAGGTCAAAGAAGACTGGTTCTTTACAGCAAGGGGAGTGCATATGACTGTCAAGCAGCTCGAACGTCAGTGGCCTTTGTCGGCTTTCTGTCGTCTTGCTTCCAAGAGGAGGATGTCCTGGGACGTTACTCCATCTCAGGAGGGAGCGGTAGCAGGCATCATCAGAATCGATTCTTCTTCTGATCAAAGGGATACTTTGGCCGCCGTGCGGTCTGGGACCTCTTTCACCTGGCGGACTCTATGTCCCGGGAGTATTTACAGTGATGTTCCCGTCAATACATTTGCCTTTGGTGCCTCGACTTTTGTGCGACGCATGCTGTTGATGGAACAATCATACCCAAAGGGAGACTTTCGGGTAGAGGGTTGGTGTCATTATGTTTCCAAATGGGACAAACTGACATACTGGATCCTGTTGCGGTTTCAGACTGAGCTCCGAGAGATTGAGCTGACCGCCGCGATCCGTACAACTCAGGCAGGCGTACACATTAACAGGCACATGTTCCTTGCGCTCTTGGAGATGTTTGATACCCATACCGGGACCTTCTTCACTCCGGTGGGGGAGCTAGGGCTCGCACTTCATAAAATGTACGAGGTATCAAAACTCCCCTGGGGATCAGAACCTTACGAGGAGTACTTTCCGACCAATGAAGAATTCCAAGTTCTGGGGGACAAAGCTGAGGAGATGATGGCCGTCTTCAAGGAAGTGGCGAGTCATCATTACTATATGCAGAAGAAGGATAAGAGTGGATCACAGCCTCATGTGACCGCTTGGAGAGATTACGTCTTTAGGCAAGACAAAGAGGATCCCTCCCATTTTTCTACTCTGTCGGCACTTTTTCGTAACGAGGTGCTTTCCGAAATGAGCAAGTTAGGCGAGAAGAATCCCCGGGAAAACGAGGACCGGCAGTCGGATGAACGCTCTTATAGCTGTTTCTGGTATCTCACTTATCGGATGTCGCCAAAAGCAGTATTAGTCGCGTATCTCATGGTTTGGCTCCGGGACTATATCTTCTCAGGCGGGTCCGGCTCTGTAGAGAGGGTGACTCGGAACTTAATTCTGCCGGCTGTGAAGTTGGCCTTTGGCCGTCCTTTAGCTTTACTCCCCGCAATGGTGTGTAACCTGTTGTGAGGTCTATGAGAGTTTGCGGATGATGTGGTTCATGAGCGAGGCAGAAACAACAATTTTTCGTGTACCGAACTGCCGTTTCATTATTTGATGGGGTGGTTAATTTTACACCATCCCAATGTAATGAGCCCGGGTTCGGAGGAAGACCACAGGTCCGGAGATGCATTCCTCCGGCATTTCCACCAGAGGAGTTGGTCGCACACTGGTGTTCCAGTTTGCAGGAAAGTTTTATCCCACCTTCAGGGCGGGAGATCACCAAAGTTGGTCCTGTCTTTTCCGATTTTGAGGCCAACGAAGATTTGATGGATTCGGGTGAAGATGCCACCACTCTGTCTCCATGGGAATTCCGCTGGTTGTAAAGTATCCGGCCGTCCCATCTGGTGTATCGGAACAGGAACCAGTGTTACCTGGAGCCGTATTTGCCGAGCCGCTTTGCACGGCAATTCGGATACGCTCAGTTGATGTTGGATAATCCCAGTATCACCTTGGGGTACGCTGGAAGTTTGCTGGATGGTGCACGAGCTTAGCATTACTATAATGCCGGATGTACCGGAGCTCGCTTTACGCTCCCTGTCCAGAATTCGCGGCCGCCGATTCTGTACTCGACCGCCAAATTTTACTGTGTTATGGCTGCTGCGCCCGCCGGATATGATAGGGAGACCAGTTTTATTGCAGGCACCCATTTAGCGGCGGCCGGAGATACTTTAGCGAAGGCTTGATCGTACCATCCGCCCTAGGCGGGTTATCGAGGTGCCCCTGCCGTATCTACCGAGGGTCAGACAAAACCCTCGGCCGATCAATCGAAAAGGCGTGCAGATACAAAGGTCGGCTCTCCCGTATCGAAGAAGCAGAAGAAAGCATCATCACCGACGGTGTCCTCGGACTCAGCATCTGTAGAGGTAAGAATGTCCTGCATGGTCTGGTTTTAAGTTCAGCTTCTCATGTAATCAATGCTTCCCCCTTTTTTGTAGGAGCCACTAAAAAGAAGGCCCCGTACTCCAAAATCTGGTGGGAGCAGGCCAAAGGAGATGGCGGGCTCGTCTGAAGTGCGTATTCCGTCGACTATGATGTCGTCCATGGAGGAGAACCCCGAGGATGTTGTTGTAGAGATTCCAGCATGCCCGAATATTGTCAGAAGGGAAGCTGAGGATGCAGCAGCTTCCGAGAATATGAAGGCCGCAGCGTGGGCCTTGGACGCCGAAGGTCCAACAAACACGGGGCTTCCTGGTGATGAAGCGGAGTGGAGCTCGTCGTCTTCGGATGACGTCGCTCCAGAGTTGCAAGAGCCTGTTGCGGGGGCAACAGAGGTGGTTGGAACAGAGGAGAGGGTTGATTCCCTTCCTTGTCATGATGAAGGTGGGTCGGCTGTAACACTGCTGAGCCCTACCCCAGCCTCAGTCGCGGAAGTTGAGGTGGCTACCGATCAGGAGGTAGCGACAGATCCTGTCCCTATAGAGGGATTTGATGAAGAGACTCGTCTGCCGACCCCGACTCCTGAGGCGGGTCAGGAGACAAGTGTTGATCTCCCCATTCTGCCAGGGGAGGTACTGGCTGCTGATAGGACGTTGGGGGCTGACGAGGTGGCCACTGACGTTGGTGGTTCTTCCGAGCTTGGGAAGGACAAGTGTGTGAAACCCTCTGTGGCACCTTCTACTTGGGGTACCATCTCGATGCCTGTCCCGACTTCTTCTGTTCCTTTAGCTCCTCAGGCTAGCATTCCAGCCCCTGTTGATGAAGAGCCTAACGATGTCGAGGTTCCAGTCTCGCAGGTTGAGGTCGGCGGATCTTCCTCCGGTCCGCTAACTACAGCAGCTCCTCCAACTCCTGCTATGACGCCGCAGGTACTGGCGGATGCAGATGAATATGTGAAATTCATCGTTGAGGGGGTATATAAAATACTGCAGAGGGGTGTATCTGCGGTGATGAACGCCAATGGGAGCTTTGCAACGACAAGAACTCTGGCGATGCCTTATATCGACCTGATCCGTCTTCACCAAGGCCATGATCATATGGCCGAGATCCTGGAGGCTTCGGTGGTTGAGCTGGACCAGCGACTCTCGGAATTTCAACGCATCCAGCAAAATTACCTCTCCGTCTTGATAGATGCAGAGAAGGGGAAGCTGATCGCCGAGATTGAGTCTTCCTACCAGGCCACCGTGGGTGTCTGGGAGCACGAGGTGGCTGAGACTGAAGCTGCAGTGGAGCGGTTGTCTCAGTCTACGCAGGAGACAGTGAAGGTGCGAGCTGCGTTGGACGCTAATATCGCGGATATTGATGCCCAGATCCGCCACCTTGAGGATCAGCGAGCCCGACTTTTGTTAGATGCCGAACGTGCCCTTCAAGGAGGAGGAAGCAACCTTCACCCACCGAGCTCTTGCCCTAGCTCAGCAGCGGCAGCACCTGGATGAGAAGCACGAGAAGGACACCTCTCTTGAGGCCATAGAGGCGATGCGTCAAGAAGCTGAACGCCGGGTCTTGGCGACTGTGGAGACTCGGGTGGCAGACTTGAGGCGTCGTATTGAAGAGCTTTCGGCCAACCCTGGGGATGTTTAGGGGTCGTAGTCTCTTCTTTTTTTGTGTATTTTGCAACTCTTGTTGGGTATATTGTAATCCTTTACTCCTTTTTTTTAGAAATAAAGAAGTACACCCTTTTCTGCGATGTGTTCATTTTTGCTTGTCATGAACTTGATGATTTGTGTGGACCTATTATCTTTTGCGCACCTTGGTTTTAGGTACAGATAATAAGTTTGAAAGAACCACCATGTTTGCTCAGAGGTAATATGGACGTGGCAAATAGGGGGTTCAGATGATAGAATCTTCCTACTCAGAGGTTTTATGGACGTGGTAGGAATGACTCTGGGAATACGCGAAACTACTCAGAGGTGATGTGGACGTAGAAGTTCTGCGATCGATGTATGGCAACACGGGGGTTGTCTGTACGGGATGTTTACTCAGAGGTAATGTGGACGTGGTAAACATGAAGGATAGCGTAGTTTTATGGAATGTAAGATCCGCTTTGTAGGGCGTAGGGGAACAACTCAGAGGTGATGTGGACGTGGTTGTTCTTCTACTGGAGGATGCCACGGAACAACTGGGTTTCGGAAGCGTATGAGTTTGTAGAAAGAGATTGTATGTGAGCCTTGATGATTAGGTCCATAAATCCCCTTGTGGAAGCACATGTCTAAAAGATGTCAAGAGTAGTACTTCTTCAGGAACTTGCCGTTGATGGGCATCATGAACAAGTCCCCATTGGGTCTGGCGAGGCGGTAAGCACCGTTTGAGTATACCGTCTCTATGATGAAAGGTCCTTCCCACTTGGGCTCAAACTTTCCTGGTGTTTTGTGGGTTAACACCATCGGCCTCCTGACTGCCAGAACCAGGTCGTCAACTTGGAAAGTCCTCTGTTTGACTTTCTTGTTGAAAGCCTGTGATATCCGGGCTTGGTAGAGTTCGATGCATTGTTGAGCTAGGAGACGCTTCTCGTCAAGTGCCTCCAATTCTCGCAGACGACGATGTTGATTGTCCTATTCTGTGAGTTTGTTTGTGATTGCTACACGGAGTGAGGGTATCTGGATCTCGAGAGGCAGTACCGCTTCACTCCTATAGACCAGGGAGAATGGTGTGTTGCCTGTTGGGGTCCGTACCGTTGTACGATAGGCCCAAAGGCATTCGCCAAGCTTCTCGTCCCAGTCGCGTTTATTGGATGACACGACCTTTTTGAGTAGCCTGACGATGGTTTTGTTGAACGCCTCGGCCAATCCGTTTGCTACCGAATTGTAGGCGGTTGAGGCCACGTTTTGGATACGATTCTTGTCACAGAACCTGCTGAAAATGTGGCTGATAAACTGAGAACCATTGTCATGGATGATCCGTCGGGGTACTCCGAAGCGGTAGATGACATGGTGTTTGATGAAGCTGATTACCCTGGAGCTCTTTACTTCTGCCAGTGGGACAGCTTTTGCCCATTTAGAGAAGTAATCAGTAATGGCCAGGATGAAGCGGTGTCCCTCGATGAAGGAGGGGTGATTGGCCCTACAATGTCTATGCCCCAGGCTTCAAAGGGCCAGGAGGCGACTGTAGGATGTAGAGGTTCTAACGGTGTGTGAATAAAGTCTGCGTGAAGCTGGCACGTATGGCACTTCTTAGCGTAGTCGACGGCGTCAGCGGCCATGGTTGGCCAGTAGTAGCCCATGCGTCGCAGTCGGTCCTGCAACTTAGGCCCAGGTTGATGAGCCCCGCAAGTGCCGTCATGAGCTTCTCGAAGGGCTTCGGCTGCTTCTTCATTGGACAGGCATCGAAGGAGGAGCCCATCGTAGGAGCGTCGGTACAGCATTTTAGTGGCTGTATCGTAATATAATCGAAGAGAACGTCTCCTGACTGAGACGGCTTTCTTCGGGTCCTCTGGAAGAATTCCGTAGATGGCGAAGTCGATGAATGGGAATCTCCAGTCTCGGACATTAACACCAGTACTTGTCGGTATGGCGTGGGCCACTCGTAAGCACAGGTTGTTTTTAGGACACACCAAGTCTCGACCAATCACCGTAACGTAGTGTTGAGTCCCGAGAGGTGCTGCCAGGGAGGCCACAAGGCCAGCCAGAGCGTCAGCCTCCAGATTTTGTAGGCGAGGTACATGTTCGATGAAGAATTCGGTAAAGGTTGAAATGATGTTCAACGCCACTTCATGATAAGGGATCAGATCTTCATGGCGAACTTCGTATTGCCCTCTGATCTGGTTTATGACGAGTTTGGAATCGCCGTAGGCCTCCAGATGATCCACCTCCAGCTGTTGTGCCAGCTGGAGTCCTATAATGAGCGCATTGTACTCGGCAACATTGTTGGAGTAAGGCTTCGAGAGGGAGTAAGCACGCTGGATGACCAGCTGATCGGGGGAGACTAAGACTACCCCCACTCCTGTGATGATTTGGCCTTTGGGGCCTGTTCTTGAAGCGCCATCGAAAAACATCCGCCAGACGGAGTTTTCTTTGGTGATGTTGGATTCTTGGACCTCATCCGGGATGTCTTCATAGAGTCTTGAAGATTCTGGGATGGGGTGTGCAGCTAAAAAGTCGGCGAGGGCCTGACCCTTAACAGCTTTTTGTGGCACAAACACCATGTTATACGGTGTTAGCAGGATCGCCCATGTAGCTTGCCGGGAGTTCAATGATCCTGGCTTCGTCATGAGGACTCTGAGTGGATTGACCCGGGAGATGACATGTATTGTCTGGCCCGAGACATAATGACGAGTCTTCTGGATGGCGAACACCAAAGCCAAGCACTCCTTCTCCACGGGGTTGTACCGGTGTTCGGCCCCGATGAGTGTTCGACTGGGGTAGTAGATTGCTTGCTCATAGCCTGCATCGCTGTTTTGAGCCAGCAGAGCACCGAAGGAATGATCCATGGCTCGGACATAGAGGATAAATGGTTTGCCAGCGATAGGTGCCACCAGGACTGGTGGGCTCGTCAAGTAGGCTTTGATGTCGTCGAAAGCCTTTTGGCATTTCTCTGTCCAGACGTAAGAGACTCCCTTCCTCATGAGCTGAGTAAAGGGTTGACATTTGCCGGAAAGATTTGCTATGAACCTCCGGATGTATGCCAGACGTCCCTGTAGGCCCCGAAGTTCTCGAAGGTTCTTCGGAGGGTCCATGTTGAGGATGGCTTTAGTCTTCTCGGGATCAACATGAATGCCTTTTGCCGTGATGACGAAGCCCAAGAAATTTCTGCTAGAAACCCCTAGGAAGGATTTAGCGGGGTTCATCTTGAGTTGGTGCGCCCGCATGAGATCGAAGACTGTTTTGAGGTCTTGCAGGTGATCTCCTTTGAGTCGGCTCTTGACTGCGATGTCGTCAACATAGCACTCGACTGTCTTGCGAAGATGTTGACGAAAAATGGTGCTCATAGCTCGTTGGTATGTCGTACCGGCATTCTTCAAGCCGAAGGGCATCACTGTGTAGCAGTAAACACCCTTCGAAGTCCTGAATGACGTGTGTTTTGCGTCATCAGGGAACATCTTGATTTGATTGTAGCCTGAATATTCGTCCATGAAAGACATGCGTTCAAAGCCACATGTGTTGTCGATCATCACATCGGTGATTGAAAGCGGGAATTCGTCCTTCGGGCAAGCAGAGTTGAGATCCCTGAAGTCGATACAGACTCGTATCTTCCCATTCTTCTTGGTGACGGGGACGACGTTGGCTACCCAATCTGGGTGTTGTTCCTCACGGATGAAGTCGCTAGTCAAGAGTTTATCCACCTCCTGATCGATGGCGTTCATGATGTCCGGACGGAAGCGTCGCTGTTGTTGTTTGATAGGCTTGGCATCAGGTAAGATGTTCAGCCTATGCATCACGATCTGGGGATCGAGTCCCGGCATGTCTTCATAGCTCCAGGCAAAGACATCGATATACTCTTTAGCAAGCTGGATTAAAGACTCTCGGTCTTCTCCTTCTAGGCTTTTGCTGATAAAGATGGGTTTGGAAGAAGCTCCGTCCCCAAGGTCGATCTGCTCGACTTCGTCTTTGGTGGGAGGTTCACGTAATTCAAAACGAGACTCCCATTGTTTTCCTAGGCGTTGAGCCCAGGGTTCTTCTTCGAAGGGTTCCGGCGTTTGGTTTTCGCCTTCATCTTCTTGAGGTTGTGCTGATGTCATGTTAGCTGACAGCACTTTTCTGAAGACTGGTCCGATGCTGGTATCGGAATCCCACGTCGATGCTTCGGAGGAGTGAGAATGTTCTACTTCCTCTGTGTCCGAACTCTCTGGAGTTGATGGCGGCGTGACATAGCCTACCCCCCGTCGAGTCCGATTGTAGTAGTCCTGCGACTTTCCTTTAGGTGTTGGAAGCCGGAGAGGGAGACGTCGACCCTTGTCGTAGTTCAGGCCTTTGTTGCTTTTTAGGTCGTAGCCTATCTTTTGGATTATGTGCTTTGCCGTATCCGTGTACCGATAGACTTGTATTCTGTCGGTATATGGTTCTGGCTCGAGTGGCGGGAGGTCTTGATGACGCTCGACTTTGCCAAAGATGATGGATTCTTCGTCTCGACTTCGTGGAGGGACTATGTAACAGACTCCTTGAGACGGGACTACTCGATTTACATGATGGACGATCGTTATTTGTGTTTGCAACGACCGTAGAGTGTTATCTAATGTATACATGGCATTCCAATATGGAAGACAGGAATAATTAAAAGACACTCTTTTATTGATGAAATGCGAGATTTTATCCTGTGGGATTACATTGTCTAGGGAGGGTGCGTCTACATCAGCAGAGATGTATTCGCCTAGTTCCTCATCTGTAAGTACTGGGATTGGATTAGAAGAGTCCACCACAGCTTTGATTTTGGGGTCCGAGAGGGTTATGTGAGCCTTCTCGAGTATCTTAGATGACTGCGGCGGCTTGCCCTTGAGACGCACCTTCAGAGGTGCCTCAACTGTGTCTCCGGTGATTGGTGCCTTCCCATGTAATTTTGCAACAAGGGGAGCCGATGTTTGAGGCGGCTTTCCCTTGAGGCGTATCTTCAGGGGAGCTTCAGGAGCAGCTGGTGCTTTCCCGAGTAGCTTAATGCTCATGGGAGGCAACTTCTGAGGTGGTTTGCCTTTGAGTCGGATCTTCAAAGGGGCATCGGGAGTGACCTCAGGCTCCATGTCCGGCTCTGCTGCTATTTTTGCCTCGTCATCAGCATCATTGGCTTCTTCCTCGTCAGGTGACTTGTACAAGTCGGAGTCGATAAAGTAGGCTTCAATCCCTTTAAAAGGGTCGATGTCTGCGAACTCCGTCCGGATGACGCCATTGGTGGATACGTACTTCATGCATTGGTGGAGCGTGGATGGCACCACCATATACTCATGTAGCCACGGTCGACCGAGCAGGATGTTGTAGTTGACCTTGGCATCCATAATGTAGCAGGTCACCTCGGTTCTGAGATTACCGATATGACACTTCAGTCGAATTTTGCCCAGCGGCTCGCTTTTACTAGCGTTGAAGCCACTGATTGATGTGTTGGAGGGCGCCAGCCGGTACATCGGGATCCCCAGTGTTGAGAGTAGCGCCTTCGGAATGATGCTGAGGGAAGACCCCGGATCGATCTGAATCCAGTTCATCTTAACTGAACCGACATACCCTGTGTAGTACAGCGGCCGGTTATGTCGGTGGTGCTTGAGCAGCATGTCTTGTTGGGTGAAAGTTATGTTCGGGATAACTTTATCTGCACAATGACAGTGCGCACAGGTAGTTGGGAGATCTTCAGGCTGCTTGACCTGACTGAGGAAGGATTCAGCATCCTTCAGAGCTTCACAGAGAGCTTCTCGGGAGTCTTTAGAAAGACGCAGGAGCTCGAACAAGGATAGGCAGGCAGGAGTACTGGCCAGTTGTGCCAGTATGTCGAAGTTGTGGGGCTTGGCTAGCCCCGAAGCATTCTCCTTTCGTAGAGGTCTGTCGAAACGAGCCTCCATGTGCTTCTGCTTATTGGCTACTGAGGGCTTAGATGGACCCTCCTCCTGGACAGCAGGGACGGTACAAGGAGGTACCAACTCGGTGGCAGCTTCGTCGGGTTGGACGTTCTGTTGTGAATGCGTCTGCACAGGAAGTGCCTCTTCCGTTGAAGAAGAGACCGTACGGCAAGACTTGATCTTCCTGCCTTTAGATTTGGAGGTAGGGCGTACCTCCGGTTGAGTCACCTTGGAGACGAGGTCGGGGTGAACCCATAGGACCTCTCCTCGAGATGTGGTGAGTGGGATGAGTCCACTCACGTTGTCACGGGTAGGTGGTAAGTTAACCACCTCTATTGTCGCCTTAGGGATGGGGACGACGCCATCCTGTATTGTTGTTGGCGGCAAGGTGCCGAACTGGAGTGACACCACGTTGGCCGACACCGTCTTCTCCTCGTAGTCGACGGAGATTACATCTGCATTGATCATGCGCTGGATGTAATTCTTGAGGACATAGCAGTCCTTGGTTGGGTGTTCGACAAACAGATGGTAGTGACAGTACCTCGGGTTGTCCACTTTCCCAACTTCGTTGGGACGCTTTGGGTCCGGAAGCTTGATCTTGTCACCCTGCATCAGTATCTCCAAGAGTTGCAGGGTGTCTTCGTCGTTGAATAAATAAACCTCCTTTGGTCTTGGTGCGAGTGGGGGCTTCTGAGTAGGTGCTGACGCACCTTTTGAGGCATTGACAGTCAATGCCTGTTTCC
The DNA here is from genome assembly GCA_029216955.1 of Iris pallida. Lineage (NCBI taxonomy): Eukaryota > Viridiplantae > Streptophyta > Magnoliopsida > Asparagales > Iridaceae > Iris > Iris pallida. The sequence continues at coordinate 8,644,060 of JANAVB010019198.1, read as the reverse complement.
CCTTCGTCTCTCGTCCGGGGTTGTTGGCCGTAGGCCGTTTTCCCTTGTCTTCAAAGGCAGAGAAACTGACTCCCAGAAGACGAGCATTGGCCGCCTTCTTTTCCGCGGCTTCCGCTTCAATGATCAAGGAGCTCCAGTCGGGAGGAGGAGTGGAGTTGAGCTAGAGTTTGACTGTAGGCAACATGTTCATGCTGCAGGAGGAGAGGAGTGCATGTTCTGGCATGCCTGGGGGCAGTCTGAAGCAGGCCTGTCAGAAGCGTTCGATGAACACTCGAACTGTTTTCTTCTCCTTCTGGCGTATCTCTATAAGGGACGCCATCGTCATGTCCTTTCCGCCGTCGTAGAAACGGTCGAAAAAGAGGCGCGTCAGGTCGTCGAAGGACGATATAGAATTGTCGAGGAGGCTGCAGTACCAGTCGTACGCTACTCCCTTCAATGCTCCGACAAATATGCTAGTGAGGAGCGCATCCTCCTTTGGAAGATGCCCCGTCTGAGACTGGAAGTACGTCAGGTAGCAACGCGGAGAGTCCTTCCCGTCGTACGGCGTCAGTGTTTGTGGTTTATACTTTGGAGGATAAACCACCTTGTTCCACTCGAGGGGATAAGGTTGGGGGATGCCCATCTTCTGGCGCTCCACTTGCCTCGTCTTGCACTTAAAGCATTCCCGCAAGTCCCTAATCATCTCCTCCACGTCTTCTGTGGAGCTGGGAGTCGGGGAAGGTGGTACCACCGGGAGTTGAGCGTTTGAGGGCTCCGACGTCCGAGGTGCCTCGCGGCGATCCGTGTCCGAGGATACCCATTGAAGGGGTACACTCGATTCTCCATTGGCCCCGGGATCAGGACCGGTAGAAGGTGTTCTGGCCAAGGCTGACCGTATCTCAAACACTGCTTGAGTCAGTGTTTGTATAGAGGCAGAGAGGGTTTTGAGTCCTCCCTCTAATGTGTCTATGCGCTGGACGAGGTCTTGTGGCGGCGCATCAGACTCGATATCCGCCCCAGTCACGTTTACTGTCATGATGCGATCGGGAGTGGATGGATGGGTCGAGGATTCACTCTCGGCCTCGCTCTCTTGTAGGGGAGTTGCCTCTCCTGGCTCATCTTGGCCACCCCCAGCCATGTTCTGGAGATCATTCCCGACGGGCGCATATGCAAGGGCCTGATTACCCTCGGCTTCGTCTTGAATGGCCTCTTCGTCTCCAGAATCCAGGTCCGCAGATGCTAGACTACCCCCAGCTATGTTCTGGGGGATATTCTCGTTTTGAGGGTCTTCTGGGAGGCTGACTTTGCCTCGAGGATGAAGATGTGCCTCAGCTGTGCTTTGGACACCTTCATCTTCGGAAGAAGGCTCGATAAGGGTCTGACTACCCCCAGCCTCCTCCAAGATCTTCTTCCTCCTCTGAGTGCCTTCGAACACTCCGGAGGATGAGACAGCTGCCTTGGTTTTCCTCGGCTAGCTTTTGGAGGACGAGGAATTGCCAGTCGTCTTTCGGACCGACGAGGAGTTGGAGATCACGTTGCATGAGGCAACCCTTGATTCTTCTTCTGTTGACCCCTTCTTTCCGAGGCGACGTCGGAGGGGTGTCGATGATTGCAGCCGCTGGAACACCGACTGCCTTGGTGGGACTGCCATTTTATAACAGCAGTTGATGGTGACGACAGCACAGCATCGTGCTTGTCAGTCGACTCTCCTGATCGGCGCTTGTGAGTGATCACATTACGCAGATCGTTGGAGGAGAGTGCCACCTTCACACCCCCTTCAGGCGCATGGCAAGGCCAAGCGCCGGGGTGGTCAGGTGAGTGCTGTACCCCCTGATCTAATACCAAATAGGCATCCCGATCAGTAGTGGGGGAACCATAACATCTGAAGTGACTTGAACGGACCTCAGACGCACAACCAGAGGAGGCACGGGAGTTCAAGACCATTGAATTTGCCTCGCTCAACTTGGTTGTGCACGCAATAGATGCGCCCAAGTGAGACGAGGACTTTGAAGGTCGACTCGTTCCTGGCGCAGAAGCACCTGAGTCGACCTTGTACAGCTTACCATCAGCAGCGCGCATGATTGTGAGCGCATGCTTCTGGCTTGCTGTTGGCATAACACGTTTGTGGCGTATGGCCCGTGCTGCCTTGGACTTCTTCGTACCAGCCCACTGGGGCGCATAGTACTCAGAATCCAAATTCTCCTCGCCATTACAGCGAGTGAGTCTGTCAAAGACAGAGACTTTTAGTGGCGCATCAAAGATGATGTACGGGGCATTGGCTGTGCCTCTGCTCCGTCGATACATCTTTCTCGCCTGAGAGGGAGATGGCTGGGGAATGTGGTTAGCCGCACGTTTTCCCGAGAGATGTGCTGCACCAGTGGGCGCATCTTGGTTGCTGAGGACATCAGCAGGAAGGGAAGGCTGGATTGGCGCATCCCCTTCAGTGGTGGTGCCCGAGGCGTCGACCTTGTGCACCCAGATTCGGCGGGTCTTCTTCGGCTTTGGCAGCCGCTTCGAAGGACTCGCACTGCCTTCAGAGATGAACTCCTCATACGCCTGTTGATTGAGGCGTACGACCAGCGTCTTGTAGGAGGAGCCCACCATCACGTCGTCGGCTTGCGACACAGCTTTCTCCGTAGAAGAGAAAGAGGTCCCCAGCAGAGTCGCCAGCTTGTTTGCCATTAAAATTGTATTATTGCAAATTTTAATACAAACAGAACAGTGTTACAATATAGGACTTTAGATGTAGTCCTAGGAGTACACTTTTGTTTATCTGGGTCCCTTGTGCCGATAGAGTGAGTGGTAATGCGTTGACTCTGTTGACGAGCTGACGACGGTTATTGGTTCTCTGAAGGTTTGGATTGCACTGGGTGCTAGAGCTTGCTGAGAGGAGGAAGACGTTGAGTGTCTGTATCTGCCTCTCCGGTGGTGCAAAGTCTCTGTGTGTTCGTTGTATATGCTGTGCGTATGTCCGTGAGAAGGAAATGATCCCTCTATTTATAGTTTTACAGGCAGGCTGCTCATGTGCGCATGTAGGATGTGCCTGTACGTGGAGACGCCACGTGGTGATTGCTGATGGAGGCGCGTGGACGATGCGCCCTGATCGAGGGGTTGACTTCTTCATGTTGCTGTTGTGAGCCGGCACGTAGCAAAGGAGGAAATCTTTTTGTTGCTGAGATCTTGGGTGAATCGAGTTAAAGGACACGTGTCATCGACTCATGGCTCGGAAATCTCGGATTTGATGGAGGGGGTGATCTGGTAGGATGCGCCTAGGACTGGGCGCATGAGGAGACTTTGGCTCGTAACCTTTAGGAGTCACGAACTATTCTGGGCGCATGGCTTTTGAGGCGCATACAGGCGACTTTCCTTCTGTCTTTTGGGATCAGAGAGCAGTCTGGGGCGTATGGGTTTTGAGGCGCATGCAGAGCTTCAAATGGAGACTTTTCTTCTGTCTTTAGGGATCAGTAAAAAGTCTGAGGCGCATGGCTTTTGAGGCACATGCGGATTTGAGCGCATGGCTGCGGAGGCGCATGCGAGTGGTTGGGTGGCCACATGGCAGCAGCCGTTGGTGGAGAAGTAATGATGATGCTGACGTTGCCGACGCTTCGTCTTCTGAAAAAGCTGTCAACTGTTCAGACTTTGGGAGGTGTGCTGCCAACTCTGTCAGTTCAGCATTTAATGTTGGTGACATTCGATGGACAGCTGAGTGGGTGCGTCGATTGACGTTCCACTAGGCGTATGGGGACGCACGGGGGCGCATCCCCTATGAGGCGCTTGGTGTTTGTGATGCGCTTGACGCTGAGGGGCGCGTCTGTATGATGCACCTGATGTCGGAGGGCATGTCTGGGTGATGCGCTATCTGGCCGGCGCATCTGATACGTCTTTAATGATGCGGCTGTTACGTTCTTTGAGTGCTTAAAATAGCCGTTTGGCTAAATTCGAGGCGTCCGATTCATCCATTTAATGCCAATTTATTGCACGGAATTCGGAGAGCCATCCACTTGGCGCGTGAGTTTGATTTGCCCGGCCTATAAATAGTGGCATGGATAGAGGGTTTGCTTTCCGTTCTCTCACGTACTTCCGATATGAACTTGTGTATTCGAGTGCACTCTGTTGACGAAGTGCTCCCGAGGGTGAAGATGCGACGCCGTGTCTTCGTTGATGCACTTGAAGGTGACTGTTACAAAAGACGGAGTCGAGGGCTTCTGAGGCAGGCGGAAGGTGCCTGTTGCATCCAAAGATAGGGATGCTCGGGCCTCGTTTTCGTTATTCCGGAAGAGCCGTAGATCGGAATGGCGGTGCTAGGCTCTTTCTTCCTTCAAAGTGGGCGTTGCCTACTCTGGTTGTGTTGAAATCTGCTCCTTTAGCCGCGGTTTCGATCACGGTCTTCCTTCGCCTTTGGAGGCTCTTTCGAAGCCTCCCCTGGCCACAGATTTGCGGTGCTCTTCTCTTCTTTGGTTCCAGCCAGAGGGTTAAATGCTTCATTAGTCGAAGCACTTATCAGGTGAGCTTGGCTGGAAGAGCGGCACATAACTGGGCTACTGAAGGGATGCACATAACTGGGGATGCACATAACTGAGCTGCTGAAAGGATGCGCCCTGCTGAGTGCGCATAGAGGGATGCGCCTGGTTGAAGGCGCATGGTGGTTGCTGCGCCTGACTGGAGGCGCATGGTCGTTGCTGGCTGTAGACTTAGGGTTTTTTCCTTACAGAAATTCTCCTTTGTACCACCTTTTCTAGACATGTAATAGACTTTTATATGTAATAAAAAGTCCTCTTTCAAATGACTATATTTGTTGGTTTTGCTGTGAAGTATTTGTCCGAGCTCTGGCGCATGTAGTGTCTGGCGCATAGGATTTCTGGCTCTGAAATTCCATGCTTCTACAGTCTCTGTCTGCTAGCCTTCACTTGTTGACAAATTAAACATCTAGCAACATACCTGGCCACGTCTTTCTTCATTCCAAATCACCAAACAATGGTACGTATATCCCGATACATTTTGTTGGCTCCAGGATGTATGGAATACTGCGACTGGTGCGCTTCTTACATCAGCTCGTTCATCAGTTCGCCAGTTGGTACACAAAGCCTCGTACCATTCTTCAGCGCTCCGTCACCGGCGATTGAGAATCCTTCAAGTGTTCCTGCCAGCACTTGATCTCTAAGTTTACAAAGTGTCTCGTCTTGAAACTGTGTTTCCTTGATTTTGTCCATCAGACTCGAGCTCACTTGCAATTTCATCAACAATGGATCAGCATCCAGCTCCTTCCTTCCAGGCAGTATAATCTCCAGTCCAAGCTTCTCGATGTCCTCTAGCAGATGCCGCTCTTTGGTCAAAAACATCGCCATAGGGTATCGACTAACTGCATCTGTGACCACATTAGCCTTACCCGGGTGGTACTGTAGATCGATGTCAAAATCCTTCATCAGCTCCAGCCATCTTTTTTGCCTCATGTTCAGCTCCTTCTATGTGAAATCATACTTCAGACTTTTATGGTCTGTATATATTTCCACTCTCTCTCCATATAGATAATGCTTCCCTAGCTTTAAAGAAAAGATGACTGCCGTAAGCTCCAGATCATGTGGGGGATAGTTCTTCTCATGAGTCCGTAATTGCCTAGATGCATACGCAATCACTTTTCCATGTTGTTGAAGAATGCAACCCAGTCCTTTACCTGAGGCATCACTGTAGATTGAAAAACCACCAGTTCCTGCGGGTAGCGCAAGGATTGGTGCAGTGCTAAGTCTCTTCTTCAGCTCCTCAAATGATGCCTGGCAATCTTCCGTCCAGATAAACTTTTCATTCTTTCGAGTGAGCTTCGTCATCGGCTCAGCAATTCTGCCAAAATCCTTCACGAACTTCCGGTAGTAGCCAGCCAAGCCCAAGAAACTCCTGATCTCAGCAACTGAGCTTGGGGTAGACCACTTCTCAACAGCGGCTATCTTCTTCGGATCCACCGAAACTCCTTCTCCTGTGACAACATGGCCAAAAAAATCTACCTTGTCTAGAAAGAATTCATACTTAGAAAGCTTACCATACAGCTTCTCCTTCCGTAAAGTTTCCAGAACTTTCCTGAGGTGCTCTTCGTGCTCCTCTTCCGTCTTTGAATAGATCAGAATGTCATCGATGAAAACAACGACAATTTGATCTAGGTATTCATGGAAAACCTTGTTCATAAGGTTCATGAACATCGTATGAGCATTCGTCAGTCCCAAACGGCATGGCCAAGAATTCAAACTGCCCATACTTGGTGTTGAATGCCGTCTTGGGAATATCTTCCTTCCTGACCCTGATCTGGTGGTAGCCAGATCTAAGATCAATCTTCGAAAACACCTTGGCTCCGCTCAATTGATCAAATATGTCATCGATCCAGGACAGAGAGTACTTGTTCTTGATGGTGATATTGTTCAGCGCCCGGTAGTCGATGCACATCCGTACTGTTCCGTCCTTCTTGGGCACAAACAAGACAGGTGCTCCCCAGGGTGAAGCTCCGTCTCGAATGAATCCCAGAGCCTTCAGTTCATTGATCTGGTCCTTCATCTCCTTGGCCTCCTTCGGGTTGACTCTGTAGCATCCCTTAGAAATAGGGAAGAGCCGAGGACTAGGTCAATAATGAACTCTATGTCTCAATCTGGGGTAATCCGGAAAGACTATCAGGGAAGACATCTACCATAAAGGTGTAACTAAGAATTTTATTCATGTAGAGAATTACAGCAAAAACTCTTATGATTGATCTAAGGACATCCTGTTTACAACTTCTTATAACAATAGATAATGCTATTCAGCAGTCCTAGGTACTAATCTTCATGGTTCTGTCTCTTGTATGAGCAGTCTCCAACTGCTTCCTCTTCTATGAACCTCGAGTCTGCATCATGCCTTATTGTAGGAGGCAAGGTCTGCTGGATAGGAAGAGTCCCTAGGTTGTGGCCTAACAGGTGTTGCTGGGATATGTGCTCTGGTTTGATGGAAAGATAAGGGGCAGTCCTTTACCCGATGTTCAGCAGATCCACATGCCAAACATTTTTCCCAATCTCTTGCGACAAATATTGGCTTGGTGACCAAGCCTTTTACAGTAGTCACAAACTAATAGCTTCTTACGATATGACTGCCGGATAGGGCTCAAATATCTCCTAGATTCAGGGGTATCCCTCCTAGGACGAGGTTCCGCTCCAACTTAGTTTAAGATAGCTAAGGCTACATCATTGACGTTCTTCATGACTTCTCTTGTGATATCCATCTGTTCCTGCTGGGCTTCAGCTTGGGCCTTCTGGGACTCCAAGATTTCTTAAAATAGGGCAACCATTTGGGAGGTGTTCGCTGGTACTGGTGGAGCAACAAGAATGGGTACTCCACCAAGGAAATGCAACTCAGTTTGAGAAGAGGTAGGAATCGCCAGTGTAGTAAAAACTTCACTGGATGCATTATGGGGACGGTCAATCAGCTGCGAGGGAATAAACCCTGGACTTGGTTGAGGAGATGGGGTATGATCCGGAGATGACACCTCATCGCCAGCAGGATTGGTCTTGTCAACGGCCATTTTCTGGAAGGTTTAGGATGCACACATAAGCAATGTAGCCTACCAGTCTATAATCAAACAAAAATATTTATTTATATATAATTCGGACCTATGTTGTGACAAATCAATGTTCTAGTGTTCTAATTGTTTCTAGGTATATTTTCCTAAGTTGTTGTTCTGACCTGCATGGGCCACCACTAAAAACATGTCACGACCCGATCCCAATTAATTGGGTCGAACCGGATCATGCCCAGCCTGCACCGTTGTTGAGACGGCGGCAGTAAGCTGTTCCATTAGCAGGTAACCACAACAACATCTATATTTGTCACAACTCATTATTCAGGAATTTAAAACTTTATTAAACCTTTAAATAAATACAACTGGAAAGTGAAAGAACTGAATTAAAAGCTGAAATCAAATTACAAAATTCTAAAATAACAAATCTAGAAACAAAAAATCTAGCTAAGCGTTCGGCTCGTCGGCCTCAGGTCCTGCATCCTCCAAAGAGGACTCTGGCAACACCACAGGGTATAGAACCGGGTCATAATAGCTGTTATATAACAGCTCAGCATCCTCAATATCCCCTAAAAATGTTATCTCCAGTCAGGAGAGAGCAAAGTACAATTCATGATAATTTGACAATTGAATTAATAATAGAATCATGCACTTTTAAACAATTTGAAAATAAGCAGTTCTCCAGCAGTTAAAACAGTATAATTTGAATAGGCAATGAATATGACCGGCTTGGGTTTGTTACAGTGAAGATACGGCTTATTCCCGTGTATATGAGGGGTAAGCTAGTACAGTTCTAAGTTATTTTGGGATGTGGTCATACTCATTACACTACTCTCCCAGTCCCCAAACAGTTACAGTAGTTACAGTAGTTACAGTCAGTGCTCTCAGGAAGAGTTTCGTGTTGCATCGTGGTTTAAACTTGCAGTAAAGCGATTATTAAATAACTGTAAACTAACACAAAATGTACTTGCCTCAAATGGACTGGACTTGAAGGGATGAAGACTTCGAGATGGGATTTAGACTCGTCCTCGAAATCCTACATTCGAGAAGTTCGACTCAGAATCCAGGGTTACCAAGCTAACTATGCTAGTTGAAATCTCTAATTGTGTCCTAATCAATTTTAATCTTTATTATTAAACACGAACAAAATGTGATTATCGATGCGTTGTAATTAATAATGAGGGAAAGATCATTTTAACTTATATTTTGGAAAAACTCGTAGTTTCCAATTTAATTGATTAAAACTTGTATTTTTCGTAATTATACATATAAAACTAAATTTCTTATTTAATGAGAAAAACATGATCGTTGTTAAATATTAAAACTTGTAAATTTTAATGTGAGAAAACTTTATTAATTTTCTATTCAAAATAATTATCTATTTTTGATTTATGCGTACGCTAAAATAACTCGCAAAACCAGAAAACAATAGAAAACCTATGCTACAAAATTACAGGTCACAGAGAAAATAGACAGGCTGGGCTTATGCCCATTACAATTTATTTACAAAAATTGAAATAAGACGAAACAGTTGTTAGTTCTAAAATCTTCCTACAATTTAATTATGAATAAATTAAATAATAAAAATAAATTAAATATTAATGAGTCTCAGATATTGGTCCAATCATCATATAGGTTAATGCCTCAACGTTCGGACGAAGCCGGTTTCGTTTGCAATTAGCCAGGGCCCATTGACCAATACGGTCGTCGCCCAAAATCCAAAATATTAATATTTTTCGAAAAAAAACCATTTTAAAAATATAATTAAATTTTATGGAAAATTCGGCAGCATTTCCTCTATTTTCGGTCAACCCAAAAACTAGAAAAGTGTGCCAATATTTTACTGCAAATATCCCAAACCAGGGAATTCCAAAATATATATAAAACTAACCATAATCATTCCCAATATTAATTTGGAACGACCCGAAACGAATTCGGGAATCCGAAACCAACCCAAAAACATCACAGCACAAATCAGAAAGATCCGAAAACCAAATTATTCTCAGAATTCATTTCCGAAGGTTTCGGAAAAACAAACCAAACTAACAGAAGCTTTTCCGAAAGTTTCTCAGAAAATCCCGGAAACAAACGTAACCCAAAAATCGAATTCCCGAAGGAGATTCGTGGACCAAACTCATCATTGACACGGGAGGGACGATCTACTGTGATTAACCAGGAATTACCCAAAACGACGGAATCCGAAGGGTTGTCTCGGACTCGGGACGCGCGAATCCACATAACGAACTCGAAATCGGAATCGAACCACGCCGAAAGCACACACAGGTGCTGTCCCCTCGGGACGGGGCTACACGCGCGCAGTTCGGGGCTGCCGGGGGCGGCAGCGGCTGCTGGAGACGGGTCTGGCCGTGGGAGACGTCGGGGCGGGGCTGGATCAGGGTCCGGGGTGCGCGGCCGCGGGCGCCGCTGGAGGGCGTGACCTGGTCGGGGCTAGGGCACGGCCACCGGAGTCGGGGGTCGACGGGAGACCGTCGGGGCGGTGCACGGGTGGCCGGGAGTCGGCCGTGGGAGTGCACGGAAGGGGCGCGGGCGGGTCGCGGGGTCCGGCGGGCGGGGCGCCGGCTGGAGGCGCGGATGGGGCTTGCTCGGGTACCGAGCTGGCGTCACCAGAGTTGGCGAAAGGTTGGAGGAAAGAAGCTCGGTGGAGAGAGAAGGGTTTGTTTGAAAATGGGAGTGGTGGTGGTGTTAGCTTTGGTAAGAAGAATGAGAAAAAAGAAGTGGGGATGAAAGATTGTGCTGGTGTGGTGCTCGTGGGGTGGTGGTAGTGGGTTTGTGTGTTGGTTTAAATGGGGAAGGGGAGAAATAGGTGGTGTGAGCTGGAGTGAATGTAGTGAGAAAATTGAGGGAAAAGGAGTATACGTGGGGGAATGCTGGTCCAACTTGGACCAGCACAAACTATATATATATTTTTTAATAAAAGAAATCAGATTTAAGTGAAAGGAGAAAGGGTTTAAAATCGAGTCTGGGTTTCGGAAAACTGGTCCGGGCTCGGGTCAGGTCGGCAATCAAAAGCCATATTTAATTTTTGAAATAATTTTTTTTAAACTCATAAATAATACTAATAATATTAGTAATAATAATATAATAATAATATTAAATAACATATTAGAAAAAAAGGGAAGTCACTTATTCCTTCTAGTCTCTAAATTATATATAACCTAAATATTTATACGAACTACGACATATATGTCTCCTATTAGGTTTTTCCTAACACCGATATGACTTTGGATTATTTCTAAGGTCTTCTATTGTCTAACTCATGTCACCACCCTTTAGACTTGTAATTTATATCGTAACCTATAGTCTAGACTTGAAATTAAAATTATAAAATCAATAATGACAATAAAAATTAGAACTTAATTTGTTTTAAAATGATTATTTAAGTCACATTTATATAAAAATTAATGCCACAACTATACTATGTCCAAATATAGGTTTTCTAGGTCATGTCGCATACCGTTTTAAATCAATACTTATATATATATATATATATATATATATATTTTTATATATATATATATATATATATATATATATATATATATATATATATATATATATATCATTTAAAAAATATTTTAAAGATTAGAAGGTTGACATTAATTTATACAAATATCAGGTCCAATTCTACAATGAAACTAGGCATTTTAGGCTAAAATTGTACATTTCGGTATCAAATATAAATGAAACTAGTTAACATAATATTATGAACAAAATTAAATAAGTAAATAAATGGGCTTTTAACTATAAAATTAACCTTAATACATTTATTATAATCTAGGTATTAATCTAGGACTATGCTGCATGTAATTATAACATAAAACTACCCAAATTTCCTTCTCGATTTGTCAACATATGCAACCTAAATCCAGAATTTTATTGGCTGATTATAGGGTCTTAAAACCATGTTTAACATGTATTAAATCATGGTTTACATACCTAAATAAATGGATTAATATACTATCAAGCAGTACAAAAATTACGGTAAGGTAAACATGCATACATTGCTCTCAACATACACGTGTGTGACAAAATAACAATTATATTAAGAAACTATACGCTAAATTTAGACCTTAAAACCCCAACATTTACATGCCAAATTTCATGAATTTCCTACTTTAATACATAGGTTTAAATGGTGCATAGGTTGAGTTTTAGTCCAAAATAAGCATCCAAATGATCACCAAACTTAGACTAACTTAAGTGAGGGTTAGCCAACCTCAACATAGGATCTTAGGGCCAATTATAAGCCAATAAGCTGTTATGAACAACAACTAATTTTAGCAAGAAGTTGGCGGATTTGGAGAGGGGCAACCACTCATTGTTGGTTAATAAAACTACTTCACTCTCCTAAATTCAAGACCACTCTCCCACAAACCCCTACATAGCCCATACACTCTATCCCTCTCATTTTTCCCAACAGTTTTCATTTATTTCCTTCTCAAAACAGTCCCAAAAGCTTATGTAAATTCTGTGGAGCAAGGTTGAAGTTTCATCAACTTCAAAGGATTTCTACGAGCATTCGGGAAGGCGTAGCTACTGATGGGCAAGTCCGAGAGGTAGCTTAAGGTGTGGGCTTGCTAGGAGGGGAGTCTCGAGCTTAGTACACATTGCTTTTCTCTCCGAAACCCCTTCACAAACTAAGTGGACTGGTTCGAGTTCCAATTGGATTGGGTGAATTCTAATTCTGTTCCAAGTAAGTACCTAGTTGTTTCGATTCTGAATATTCGTAAACTAATTATAGGACCCAATGACATGTCGTGACATAGGTAGAAATCATAATCACTTAATAAAATCTAGGTTCAAAGTGAATTTTGTGTGGATATAAAATTCTGGAATTAAATTGGTGCATGTCATATATCGGTTGATTGTGAACAAATTAATTATATATGTAAACCTTACCAAATTTTGTGACGAGCTTACGAACCCTTAAACCTATGCGTTAAAGTAGAAAATTCATAAAATTTGGCATGTAAATGTTGGGGTTTTAAGGTCTAAACTCAATGTGTAAATTCTGAATATAATTGCTGCAAAAGAACTATTCACAATCAACATTCATGTGAGAAAGAGGTCATCAACGCCATCACTAACATGGACAAAAAGAAGAACCTTATCTAATTCACAAGTCTTGTGCAAAGGCTTGGCATGATGATGATGCCTCACCCACATCTATATCACCATGTACACAACAAAGGAAGTCGAAAAAAATGATGAATCAACAATGTGAACTTTGCTTCACAACCACCCGACACTATATTGATGAGGTGATGTGTGAGATGGTTCCATTAGAGATCTATTAGGTAATCATGAGCATCCATTCCTATAGACTAGGATACAACTACCATCTATGGGCGCAAGAGTATGATCTCACCAAGGACAAGAGGGAATACATCATCACTCGAGAGCGAACCAACTAACTGACTGATTTAGTGACAACTTACCAATAAGTGTCTTGAAACGTTTGTCAAAAGTTTTTTGGGATAATCCATCCAATGATCCAAGACAACGAATATATTTTTGTACTAACATTGTCTTATAGATAGTAGAAGAATGATAAGACTCTTCTTGGTGAACACCTATGGGTTACCATCATGTTGTTATTAAAATTATCAACTTTGTACTTTCTAAACTGAGAATAAAATATAAATAAATAATTTGACCGAGACCGAGACTTGAACTTGGTTTGCGTTTTCATGCTTCAGGTATTGCTTGTAGTATTATTTCATATTCTTTCGTGTTTTATATATTTGTTATCATGATAAACTCTACTCATTAGTCTAGTTTTGTAAACTTATTTCATTCTCGAGTTTGCTTGAACATGTGTATTATAGGGCGGCCAACTATATTACATGATGTTCATTCTTGTTTTATTTACCTATATATGGATTGAGACATAGTTGAGACAAGGTAGGTTTAATTTACTTTTAAACGTAGTATATCTAGCATAAGTCTATTAAATTGGGAACTTATTCTAGATCGTAGTTAGCATGCTTGCGTTCTTAGTCCTATGTATTTTTGGACTGGGGCGTAACACATAGAGTGGATCATGCAAGTTTTTCGGATCCATGAGGGCCTGAAGTTTGAGGTTGTGGGCTTATAACTTCATGACATCGCCCACACTTGGTTCTTGAATGAGCCCAGGCTTACAGATCCAGATCTGACCTAGGAATTCAAGGACCTCTTTAAGAGGAAATTCTTTTCTGTTGTAGCCAAGGGTATTCTCGAGAAGCGATTCCAGAATCTGGATCAAGGAAATCTATCCGTGGATGAGTATGCAACAATGTTCGGTAGGCTGAGCCAATTTGTTGACTACATGGTCAGGGACCCCGAAGATCGAGTACGAAGATTCAGACAGGGCTTGGCCAAAGATATCAGAGTCTACTGTGGTGGCCCATGTAGGTCAGTTAGCTGTTTCAGTTACGTTACTGTACCGAGCGGACTTGCGAATATGATTAAACCCTTAGGATTCTCAATCCACAACTGCCTTGACAATTCTTTTAGAAATTTCTCTACCGTCCTTGAACTTCATATTTGCTCTCGACTATTCTTCATTTTCTTTCTCGTGCCATTGCTACCGTCCCTTCATATTTCGGAGAGACGAATGATCGTGCTTTAGAGAATTTATCAAAAATTCTTAAGTTATAGTGTAAATTAGTTTGGTTATTGAATTTTGGTTGCTTGATAGATAGGAGGGGATTGGAGATGCCATATACCATAGGTATCTAGTGGTATAAGTTTTTGCAACTAGTATGCAAGGGTTATAAAATTTTAGGGCATCATGTGTTTGATGGGGTAGTGTGACCAAAGGTGGGTAGATGTCCTCAAGGCACAATGTGATATATGGATGTGAATTAAGGATTGAAATGACTGAAGAAGTTTTGTGAATTTACAAGCTTGAGAGAGAGAGAGGAGAATGGATTTATTTAAACGTTGAGGAGGTTTTTATAAGGTATAATCTTGTGTTTATGAAAAAAATTAACTAAAATTTTGAAGGCTATAGAATTTTACAATATAAAAGTTGATCTATCAAATAATTTTTGATATTTTGAGGAGACTAAGGGAAGAGTGGACTTGCATTTAAATTTTTAGAAATTTAAGGAATATCGATGGATTTACTTTTCGAGAATTAGATGGTTGAAGATTATTATTACTAATTGATTTTTTTAGATTTAAGGCTTGAATAAAATTATAGGACGAAACCTTTGAGAAAATTAGTCGGTAGATTCAAAGGTTAAATAAAATCGATGATAAAATAGTTAAGGGACTAGTAATTAAGTTCTTGGCTTGATGGTTAAGGAGGACAAGCCTTCAACATGTTCATTGCAAGATCGTCAGCACCAAGAGAAGGCACGAGAGGTAACCATTTATAGTTTTATGATAGGAACGTTGCATAGAAAAAATTGTTTAAGATTGATCGTTACTTGCTTGATTTGGAAAGACATAGTGACACACTGTACCCCTTTCAACTATTCCTAGTTGCGCTAGTGAGCCTTATTTTAATTTCAAGGACGAAATTCTTTTAAGGTAGATAGAATGTAAGCACCCTGATTTTAGAAAATTTTATTTTTATTTATTTTACATGATTTTTATTTATTAAATTATATTTTATTTTTAATTATGACTATAGATGTACTTTTCTATAGCTTTGATTTTTGGAGCACAAGAAATGTCAATCTTTCAAAATGTCCTTCATGAGTTGACAAGTCTACCTTCAAATTGATATATCATATCCCATCCAAACTTGTTAGCTAACATTCTTTTGACTTCACACAATATCGGATCAATTTAGACCATTTGACCGTTTATCGTAGTTCTATACCTAACTTTCAACTTGAGTTCGGGACTCGACATCGATCAAAACTATTTGACCCAATATATGATTTTGACCCATTCTGAGCTTACGACACACAAACCAAGAGTGTACCATTCAATCGAGTTCCCATGTTCTAGTTATTTGTGAATGACACAAGAGACTCATTGCTTGACTTTTTGGGTTCGATTTGACTAGAGAATATAATTGGACCATAACCTAGCTAACCCACTTGGTAGAGCCAAGTTAGGTTGCCATGACTTAGTAGAATTATTTTGAATTTATTTTGGGATGTTATACAACCAAATAGATTTAAATACAATTTTGTATATATATGATTATATTTATAATAGCCTAATACTATATATATATATATATATATATATATATATATAGTATTAGGCTATTATAAATATAATCATATATATATATATATATATATATATATATATATATATATATATATATATATATATATATATATATATATATATATATATTTTTATATATATATATATATATATATATATATATATATATATATATAGTATTAGGCTATTATAAATATAATCATATATATACATACATACATATATATATATATATATATATATATATTATATATATATATATATATATATATATATATATATATATATAAAAATATATATATATATATATATATATATATATATATATATATATATATGTATATATATATATATATATATATATATATATGTATATATATATATATATATATATATATATATATATATATCTATATATATATATATATATATATATATATAGTATTAGGAAAAAAAAAACATACATATATATATATATATATATATATATATATATATATATATATATATATATATATATATATATATATATATATATATATATATATATAGTATTAGGAAAAAAAAAACATACATATATATATATATATATATATATATATATATATATATATATATATATATATATATATATATATATATATATATAGTATTAGGAAAAAAAAACATACTTATATATATATATATATATATATATATATATATATATATATATATATATATATATATATATATATATATATATATATATGGCCTTAGTCAAGGTTAAGTTTTGAGATACATATCAACTAGGAATTTTTGCACGTCTAGTGTAGTTGTGTGCTTTGACTCGTGTTTTAGCCATGGTAGGGCAGGCTGAGCTACATGTGTGTTCTTACTAGAAAAATAATTCAAAATTGTGACTTGAACCCTATAAATGGTTAATTAGTATTTATTAAGAATTTTGACTTTATAGGAAATCCGGTTGTACCAAACTAGCTCGGACTTGACCCGAATCAAACTCAAGTCATGTAAACATATAGTGCGACCAAAGACGTCCATGTATATATATATATATATATATATATATATATATATATATATATATATATATATATATATATATATATTGGTATTTTTTTAAAAATAATCTAGTAGGTATTTTTAAAAATAGTTGTAAAATATAATATATATGTTATTGCTATTAAATTTTGGAAAATGATAAAAAAAATTAAATTATTTTTTTTAGATTTTTGAGGATTTCTAGGCTATACATATACTTGTGTGTACACAAATATATGCGTAGTATATAGATACATGAATAAGTATTTTTATTGAACTATATTTATAAGTTGAAATATATACATATAAATTGAGTTTTATTTATAAGATTTTAGCAACTAAATTAATGAATATATATTGCAACTTTTTGGTTTTATTATAATTTTTATAAATATTTCATGTAATTATCACATGTGTGTGTGTGTGTATATATATATAAACAAAAAAAAAACCTAAAACTCTAAAACCCTCCTCCTACGCGTAGAAGCAGCGGTGTGGCAGCTACTGTTGCTGCACCTCCGGCCACCGCCGGTCGGGTGACCCCGATGAACCACCACCGTACTGTCCTGCGTACGGCCATACGGCAGCGACAACAGCCACAACAGTAAAAGCAGCGGTAGCAGAAGCAACAACAGTAGCAGCGACGGCTGCCGCACCGCACCGTGGAGGCCAGAAAGGCGTACGACCCACCGTCAGAGGGCGCACCACCCCCGTGCATGGCCAGCACGTCGGTGACGACCCACACAGCAGCGACGACCAGCGCAGCCCCATCAGTGGCACATGAATGGCATAACGCCGCCGCCGCTGTCAGGCTGTCGCACGACCGACGACTACCGACAGCGAGTCCATGGCGTTCAAGCGCCCTCGCCAGATCACCCTAGATGGCCGTTGCCCTCCCCGACAAATGACACAGTCGATTTGGGCTATTCGCTTGAAATCCCATCGTGACACGCGTAAAACTGAATCCAGAAATTCGTTTCAAAACAGCAACTTTGGACGTATTTTTGGGAAATCTGACCGTTGGATCGTCGATCCAAATCTTGCATCTCAATTTTGGTATATACCCCTTCACTCTCCTAAAAGCTTATCCGTTAATTCGATTTTTGATAGATCAAAACCGGCCACCAAGTTGACCGCTTAAATTGCATTTATTTTGGACAGTTTTGTGGAGCCAACTTAGCGGATTTATTTTTCTCTCATCGAAGTTCCATTTGATGAACTGCCAACTCTGATGCATAGCAGGTATAACCACCTTTGACACATAAAAATTTCAGTTACATAGGATGTCGTTTGGTTGGTTGAAATCAACGCCAAAGTTGCTCGTTCGAAATCGTAATTTTCAACATATGAAATTATAATTTTGAACCCGGGACATCGAATTCCAAATATGACACCACCATTGGATTCGTGACATCGTTCTGGCAACGGTTGACAAATAATTTGTCAAATTTGGACAACATTTGTTGGCTCCTTTTTTCGGTGCAAAGTGGGTCTAACGACGGACACCGTTTTGACCCGAAAGTACCATTTTGCCCCTGTGTCCAGAATTGGACTTATGGGTAGGCAAATTTAGCTATTTCTTTTATTTCAAGACTGATGGCGATGTCCATTTTTAGCATTCAGATATGTTTGCGGAAGAATTACTTTTGGTGTTCTTATTGGTTTGACAATTTAGTCGCGACTAGTTGTCTAGTTATCATACAACCTCCAAGCAAGTATACCATGCCAATGATTTTGTATATTTCCATATGTGACTTTGATAGTGTTGTTTACTTAAGCGACTTGACTCAATCATGTGTTCCGTGTTACTTTGACTTGACTCTCGACCGATACTAGGATTGGCTACTTGACTACTCTCTACTCGAGAGACCTCCCTAAGGGCTACGATAGAGACTCACTATAGTTAGGGATCACCGCAAAAGACTACTAGCTATAAGACCGGGAGCACAACGCAGGACTATGGTTATTCATTTTATTTGTAGCCATGCTTAGTATTATTTTCTTTATGACATGTCATTATCTATAGAGTTCTTTCATGTGTTCTTCATTCTGGTTCTAGTAGTTGCTTCTTGTTTTTCCTTGTATGTTATTTACTGTCATAGTAGGCATGTTTATATGTATCTTGCTAGTCCCATGAGGACGTTGTGATCTCTCCAGGTATTAGATGAAGTCTCTACATATTAGATGAAGTTATTAAGGTATAGTACGTTGATAGATGATGGTTTCTTCACCAAGACTACATGTATATTTAATTGATGCTATTATCATTCTTTTCCTTATTTTTATTTCTTCCTATATTTGACTCATGCTATTATTATAGCCTAGTCTTTTACAAGCTTCATCTTTCTTCTAGCTTGTTCATGATACATGTATTATCGGGGATCCACTCTAATACATTTATCTATTCTAGAATCAGTGCATTATGGTCTGATCAACCTTAGTGCACTTGATTTGTCATTGTTATTAATATTTAGTAGATTGAGATATAGTTAGCCTGGCTTCTTAGACAATTATACTTGACCTTATAGACAGCTTATACGTATTCGAGCTGGGCTGGAGTCCACATAATACGTAGCTGGCATGTATACGTATTTATATCCTACGTATTTTGCGACTGGGGTATTACATCCACATAGCCTCTAGCACCATAAACTTTGTTGGGATTGTTGCTGAAGCTTAGAGGATCGAGGTGGACTTGGACTTCAAGCCCAAGAAGGACCGTGAACCAACTGGAGGTAGCAACAAATCTGGATCGGTGAAACATTACCAAAATTTTTGGAAGAAAAGAAATGACTAAGATTGACTACTTATAAGTCCAATTCTGGACACAGGGACAAAACGATAATTTTGGGTCAACACAGTGTCCGTCGTTGGATCCATTTTGCACCAAAAAATGTGCCAAAACCTATGGTCTCTAAAATCATCAAATTATATACCTACGAGTCCAATTTTTTGATACGAATCCAACAGTATATCCAATATTGGATTTCAATGAGGCATGCACAAAATCGTCCGTTGAATCGGATCGTGGGCCCGCCAAAACGGCAATCTAATCAACTATCTCAGAATTGGACCAAACTTGACTCATAAGACCAAAAAAATGATACGAGTCCAATGGCACAAGTTTCGTCGCGATATGATGAACATACACAAAGTAATTAGAATTTTTCAGAAAAGGTCGATACGACGTTATTCAACGGATACGGGTTGAATTCCTCATGCACACGCAACCAATTCGAGTTCCGTCAAAACCCACACGTCCACAATGTCCATATGCATCTTTTGATGCCCTCAGATTGTGACGAAGTCATCTAATTTGCCGGAACGGACCCCGTATCGACGATTTTTAAGTTTTTAAAGTAAGTTTTTCTCTTTTTTTAACTGATTTAACTAGAGTTTTAATACAGAATTAATAAATCTAATTAAATTTTTTTTTTCTTGTTTATGTAGACTACAACGTTGTTCAAGTGGTTTTTTGAAATTTTTAATGGATTGGCAAGGTTCTGCCTTCTAAAACAGTGTGTTTGACGGGTTTTTATACAGTTTTACATAATCGTATTTTCTATTTTTTTTCTTCTGATTTGATTCAATTTTTTGTCGAATACAATCCTTTTTGATTCAAACTAATTAGCTGAGGTTTGAGATGGTTAGGTTGTGATTATACCTAAGAAAGCTGCTCAAAAAATGGTCGAGCGATAACATTGCAACTGCGTCGTGAAGATGCTGCTGTGCTGCGACTGCCCTGTTCTATATACGGGCACACTGCTGCTTTGCGCTCGTCAGCCAGTGGTGGCTCCGGCGGTGGTCCGCACGTGCAGGCGGCCTTGGCGGTTCGTAGAAAGTCAGGGGTCGCCTTGGGATCAAGAGATCGGGTTCACGAGAGGTTTTCTCTTAACGTTTTCAAAGAAACCCGAAGAAATTTTCTCAATATATATATCGATCCTCCAATTCGATTTATACACAAATTCAAATTCAATTTGGACGAGGATTTGATCGAATAGGAGGAGAATAGGATAGGGATTACCTTGCAGAAGATTAGGACGAATTTGATTCAAAATTTGATCGAATGGAAGTATTGGTTTATACTCTATTTCCAGAGTTTTGGGGTCGAGTATAGGGATGATGAACAGTGCCCGACACTATTCATCCAAATCTTTTTTTAACACACACACATGCACACACACACACACATACACACACACACACACACACACACACACACACACACATATATATATATACATATATATATATATATATATATATATATATATATATATATATATATATATGTTTATATATACATGTATATCTATACATATACGCATTTATATACATCCTAGTATCCCAAAGATATTAAAAAAAATTAAATAAAATATTATAATTAATAACAATATATATTATATAGAAAGAAACATTTTGTACATATATTTATTTATAAAAATGTCTATGTACTAATACACACATATTTACTATATATATATATATATATATATATATATATATATATATACCTCTAGAATATACATAATAAATATAATTACTTTAAAATATATATCCTATATAAAAATAAAAATATTTTTACACACGTATTCATCTATTTAGTGATATATATATATATATATATATATATATATATATATATATATATATATATATATATATATATATATATATATATATATATATATATATATATATATATATATAGTAACATAATAAAAATCCAAGAAAATTTCTAAAAGTAATATAAAAATATACTCAATATACAAATAAAATCCTACATAATTAAACACACATACTGAATATATATACTAAATATATACCCAAGTATATATATTTAAGCAAAATATATATTTAAGGCATATATTTAATTATTACAAAAAAACTCTATATAAACTTAATATACGTGCACTATATATATATATGCACTCAATATATACACAAATGATAATAATAAAATATAAAGAGAAAAACCTAGTGCAAATATATATTCATATATATATCTAATCTTCTTTAAAAATGCAAATAGGAAATGAAAATAAAATATAAGTAAGTAAATAAATAAAATATTAAGTAAAAGTTAGGGGGCTTATAGCTAATATGCTAATCATTACACACGATTGCACTAGCCATGCCATACTTTCTAGTCAACCCATATAACAAGACTTAACCATGACTAAGACCATATTTATAAAAATATTATTTTTTAAAACATAAAAATTCTAAATTATTATTATAAGCAAAATATAAGTTAAAAAATCTTTAAAAATTTGGGAGGTATACATCTTACCCAACTTACAAGAATTTTGTCTTCGAAATTAAAACTAAAGTATGATTTATGAATAACGAAGTGAGAAGAATCAAGGTGTACTTGATTGTTGAAATAAAATGCACGATAAAATAGGAAACGATATATAATATGGAAGAAAAGTCAAGTATGAAGATCGTATCATGATTTTTGACAGATGAGAGAAACGATTGTGTATGCCATCCTTGTGTTGCCAAGCTTTGGCGAGGGATGCTACAATGACACATGAATCGAGAGAGTATAAAGATTCACTCTTCTTATGGCGCTTATGTGGTTGAGGTAGTGGTTTCTATCTATGTAGGCTATCCATAAATAATCTCATACTGCTTAGTCCTTATGTCCCTTCGTGTTTCTATATCTATCAAGGTTTATACTATAAATTCTAGGTCATTCTATGATCATGGTCATGCAATGGTAATTCTAGCTAAAGCATAATACCGACATCTACGACTCCTTGTGTTTGAATTCCAGCTATGATCATTCTGGATGTTTGTCCAAAAGTATGGGTGTTCTCTGCTGCATAGCCTTCTTGTACTATATAGATTATGGTGGTAGCGGCTGCCCCCTTAGATATTCAATAGCTATTGGTGGACGTGGTGCTCCTGCTCCTGGTGCTGTTGGCCTTGGCGTCTGTTGTATTATAGTGGTCCTCAGCTATAGGCAATCTCTGACCTGATGCTGGTTAGACCCACAGGATAAGCAATATCCCAGTCATCTTCGACAATTCCTCTGAACATGACCGATCTTGCCACAGTAATAGCATGTGGCATTTCCTTGTATTTGATATGTGGCAAACCATACACGTCCGTGTGTGGCCGCTATTATTCCAGTAAGACCATGGGATAGAATGGGTATATTCACATATCTCCTAGGTATTTCTTCGCCCGACTAGTACACATGGATCCAGGTTTTTCGACACGTATTTCATTAGTCAAGATTAGATGTATTAGTCTAGTAAAGCCAGTAGGCATGAAACCACGTATCTCCAGTCAAGGAATCCATAAAATACCAATCCGTGAGTCCATCATGTCAGAAATCAAGATAGAACACTAGTATAACATGCATCATATGATATATCAAATAATAAGAACTATCAGAGGATGTACTCGTCTGTTGTCCTGAGCAATGATCGTGAATCGAGGCTCAAAGTGATGTCACACAACCTAAATATGAGATATATAGGTTAATCAGTGTTCTGGTGTGTCCAACATGAATAGTTATGGCGATGCATGATTTCTAGGTTAGTTCTAGGTCCTCGAAGTCAACTAGGTTGATACTAGGTCAATTCTAGGTCATATATTGACTAAATGTTGACTTTTGGTCAACTCTAGTCAACCAAGTCAATTTAGACCAAGCTAAACATATTCCAAGTTATTACTGTTTGCCATAAAAATCAACATGTATTACAGAACACTGGAATTGATTGCAAACTCGCTTGTACAAAGAAGAGCCTAGAAAGAAAGCCTAGGAAACAATCTAAGTACAATTATTTAGTTTTGATTCTGGAGGGTAACGGTGGAGGCTCGGGAAAGTGCTATCAACTCTGCCTTACTCCGTGGACTATCTGATGCAGTCTCTAGCTCGTGAAGATATTGCTTTTCTCTTGAAGGTTGCCAGCCTTTGTAGGGGAGTGGCACCTTGCTATTTATAATAGGACGAATTTTGAGCCGCATGGTCGCTTGCGACAACGTGGCTGATTGGCGCATGAAGACCCGCTCTCGGGCTGCCATCTGTCGGTTTGTTAGAATTTTGTTGCAGCAAATCTGGGTGGTTAAGGAATCAGTCAGATTGCCACGTATCCCGTTACGTATGGTGTTCTCAGTCTTTGATCTTGTGGGGTCGCATGAGACTCATGTGGCTCGGATCACAGTCATATGAAGTCTGGAAACTTTAGGGCCGCATAAGCTAGGCCGCATGAGGTTCATGCGGCTTGGATGATGCTCTTTTGGCCGTATGGAGGCGTACGAACCCTGCTTTTGGGCGACGTCTCACGTCTTATCTTTCTTGTCAAAGTGTCAGAACTGTCATATTTTTGCCAGTACTTGTCAGCTTTATCAGTCGAACTGCTCCTCCTTGGTCGCATATTTCCTTTCTACAGCTGTTCGTCGATTGGTCGCATATGTCTTTGAACAGTCATGCGGCTTTCTTTCATGCGGACATGTTTGGTCCAATGTACCTATGCGACAATTTTTAATCCGTATGAACTCCATATTTTTTATATTTCTACAATTACCTACCTATCATTCTTTACATTACCTATTATAACATTTTCTACATCTATATCCATCTATCTATATACTTCTATATACACTATCACTCCCACATCATTAACTGGACCTTAGGCTAGAGGCTATACTCGACACTCAAATGAGACCCCTAACACTCAAGACATCTGTCTATAACTTGACACACACACCCCTCTACCTCATAGGCACACTAGACACCAACCCCACCATTATCAAGTCTCTCTAATGATACTACATATATAGTTATAGCCTTAGTTCATATACATCCTAATATACATACATCTACCTTGCTACATATATGTAAATATATATATGAATTGACATACCTTACTAACCCACACTCCCTGCTCTAAACTAATACACCTTGATACACTCTAACTCACTAATATTTACAACCAACTGATACTCTCCAAGTCTAATATTAATGCACTAACTAAACTCTCAACTACATTTGGCAATTCATCAACCCTCTTCCCTTAACCTGCTACTACTGCTCTGTATTGCTGCTGCATAGGCAACTGCAGGCAAATGCTCTGTAATGAGATGCTATGCTTGTAACTAAGCAAGCCAAACTCTCTTGCTACCTAAATACCCTCTCATTCTTGTCCTTAACTAATACTAACATGTTAGGATACTCTAATAATGCTAACATAAGGACACTAACACTAATGACACTACTTGAACAACCCCCAAGCCTCTGTCAAGGCTACAAATGCCTACCCACAATACTGTCTATCTATTCCTGCCCTTAAATTTGGAACACAGACCCCCAAATCCATCTATCTACTGACACAAGCTAAAATGCTACTAACACACATATTGCCTATCCTCTTCATTCTCGAGAAGTGGCCAAGTGCCCTGTTGTATGGAGTCCTCTGCTGTGTACTACTTACCATAGCCTATGGCCGAGGGTTATATGGCCAATTGCTATGCTCCCATCTCTACTGTACTAGCCTGGAGCCTAGGCCACAGACCTGGCCTACTATAGATAACCCTACTCTAGAGCAAGTCAACACCACTGCATAGTTGTCCTTCTTGCTAGTCTATTGGGTCAAAGCCCAAAGGCAAAAGCCTCTAACCTGCCTCTATAGGTTCACACTTGAACCTTCACACAAAATTCCTACTGCTATCACTCTCATCTCAAGGCCAACAAGCCTAAGCAGGACACCCCAACTCTTCCTCTCCTGATACATGATAACATCTGATACATTCCCATATGTATTTCTGAAGCTTATTGAAAAAATAGGAAAGAATGGGAACCCTAAAATCTTTACTGATACTCCCTCAAGAAATATATGGTCTGATACCTAAACTCTAACCACCTGATACTCTAGCCTATCACCCTTTCACCCACACTCACACATGCCATGGATAGTGGCCAAAACCCATTCCTACTCAATAACTGGTCTACCAAGCCAAGCTAATGGCTGCCAAGTGTAGCAATTGCTCTGATGCTGGCTACTGTATATAATACCCGAGCCCCATATTCTTCTTACATAAGCCAACATATATATACATGTACTACATATGCAAATCATTTATTCTAATCCACTCCCTCACACACACCTACCTATACAGGGACTCGAGCAGTGGCCAAGTTTCCTCTGCTGCCATAGTCCCCTGCTGCTCTCCCTCTCTAATCTATATCCATAACTAAATAACTTACGAGCACACACACACACACACACACACACACACACTAGCTAATCTACCACTGACTCTACACTTACTAATTTCTTATTCACTGAACCAACTCTCCTCTCACAACTCCACTTCACTGGACCATGCCTCTCTTACTTATGTCTGATACCCTCTGATACTCACAGTATCAGTCACCAAGTCTCTTTCTCAACCAGTTCATGTACATGGCAGGAATCCCCTGTCCGCTTGCTGCTGTAGTAGATGAAACATTAAAACCTATCTATAGGGACTGATACCATACACTTCGACACACACAAGTCTAATAACACACCCACACACTCTCATTTAACCATATGACCAATTGTTCAAGCAAGGCAAGCACAGCAGTGGAGGGCTTCGACTGCACAGATCAATGTCTGTAGGCCATGCCATAGCTCAACATGGCCATGGCTCGAAGCCCCAATCCAAGGACCCAATGTTAGTCATGTAACCTACCCACCACCATGACTAGGAAGTGAAACAATGCATATTGAAGGAGAATCGTATCCCTAGCAGTAAGGCACACACACTGCACAGTGTCACACCCTGGCCGAGCATCCCCATATCCAAAAACACCCATCAAACTACCTTGAAATCAACTTAGTCCCCTACATATGTAATCTACAGTATATTAGCTACCCAAATATATAATTATTACAGAAATTGGAGATCAAAACATCCTATGGGGTATTTCGTCGAACACTTGAGATATGTATCCGATATTCTTGTGATACGCACCCCAAATGGATTCAAAAATGAACCAAACTTAACCTAATGCTAGGGGGACCCTAAATGAATGCATCTATGGTGAGAAAATAGGAATTCAATAGGTTTAGAGGCTCTTACCAATTGGGAGTTGGAATCCCAATGAAACTTCCTAGAATAGATCTCCCACCAAGCTCCAATGGCCAAATTGCTCCAAATCCTTCCTAGCTAGCCAATAGAGACCTCCTCTATTTAAGAGGAAGAGTTTGCAATTAGTTTGGATAAATTTGGAGTTGTTTTGAGGAATGGAGGTAATTTGGGAAAGAACACAAATTAGGGTTAGGGTTTGTAATGAAAGGGGAAATAATGAGGCTATGTAGGTGTTAAATAGGGAGGGAAAAGCCCAAAGTGGCTAATGTTTTAAATTGCTAATTGGCTTCTAAAGGACACTCTAGCTTGATTAGAGCCTAACTTAAGTCATGTAATCTTTCTAACAAGTTTCTATGGTCATGACTAACCTCTAATCAATGTAGTTCTAAGGTTTCACCTAACAAGACACTAATACAATTTATCCATTTAAATAATAATAAAATAATCAAATTTTTTTTACCAATAACCAAAATACCCTTATCCTAGAAAAGTGGTAGGGACAGAGTCGCATCCTGCTGAGGTGATGGTCCTACTTGGGTCGGTATAGTTGGGGACATTGTCAGTTGCGATTGGGCTGATGGTTCCTTCGGAGTTGTTAAATCACCAGCGTTAATGGCAAGAAGGGTAGGACGACCACTACTAAGATTCACTATATTGGCACGAAAATATAGATTATATATGTTAGGATATGATCAAGCTAGATGCGAGACAAGCAGTCAAATGAGAGTCAAAAAATTAAAATCAAGGAAGGTGATCAAGCATGTGGATGAGATTATAATTTCTAATCCTATATGCAAGCTTGTTTGCTACAGTAACATAATCGAAATAATATTTTCTCAACCTGCATGTGCCATTACAAAAATATGTAATGCCCCAGTCCCAAAATACATAGGACTAGGAATACGTACATGCCAGCTGTATATATACACAGACTACTCCAATATATAGAATCTACGTATCCACACATACTTTGTATTATATGAACTCTAGCTCATAATAATATTCCATGGTCACACACAACATCTATATCTCATCTACAACGATAAATAAAAGAAATAACTAATCAAATATCTCAATTGAAATATAAAATAAAATATTTTTGGGTGGAGATAAATCCACTACCGAGCGACTGAATGAAATCAACTGAAAGAACAAGATAAAAAAGTACATAAGTCCATCAACAAAAAAGAAAATCAAATAAACTCCGAGGGTGAGACCTCCTCGGCTGCAAAGGAAGACTCTCTCTTCGGGAAACCATCCGTCGTTTATACCTGGAGAGATCAACAGGTCCTCAGAGGAACATAACAAGATATATAATATCATACTATATGAACTGTCATAGTAGATAAATAAATATGCAAAAGACTATCCTAGACAATAACTATGCAAAATGGTATCCTAATCGTCTATAGTGCAATTAGAAGACAATTTTCACACGCGTGGGTGGGTTTAGGTTATGTATACATATACTGTTATCCAGTCATCTGTATCCGATCGTAACGTTCCAAAGCGTCAGAGGGTAGCTGTAATTTGTATCACGCTATAGTTCCATTCGGAGACTATGGTTACCTATTTGGCTTCCCATACGCACTAATGATTGTCCTCCCCCAAGATTCCCACACTGACCAAGTCATGTCTATAACA
Source organism: Iris pallida (assembly GCA_029216955.1). Taxonomy (NCBI): domain Eukaryota; kingdom Viridiplantae; phylum Streptophyta; class Magnoliopsida; order Asparagales; family Iridaceae; genus Iris; species Iris pallida. Next base: position 8,615,577 of record JANAVB010019198.1, on the reverse strand, counting down.
TGTCTAGTTGTGTAACTGCTTGAGTCACTATATCCTAATCATAGCAGTTACGGTTATCTATCCGTCACATGACTTCTTCTATATTGATGGTCAGTTAGATATGCAAGCCGTGGCCCTAGCAAAATGTCTCAACTCGTGTAATATGAGTTTCATGGCCAAAAGAGATATAAGGATATCCCACAATAAGAAGGTGGTTCGCCAAAACTAAGTCAACATGCATACAATAAAAGAAAACAACGAAAAATGACTTATTTAGTCGCTTGCACCCAAGTATGATTTGGACGTGCAGTTTATAATATATGAAGCAAAATAAATATGAAACAAAATAAATAAATAATGAAAGTAAATATAACGAGCAGTAAATATAGAAAGGTATCTTGCCTGGTGGTTGTGTTGGAGTCCAGTCTGGATTTGGTAACAACATACTTGTGGAGTCCAAATCTTATTAAATATTTGATTTGATTAGATTTGGATGTCCATAATTGGTTTATGCTATTTTAGATATAATATGATTCTTATTTTAGGAAATCCTATTATGATCTAAAATAGGATAATTGATGGGCTATTTTAGGTGTAATATGATTCTTATTTGTGGGCTTCCTAATTAAGAAATCATATTATGACCTAAAATAGGATTTTTTTTCATCATATATATATATATATGGGATGAGGGTGGAGGCACAAAGAATAAGCAAAAAGCACAAAAGTAAAGATTTTGGGTGCTTGTCCACAAGGAAATCTAAGAGAAAGTCCATACTTTGCTCTTAGAACTTTGCCATCCAAGACAGAAGAAAGAAGAAGATCTAATCTAGGAGTCGTCAATTTCAGTTAGGGAGATTGCTACGGGTTGGGGAGTGATCTCAATTATAATCTTCTATTTTTCTTCTTAAGAGTGGTGAGGAGGTTGAACCTATTAGGGCAAAGGGTTCAACGTGAGTTCTGTCAATCTTGTAATTTTATCTGAGTTATCAAAAGTTAGGATTTATCCAGGTGATGTACGTCACCGCCATATACTTGTCTTCATCTTGTGCTTGCTGTCCGTTAGACGAGGGTTGGTTTTGGTCAGGTGGGTTGGCAAATGCTTTCGCACGCGCCCAACAATTGGTCTCAGAGCTTTAGAGGTTTTGGCAACCATGTCTATGGAGCAGATGAACACTCGTATGATCACCCTCAAAGGGGGAAACTGGGTGATTTGGAAGCCAATAATGGAGGATATACTCTGGTGCAAGGACTTGCATGGTCCGTTGGAGGGTGACAACACAAAGCCAATGGACAAAGCTACTGAAGACTAGAAACGACTGGATCGGAAGGCTATTGGATTCATCCGCCAATGGTTGGATGATTCAGTGTTTCACTACGTGTCCATAGAGAGTTCGGCAAAAGCATTATGGGAGAAGCTACATTCGCTGTATGAAAGAAAGATGGCTAGCAATAAGGTATTTCTTATTCGCCAACTCATCAACTCGAAGTCCACGGAGGGTGCCCCAGTAGCACAATATCTGAACGAGGTTCAGGGTTTCATCAATCAGCTGTCTGTGATGAAGATGGTGATTGATGATGAGCTTCATGCCCTACTTCTCTTGAGTTCTCTGTCGGAAAGCTGGGAGACGTTAGTGGTGTCGGTGAGTAACTCCGCGCCTGATGGAGTTGTTACGATGGAGGCGGATAAAAGTAGCTTATTAAATGAGGAGGTCTGGCGTAAGCAAGTGAAATTGTCGCAGGAGTCCGCTTTGGTGACTTCCTATGGGAAGGAAAGACACAAGTCACAGGCGGGACATGGGGGAGTTTTTGTGATCTTACGATTATGGACCGCAAGGAAGGTTGCTATTTCTGTGGCGAAAGGGGTCATATCAAGAGGAACTGCATGAAGCTCAAAGCTGAGAAGGCCAAAGGCAAGGATGATCAGGAGGATCTCACAGCAATGGAAGACATCATCATCCCAGCGACCGATGCATAGGACCTTGTAGTATATGTCATAATGGCGACTGGATCATAGATACGGGAGCATCGTATCATGCCACTCCATATAGGAGGATCTTTACGTCATATCGCGACAGCATATTTGGACGTGTAAAAATGGGCGACAAGGGGATGGTTGCAGTTGTAGGCATCGATGATGTGCACTTGACGATGAAGTTTGGTAAGAAAATTGTCCTCAGGGGTATGAGACATGTACCGAGTTTATACTACAACTTGGTTTCAGTAGGGAGGCTGACAGATGATGGTTGTCACAGTCTGTTTGGGAGAAAAGATTGGATGCTTGTGAAATGTTTTCAATAGCTGGCTCATGGAGATTTGTGTTGTGGCATGTACAGGCTCAAGCTGCTGAGCTGTACATGCAGGCCACAGACACCGGATAGAGGCTTGAGGGGTATTCGACAGGAGGTAGATCGTCGAGAACTTACTGAGAACGGACTTCTAGATGCTTTGAGGGTTACAAAGGATTCAATTCGTCGAGACAAAGCGACGAATGGTGATGAGTCAAAGATTGAGGGTCAGTTTGTCGGTCCCATGACAGCTGGTCGGTCTCCAGGTGGAGGGTTGCTCTACGGATCTAGATTTGGCGACAGGTGGTTTGCCAATGAGCGACATCGGTTTCAGCAGTTCGAAACCATAAAGAAGATCAAGTTTTACAGCAAACTCAATCTGAGACAGGAGCATCATCATTCACATAGTTCAAGAGGAGCTGTGGGTCATCAACGACATGTACAGTACGTGATATTTTGCTCGAGGACGCATGTGTATGGGGGAGCTTCAAGTTCGAACATGAAGGTGGGTAGGTTCAGGAGTTCGAATCTTGTGAGAACCATACCGTCCGCTTGGTTGGGCCAGCCAAGGGTGAAAAAGCTCGTCGGAACGTTAACACTTTTCGGTGGAATACGGAAGTTAGGGATAAGCAACCAAGATTATGGTGAGGCTGATCGTCAGGGACTTTGGTCTTGGTTGTGTCATTGATATCGGCAGGATCTTAGTGGTACAGGAGGTGCTACACATGGCAGCTAGCGTCGACGTGACTGTCGAGGAGCTGGAGACAAAGGAAGATGCAAAGCAACTCGGGGGATCGGATATCAGTGGGCATGGGGGAGCAGGAATTCTGTCATGGGACAACAGGCATGGAGTCCAGTTGAGAACCCATGGGGTCAATACCCTCTCATCAGACTAGAGGGGAAGATTGTTGGAGTCCAGTCTGGATTTGGTAACAACATACTTATGGAATCCAAATCTTATTAAATATTTGATTTGATTAGATTTGAATGTCCATAATTGGTGTTGTGCTATTTTAGATATAATATGATTCTTATTTTAGGAAATCCTATTATGATCTAAAATAGAATAATTGATGGGCTATTTTAGGTGTAATAGGATTCTTATTTGAGGGCTTCCTAATTAAGAAATCATATTATGACCTAAAATAGGATTTTCTCATCATATATATATGGGGGTGAGAATGGAGGCACAAAGAATAAGCACAAAGCACAAAATTCGAGATTCAGGGTAATTATCCATAAGGAAATCTAAGAGAAAGTCTGTACTTTGCTTTTAAGACTTCGCTATCCAAGACAGAAGGACGAAGAAGATCTAATCAAGGAGTCGTCAACTTCGGTTAGGGAGATAAAATGCAAATAGGAAATAAAAATAAAATATAAATAAATAAATAAAATATTTAGCAAAAGTTAGGGGGTTTATAGCTAATATGCTAATCATGGTACACGACTGCACTAGCTATGCCATACTTTCTAGTCAACCTACATAACAAAACTTAACCATAACTAAGACTATATTTATAAAAATATTATTTTTTAAAATATAAAAAAAATTCTAAATTATTATTATAAGCAAACTATAAAATAAAAAATTCATAAAAATTTAGGGGGTTTACATCAGAAGGAAGGGATCATCTGTGGAGTTATGGTAGAAGAGAAGGAATTATCTCATCCTCTTCTAGCAGAGTTCTTAGATGTGTTTTCTGAGGAGTTGTCGCGGTTCTTTTCGGGGATAGAGATGTTGAATTCTCTATTAACTTGGTGCCTGGAGCAGAGCTAGTGTCAAAGCATGTCTACAGGACCAACAACAGTAAATTGGCAGAACTGAAGAAGCAATTGGAGGAGTTACAGGACAAAGGACTCATCAGATCGAGTTCATCACCTTGGAGAGCTTCAGGTTTTATTTGTTCCAAAGAATGATGGATCTGTGCGGATATGCATTGATTATCGAGCCTTGAATAACCTCACAATCAAGAACAAATATTCGTTGTCAAGAATTGATGATCTTTTCGATTAGTTAAGCGATACGAAGGTATTTTCAAAGATTGACTTGAAGTATGGCTATCACCAAGTGAAGGTGAAGAAGGAGGACATTCCGAAGACTGCTTTTCGAATGAGGTACGACTAGTATGAGTTTATGGTGATACCGTTTGGGTTGACTAATACTCCAGTGGTCTTCATGAATATGATGAACAAACACTACCAAAATAAGACACTTTAACGGCGCCTAAAAATGTCGCTAAAGTGTATAAAATGTTGCTAATTTAAATTAGCAACATTTTTACTTAACGTCACTAAAAATGTTATAAATTAGATATATTTTGGTAGTGAAGGTATTCCATCAAATCTTGACCAGTTTGTGGTTGTGTTCATTGATGACATACTCATATTCGAAGACGCCAGAGGAGCACGAGAAGCATCTGGGAATTGTGCTTGAGACTCTTAGGAAGGAGAAGCTCTATGAAAAACTCTCAAAATGTGAATTTTATTAGACAAGGTGGAGTGTCATGGGCATGTGGTGATTGGAGATGGAATATCAGTGGATCCTAAGAAGATTGATGCCGTAGTCTCAGACTACTCCGAGTTTTGTTGCAGAAATCAGGAGCTTCTTACGATTGACTGGATATTACAGGATGTTCATGAAAGATTTATCTTAGATAGCAAAGCCGATGACTAGAGTTATTCGGAAGAATGTAGTGTTCGTATGGACTGAATAGTTCCATGTCGCATTTGATCGGCTGGAAGAGACTGACAATAGCTCCTATCTTGACGTTGCCATCATGAACAATGGATTTGTTATCTATAGTGATGCTTCAGGGTCTAGGATGTGTTCTAGAGCAGAACAAGAAGGTGATTGCCTATGCTTATAGACAGTTACAGTCACATGAGAAGAATTATCCTACTCATGACTTGGAGTTGGCAGCGATAATATTTGCTCTGAAATTATGAAACATTATTTGTATAGAGAGCGTGTGAAGATCTTCACTGACCAAAAAATCTTGAAGTATGTTTTTACACATAAGAAGTTGAATATAAGACAACGTTGATGGTTAGAATTGATGAAGGATTTTGATATATCCTTATATCATCCAGGAATGGCCAATATAGTTGTCGATGCCTTGAGCAGGTATCCGGTAGCTATGTATTTGATGACAGACCGACATTTGTTAGCAGATCTAGAGATCTTGGGCATAGAGGTATAGTTCCAGGGGTTTAAAAGCAGATGATGAGCTTGCAAGGTTCAGTCAGAGTTGATAGGCCAGATTAAGCAAGCGTAATATTAAGATGTGATTCTAAAGTGTATCAGAGCTCAGGTGTGGGCATGATTGCTAGATGATTTCACCATTACTGAGGATGGTTCATTAAGGCACGTGACTAGGATATGTGTGCTTAATATGGATCTGTAAGATGGGGTTATACAGGAAGCACATCATTCTCAATACTCTATAAATCATCGAGCTAACAAGATATATAAGGATCTGAGAGAGCACGTATGGTGGTATGACATAAAGCAGAAGATGGCATATTTTATTTCTAGATGCTTGGTATGTCAACAGGTCAAGATAGAGAGAAATACCTGGAGGGTTACTTCAACCACCTATTCCAGAGTGGAAATGGGAACATATCACTATAATTTTTTTTTGAACATGAGGGAAATATACGGTTTGGTCATTGTTGACAGGTTAACCAAATTAGCCCACTTTTTGTCTTTCAAGGTGGATTTGTCTACGAAGAAGCTTGCTGAGTTGTATGTTAGGCAGATCGTCAAGTTAAATAGGTTTTCAGTGAGCATTGTATTTAATCGAGATAACCAATTTATATCCCATTTCTGGAGGAGTTTACATGCTAGTTTGGATATACAACTCATTTTAGCATTACTTACCACCCTCAGATGGATGGACATTCAGAGAGGACTATTCAGACGCTTGAGGGTATGCTCTAGACTTGTGTGTTAGATTTTGGTGGCTCGTGGAAGGATCATCTTCATTTAGTAGAGCTATAATACCACATCAGCTACCAGACTAGCATTGAGATGTCTCCTTTCGAGGCTTTGTATGGTCAGAGATTTCGTACTCTATTATCTTGGGACAACGTGGAAGAGAGAGCGCTTCTGGGCCCCGGGATGGTAGTAGATGCTGTTGAAAAGATAAAGCAGATCAGAGATAGAGTTCGCCTGGCACAGGACATATAGAAGCACTAGGCCGATAGCCACCATAGACTGTTAGAGTTTGGGTATAAATTTCTTTTGTTTATATTATTAATGCTTATAGGTTGCGTGTTAATGTTTTGTTCTGGTTCTAGGTTGACCATTTGGGGTTTTTAAGGATTTCCTCGACACGTGGTACGATTCGATTTGGAAGAGGAGGGAAAGCTTAGTCCGAGGTTTATTGGACCTTTTGGCATTTCGAAGAAGTTCGGTGTTGTAGCTTATAAAATAGACTTACCGTCAACTCTAGAGGGAGTGCATAACATATTTCACGTATCGTAGTTGAGATGATACGTGGCAGACCCTGGTCATGTGTTGGATCACTCTAAGATTGAGGTTGGACCCAGTCTTCAATATTAGGAGCAGCCTTTGGGGATTCTTGATTGTAGAGATATGGTGCTGCAAAAGCAGATGATTTTTCTGGTTCGTATCGCTTGACGTCATTACTCTCTGGGTGAATCCACTTGGGAGAGAGATGATGAGATGCACGAGCGATATCCTTATCTTTTCGAACTGTGAGGTACTCTTTCTTTCTTTCTTTTCACGCTTGTCCTGCTTTTAGATTTCGAGGACTAAATTTTTGAAGGAGGATAGATTTGTAACCTTCATATCCCAATAATTAGAAATTTTTATCTAGTTAGAAGTAGTATGGTTATACCATAAATATTTATATATATATATATATATATATATATATATATATATATATATAAATATATATATATATATATAGGAAAATTCTTTGATACATCCCATGGAAAAATTTGTATCAATACATCCCAAATCAGAACCATTGGATGATGATCCAATGGTTCGAATTAAATAAGATTTCTTGGACTATTAATAGCGTAGGGAACATCATTTAATGCTGATTTTGACTTTTGACCTCTTGGTAACTTGCTAGTGTAGGTCATTCTTTACTTCAATTTTTCAATAAACACCATAAATTAACTCATATTTGCTTTCTATTTCGTCCATCCAATTTAATATTTTGTGCATCTATGTATATATAACAAAAATTGTGCATCTACGTATCAATTTCATAATTTGTTTTTTTTATTTACAATTTAATATTTTGGTTATAAAGCTACAAGCCATGGTGGTGGTGGTGGAAGGAGAAATGGAGATGAAGAAGGAAAGAAGAAGAAGGTATGGTTTGCGGCAGACGTCGTTGAGCCCCCCTCGAACAATAAGGAGTACCAACGACGCTGCTCTTGCAGGCTCCCAGCTTAGTAAAATTTACTGTCCATGCCATTGTCAGAAAAGTAAATTAATCAAGAAAAAATTAACCGACTGTTTAATTAATTTCTCATGGAATTAAACCTCTTCTAGAGTTCCTCCAATTGTTAATCATGATAACCTTTCATGATAACCTTTGTTGTCATTTCATTGTTAGTCCCAAAATTTATTTGTCTTTCTATCTTCCTCACTTTTTGTATTTTTCTCCTGTTATATATACAATAGTTTTCTTGTTTCAACTATTATTTATTCTGAAATACATAGAATAGTTTTCTTATTTCATTTTGTAGTACTAGAGAAAGATGTTGACTCATATGGAAGATATAGAAGAGGTAAAAGATTGGATGCCTGCTTCAAATGAAACCTTTATTCCGTATATGATGTACAGGTTTGAAGAACATCTGTCGAAGATTTCAGTTTAACTTGTTTCGATCAATTCTAAGCTAACTTGAACAAATCAATATATCTCGGCATCTGGAAAAAAATAAAAGAATCTTCTGGTTTCAAGAAGGCATCTTCATCTGGAATAATTAATATTGAGGAAGAGGTTGACAATGAATCTTCTGATAAGGACGAGAAGCTAAAAAAATTTGGAAAAACAATCAAGCAAATTTTCGATAAACTCCCTCTTGAAGAACCTGACCTTAGCAGTTCTTCGATAAGTATGCGAGGGAATTTAGTATCGGTCACACCTTTGAAAAGTCTAACAAGAAGTTCAACCTTAAAGCCTAGCGAGTGGAGTAGTAGTTGTTCGAGTTTTTACAATTATATTTTTACGGAAGGTAAACCTGACGAGTAAGTAATATGAGTTTTCATTTCATTTCAATAGTTTATTTATTTTGTTTTTTCTAATCTATCCGTTTCTTTTCTTCGCGAAATAATATCATCTCGCAACAAGCTTTATGTGACTCAGGATGAGATAAAGTCCATTTCTCCAGGAGGAGAATTAAAGATGGGCTATGTAGATAGTATATTTTTTCTTATATGCCATCTATGTTTACTTCGATACCATCGCTGCTTTTTTAATGAGATACTCAGATTGTTAGCACGGTATTGATGCCATCAATGTTTACTATGATGCAATCATTATTTTTTAATGAGAAATACTCAGATTGTAAGCATGGTCTCTGCTCTTCTCATCGCGGAGGAACGGAGAAGAACTGTCAATAAAGCTAATGTACGGTATTTACCAGTAAAGTTAACGGTGAGTGAGCATTTTATTCTTTAATGATTATGCATTAACAATTTTGTTTCGTTCGTTTGTCGTTCATAATGTATTAATTGATGTATATTGTAACGCCCAGTCCCAAAATAGAAGGGCTAGAAACGTATCATGCCAGCTGTATACATACGAGTAAATGAAAGGCTCATATGTATACATAAGCTGTAAAATATAGAAATCTACGACACTAAATCTCATCCACGAAGATAAATAATGATATAAAAGCAACTTTACGTTTGTCATGTATACAATCGTTGGGCGGAGACAGATCCACTACCAACTAAATTAAATATGGAAAAATATACAAAGATAGAATTGGTCGAGCGAACAAGTGACGAGTCCAAGAGCAATCATCACGAGGGAAGGAAGACATGGCCTTAGCTAGAGCACCTGCAAGAAATCACAAAACACATACCTGGAGAGATCACCAGGTCCTCAGAGGGACGTAACAAGATACAAGAAGAATATGCCATTATAACTGCAAATGTAAACACTATAAAACTACGACACAACTGGGTCCCTAACCGTTTTAGTGATATGCACTTTGAGGAGAACGGTCTACGCAGGGGCTGTAGGATCAGTAGAGTAAATAAAGAGTAGCAGTAGGTAGCGCTCATCCGAGTCACTATCGGCCATGGGCAGTAAGTAGCGCTTATCTGAGTCGTTATCGGCCCCGGGGCAGAAGTTAGTGCTCATAAGAGTCACTATCGGCCCACAAATGTGTGTAAAAAATAAATGTAGCCCCTACGCTAGTAGCTGTCCCCTCCTCCAATGATACTATACATGCATCGTAACCACGACGCACCAATACATGTCGCTTCCACAACACTGTTTTATAATAGATAATTGTCAAGTCTTCTAACATGCATCTATTGACAGTTATTCCTACGCATATGCACGGGGGATCAGCCAACGCGTAAGTGACCTCTACATGTTACTCACCACTCACACACAACTCGTGTTACCTTCGTGACAAAGTTAATGACATGCACTCTATTGACGGTAGTCACTTAACTCTAGGTCCACAAGGAAGGAGAAAAATAAATAAACGAAAATAGAAATGCAGTATATATACAATAACTGAAAAGTAAATGCAACTAAATATAAACAGTAAACATGGCAAGGTATCTTGTCTGGTGTGGCGCCTGGTGTGGTGCGATCATTTGACCTATCCCATTTTGTCTAACAGCCATGATTGATATGTAGAGGTCCAAAATTGTGAGAAAATGGTTAAGCAAGATTAGCCATGGTCAATGAGAAAATTTTGTGGAGATAGATTCATGTACTAATTTAGAAAAATAGTTTCATAATAATGTTACGTAAATACTCGAAAAATAGATCGTATTAGTAAAAATATGTTTTTAGTTAAATATTTGAAGAATCAAAATCATTTATAGGCAAGTCCTAATTTTTGCAAAAATTGTTTTTATATAGAAACTATTATTTTGTATACGAAAATTTTAAGTAATTATTCGAAAATAAGTTTTTTAGGCCAAAACTATAACTTGTCAAATATACACACATATATCTCGAGAAGAATATTTTAGTGTGAAAACTTACTTTGAAATTAGCAAAAGTAAATAAATCGTATAACTTCTAAAATAATAATGTAAAGAGTAATATTAACAAAACAATAATAATATTAATAATTAACTTTTAACAGCCTACATTTAACTGATTTATACATCAAACACTTATACCATATACAAAAATAATATAATAAAATAAAAATAATACTTCTAATATAAACTTCAAATATAACCTATACTGTTCTCTTCACAGTGAGAGAGAGAGAGGTGGGAAAGAGAGGAAGAAGCAGAGGTGGAGAGAGGAGGGAAGAAGAGGGGAAAGGGGTTTTACCAGAGGAGAGCGGTGCGCGGGGTCCGGCTGGGAGGAGGCGGCACCGGGGGTGGCGTGGAGGTGCTAGGCTTGCGGCGGATCCGGCCAACGGCGGCGGCGGATGGAGCTCCGGCAGTCGGTCGGAGCGGGGACGCGGCTTGGCGGCGTACTGGTGGCCGAGAGGTGCGCATCACCGGAGGAGGACACGAGCATGAAGGGGCAGCACCGGATCCAGTGGCGACACTCGGTTGGGGAAACACGGCTCGAGGCAACGCTAAGACATCTGGATGGCGGCGCTCGGTTCGTCGGTCCATGTGGCTGTGGCAAGGCGATGTCGCCGGCGGTGCTACGTCGGAGCGAACAGGAAGGTACGCGGGTTGGCGACCGCGGGGAGCTGTCGATGGGTCACCAGTCGCGCATAGAGGAGCCAAAAAGGGTTGGTGGCGTGGGAGAAGGCCGGGCGCTGCGGCGGAGACACAGGGTTTCGGTGGAGGAGCGCCGGAGTCTGGGGCCGGCTCGGCGCTGAGGTCGACGCCGGGGTGGAGGCCAGGTTAGGTTTAGGTTCTTGTTTTTTTGGGATGTTGGTGACGATGGTGGTGTCCGACGGGTGGCGTAGGTGATGCTGATGACGGTGATGGGGGTCCTGGTATGGTCGGTTGTCGTGGTGATCCCGGTATGGGGTTTTGGCCGGAACGGCAGGGACGGTGGTGGTGTTGATGGTGATGAAGATGATGGTGAAGGGTGTGGTACGGCGTGGCGACGACGGGTGTGTCGCTGGTAGAGGTTGATGGTGATGGCAGCGGTGATGGACGAAAGTTGGCCGGGATCAGGCGGCCGGAGTTCTGTTGGTGGTGGCGATGATGGCGTAGTGGTGTCGGTGGTGTTCAGGTCTGGTCGGGTAGATGGAGGTGATGGCAGGCAAGGAGGAGCGAGGTTGGTGGTGATCGGGTTGAAGGTGGCGAAGGGTATGATGACGATGGCAACGGTGGTGGTGGTGACGGTGGCGGCAATGGCGAGACGGCCAGCTTTGCTAGGGTTAGGATTAGGGCCGAGGTCCGGGGTTGTCGGACAGGGCCGAAGTGTACATGTAAAAGAAAAAGTAGTGGATAGAAAGGAGACACGGACACGATGCACGAATTCTGGGATTGTAGAATTTGGATGAGAAAAAGAGGGCAAGTACCTCTCCTTTTATAGGAGGTGGGAATCCCATTAGGATTAGGAATAGAATAATTTAAACCTCGTTTAGATAATACTATCATTTAATTCAAATCGTTTTTAAAAAAAATTATTCGATCCGATCCAATCGATTCTCGATAAAACCCTTATTTGATTTAAGTCTATTAAAAATAACATATTTTCTAATTTAAATTAATATATTTAATCAAATCTTAATTCAAACCAAATTTCAAATATTCTTTTTGAGTTAATAAAATATTATTATTAATTAATTTCAAAAATTCATTTAAATTTATGTACTTCGCATGAAAGAAGAACACTTTTCATAAAGTATAGTTTTCTAAAAATAAAATAGTCTTTTTTTATATAGTAAACAACAAAAGATAAGGTTTTGAAAATTTTAAGAAATAAAAAGGAATGTATTTAGATAAATAAATTATCTATCACATATTACTTTGAGCTTATACATTTATTAAAATAAGAAATATTTGTCCAAAATATGTACCTCGCATATATTCGCACTCGACGAGCCATCCGAAAATATGAACTCATGCGCGACATACAATACGACTATGCAACGTACAATACAAAGCAAAAAAAATTAAAACCAAATTAAAAAAAAATTATAGTAGAAATTTAGGGGATTTACATTCTACCCAACTTAAAAGAATTTTGTTCTCGAAATTTAGGAATATATAGGGTAGGTAGGGTTGAGACAATAGAAATTTGATCAAGTTAAAAGGCATACAATGAAATTGATTTGAATAATCGAATATTACAATAGCTAGGAAAATGAATTCATGGGTATGATTTGGAAGATATCTCATGACAACTATCAAATTCAATCAACAAAATGTGTACTCAAAATAGGCAATAATCTCTTCCACCTCGATCTTTACGATATATTCAAAATCTAACTTGTTTTTGATATCGCCATAACTCTCGGCATAATCACCAAGGCCTTTCTATATTCCATCTTCAAAATTCAACTTGGGTTTTTGATATTGTCATAACCATCGATATAATCATCAATGTCCTTTCGCATTCAACCTTTCGTCTATTATTTTTCACAAAATTTTATAAACCACCCCCTTGTTTCCTTTTTTTTGAAATCTATTTTTCTTTTATTCTCTTTAGTTTACCTCCAAAGTTTACTCACAAAATCTTGAAATCCTACTATATTTTATATCGAATCTGCTATCCGAACGATCAAAATTAGATAAGTCCAACAATAAATTTAAATTTACTTCTCTCAATCATATCTATATATACATAAATATTTTCTCCAAATAGATTTCGCCATTCATACTCCCCTCAAAATAGATATTCAATGAATCTCTATCCTTCTTTTCCAACATGAATATGCGCATTTCCTCAAGCTTTAATTTCCTTGAAATTCAAATTTCAAAATCTTTAATCAAGGTAGTTGAAGTAAAAGTCAAACTCTTCTAGGAAATTTAGATTTATTTATCAACATAGAGAAAATTTTATCCCTTATGCACCAAACATAAACTTCATTTTAACTTTGGATAAATCTCAAACCTTTTGGCACTCGCAAATATACTATCCGTTGATCTTCCCGAACATAATATCACACCTCTTAATCGAATAGATCAATTAACTTATGACTCATAACCACCGAATCATTTCATTTAACTAAACCACCAATCTTCTTTATAGGATTTTTTTTCCATCTAACTCATGTCTAAACAAAGGGCATTATGATCAAATCTTCATCTTCGTACAAGGGTATCCAAGGAAACAAGGTTTGCACGAATCATAGTGGAGCAAAATAATTTGGAAGGGGGAATGCAGTTAGGTTTAATGATCGTGGTAAGGGTTGGATAAATAATAGCGGTCGTGAGTTATTGCATGAAAAGTAAAGGATGATTGGGTATAAGTAAATCAAGACAATAAAAGGATAAGGATCAAGTAATCAAGATAAACACAAAGCTTAAGCATTTAAAGGGATTAAGTAGATCAAAAATCATATATTGGATCGAAATATTTGAGTCTGGGTTGAGTCCATATCTGTAGTCAAAAGTATGTCGGTACCATGGTAAAGGTTATAGTTTAATCTTTGTGACCCTAAAGTCGCATCATAAAAATAGGATATACACGTGTTTTAGTGGCACGCGATATACCTACATGAAGGTGGGCTCATCTAGGTCTTGTGCGTGAAATATGTTGGGATGAAACTGCTGGTCTTGTGCTCCGAATATCAATGTCACGATAAGGCACACAAAAAGATCTAAAATAAAAAGTGGGAGTTCATGAGATAATGATTAACGCGCAGAGTAAATGACCAAGTTAAAGCATGAAATAATGATAATTCAGATTCTAGTATATCAAGATAAAATAAGTTAGGAATATGGTTTCTAGAGATATGATAGCTACTTAGATGGAGTATGATCAAGGAACAATCTAATCATTTCTCAAGTTTCAAATGGTTAGATAGTCACGATAAAATCTAGATTTGAGGAAATGTCGAGTGAGTCAATATTGAAATATAACCACATGATTTTGTAGATGACTAACAACACTTGTGTTTATACTACTATCATGGCCATGAGGGGTATGGCACTTAGTGTGGAATCCTTCTAACCCATTAGGGTTATCTTGGCGGCCTATCATTAAAATTTAAAATCCAAGTTTCCTTCATAGAGTTTCTAAATAATTTTCCAAGATGAACAACCACAATTTGTATTTACTCCAAGCCGTCATGATTAAAAGTTTAATCCCTTCCATAATTCTCCAAGTGATCTTTTATCCTGTTACTACTAACTTTTTCAAGATTTAACGTTTTCACTCCAACCTTCGAACTAAAGAGTTCATAAACCATGAATCTATAAAAATTTCAATATTTCTTCATAACTTTAAAACTCCAAAATTTTCTCAAAAATCTAAGTTAAATCCTTAGCATATCATGAACAATCTAAAATTTTTTGCTCAATATTTTAACGCACTCATCAATCATAACTTCAATTCTAAGTCATTCAAACATAATCTCAGCTTTTAAATGGTAATTCCTTTAATCAATCAAAATGACTTTTCATCACATCGTTAATAACTTTTCCAAAAATTTAATATTAGCAATTAAAATTTTAAACTCAATATTCAATTTTTTATACCAAAATTTGATATCCATAATCACAACTTTTTAAACCCAAAATCTAAACAGATTTGTAAATCCTCAATCAAATGACACGATTTCAAATTTGAAATTTTTCTCAACAATCGTTTCCATTTCTTCCAAATGTTTTAAACCATAATTTCAATATCATCACTTCAAACTTGAAATTCAAAATTTCATGAACTTATTAATTGTGAACCATACAACCCAATTTAAAACCTTAGGAGTTTATCCAGCTTTATCAATCGCCCTCATAAGTCTTACAACAACATTTAAATAAAAAAATTTCAACTATCTTTATATTTTCAAGGATGTATAGCTATAATTCACTGAATCATAAATATTTTTCAAAGACCTTCAAAAATCAAAACTCAAAAATTAATTCAATTTCCTTTCTCAATTGTATATAGATTCCACTATCATTTTTGTAGATCCAAATACAGTTCTAACAATCCTTCAAAGTTATTAATGTTGCTACTACCCAACTTGGAATTAACTAATCCTTAAGTTTATACTTCTAGAAAAATATGGTTCCTCTTATCCTTATATCTTTATAACTCAAATAAGATCTCACTGCATACTAATTTGTCAATGTAATCCTTCTAGCCATGTGGTTGACCTATAAGCATATACTAGTGTAGTCATCTTCCTATCAAGTGTGGAAATAAGGATTACGGTAGAAAGAGCTCAAGCAAGATGTAGATCAATGAAGTTGAACAAGCGATTCGAAAAAAATTAGTCAAGAAAGAGGGTCAAGCAGGTGGATGAGATCCTATACTCTAATCCTATATTGTAGGCCCGTTCGGTACAGTCGTGTAACCGAAACGGCAAACTAGACCTGCATGGGCCACCACAAAAACATGTAACGCCCCAGTCCCAAAATAGAAGGGCTAGAAACGTATCATGCCAGCTGTATACATACAAGTAAATAAAAGGCTCGTATGTATACATAAGCTGTAAAATGTAGAAAGCCACGACACTAAATCTCATCCACGAAGATCAATAATGATATAAAAGCAACTTTACGTTTGTCATGTATACAATCGTTGGGCGGAGACAGATCCACTACCAACTAAATTAAATATAGAAAAATATACAAAGAAAGAATTAGTCGAGCGAACAAGTGAAGAGTCCAAGAGCAATCATCACGAGGGAAGGAAGACATGGCATTAGCTAGAGCACCTGCAAGAAATCACAAAACACATACCTGGAGAGATCACCAGGTCCTCAGAGGGACGTAACAAGATACAAGAAGAACATGCCATTATAACTGCAAATGTAAACACTATAAAACTATGACACAACTGGGTCCCTAACTGTCTAAGTGATATGCACTTTGAGGACAATGTTCTACGCAGGGCCTGTAGGATCAACAGAGTAAATAAAGAGTGGCAGTAGGTAGCGGTCATCCGAGTCACTATCGACCATGGGCAGTAAGTAGCACTCATCTGAGTCGTTATCGGCCCCGGGACAAAAGGTAGTGCTCATAAGAGTCACTATCGGCCCATAAATGTGTATAAAAAATAAATGTAGTCCCTACGCTGATAGTTGTCCTCTCCTCCGAATGATACTATACATGCATCGTAACCACGACGCACCAATACATGTCGCTTCCACAACACTGTTTTGTAATAGATAACTGTCAAGTCTTCTAACATGCATATATTGACAGTTATTCCTACGCATGCGCACGGGAGATCAGCTAACGCGCAAGTGACCTCTACATGTTACTCACCACTCACACACAACTCGTGTTACCTTCGTGACAAAGTTAATAACATGTACTCTATTAATGGTAGTCACTTAACTTTAGGTCCACAAGCAAGAAGAAAAATAAATAAAAGAAAATAGAAATGCAGTAAATATACAATAACTGAAAAATAAATACAACTAAATGTAAGCAGTAAACATGGTAAGGTATCTTGTCTGGTGTGGCGCCTGGTGTGGTACGATCATCTGACCTGTCCCATTTTGTCTAACAGCCATGATTGATATGTAGAGGTCCGAAATCGTGAGAAAATAGTTAAGCAAGATTAGCCATGGTCAATGAGAAAATTTTGTGGAGATAGATTCATGTACTAATTTAGAAAAATATTTTCATAATAACATTACGTAAATACTCAAAAAAAAGATCGTATTAGTAAAAATATGTTTTTAGTTAAATATTTAAAGAATCAAAATCATTTATAGGCAAGTCCTAATTTTTGCAAAAAATGTTTTAATATAGAAAATATTATTTCGTATACGAAAATTTTAAGTAATTATTCGAAAATAAGTTGTTTAGGCCAAAACTATAACTTGTCAAATATATACACATATAGCTCGAGAAGAATATTTTAGTGTGAAAACTTACTTTGAAATTAGCAAAAGTAAATAAATCATATAACTTCTAAAATAATAATGTAAAGAGTAATATTAACAAAACAATAATAATATTAATAATTAACTTTTAACAGCCTACATATAACCGATTTATACATCAAATACTTATACCATATACAAAAATAATATAATAAAATAAAAATAATACTTCTAATATAAACTTCAAACAGAACCTATACTGTTCTCTTCACAGTGAGAGAGAGAGAGAGAGAGAGAGAGAGAGGTGGGAAAGAGAGGAAGAAATCGAGGTGGAGAGAGGAGGGAAGAAGAGGGGAAGGGGGTTTTACCAGAGGAGAGTGGCACACGGGGTCCGGTTGGGAGGAGGCGGTGCTGGGGGTGGCACGGAGGTGCTAGGCTCGCGGCGGATCCGGCCAACGACGGCGGCGGATGGAGCTCCGACGGTCATTCGGAGCGGGGACGCGGGTTGGCGGAGTACTGGTGGCCGCGAGGTGCGCGTCACCGGAGGAGGACACAAGCACGAAGGGGCAGTGCTGGATCTAGTGGCGGCGCTTGATTGGGGAAACACGGCTCGAGGCGACGCCGAGACATCCGGATGGCGGCGCTCGGTTCGTCGGTCCGTGTGGCTGCGGCAAGGCGCTGTCGCCGACGGCACTACGTCAGAGCGACCAGGGCGGTACGCGGGTTGGCGACCGCAGGGAGCTGCCGATGGGTCACCGGTCGCGCATGGAGGAGCCAGGAAGGGTTGGCAGCGTGGGACATGGCCGGGCGCTCGACGGAGACACAGGGTTTCGGTGGAGGAGCGTCGGAGTTTGGGGCTGGCTCGGCGCTGAGGTCGACGCCGGGGTGACGGCCAGGTTAGGTTTAGATTCTTGTTTTTTTGGATGTTGGTGACGATGGTGGTGTCTGACGAGTGGCGTAGGTGATGCTGATGACGGTAATGGGGGTCCTGGTATGGTCGGTTGTCGTGGTGATCCCGGTATGGGGTTCTGGCCGGAACGGCAGGGACGGTGGTGGTGTTGATGGTGATGAAGATGATGGTGAAGGGTGTGGTACGACATGGTGGCAGCGGGTGTGTCGCTAGTGGAGGTTGATGGTGATGGCAGCGGGGATGGACGGATGTTGGCAGGGATCAGGCGGTCGGAGTTCTATTGGTGGTGGCGATGATGGCGTGGTGGTGTCGGTGGTGTTGGGGTCTGGTTGGGTAGATGGAGGTGATGGCAGGCGAGGAGGAGCGAGGTTGGTGGTGATCGGGTTGAAGGTGGCGAAGGGGATGATGACGATGGCAACGGTGGTGGTGTTGACGGTGGCGGCAATGGCGGGACGGCCAGCTTTGCTAGGGTTAGGATTAGGGCAGAGGTCCGGGGTTGTCGGACAGGGCCTAAGTGTACATGTAAAAGAAAAAGTTGTGGATGGAAAGGAGACGCGGACACGATGCACGAATTCTGGGATTGTGGAATTTGGATGAGAAAAAGAGGGCAAGTACCTCTCCTTTATAGGTGGTGGGAATCCCATTAGGATTAGGAATAGAATAATTTAAACCCGTTTTGATAATACTATCATTTAATTCAAATCATTTTTTAAAAAAAATTATTCGATCCGATCCAATCGATTTCCGATAAAACCCTTATTTGATTTAAGTCTATTAAAAATAACATATTTTCTAATTTAAATTAATATATTTAATCAAATCTTAATTCAAACCAAATTTCAAATATTCTTTTGAGTTAATAAAATACTATTATTAATTAATTTTGAAAATTTATTTAAATTTATGTACTTCGCATGAAAGAGGAACACTTTTCGTAAAGTATAGTTTTCTAAAAATAAAAGTCTTTTTTTATATAGTAAACAACAAAAGATAAGGTTTTGAAAATTTTAAGAAATAAAAAGGAATGTATTTAGATAAATAAATTATCTATCACATATTACTTTGAGCTTATACATTTATTAAAATAAAAAATATTTGTCCAAAATATGTATCTCACATATGTTCGCACTCGACGAGCCATCCGAAAATATGAACTCATGCGTGACGTACAATACGACTATGCGACGTACAATACAAAGAAAAAAAATTAAAACCAAATTAAAAAAATTATAGTAGAAATTTTAGGGGTTTACATATATGTAGAGAGCAACGTTATCTCCATCTAACAAACCTCTTCATGAAATATGTAAGAAGTGCAAATATTTCGAGGATTATATGGGATCTTTAAGCATTTGTAATGAGGTATTAATTTATTTCTATTTAAAATTAAAATTCAAATTTACTGAAAATTAATTAATTTGTTTTCCTAATTAATCATGATTCAGATATACATTCCCATGTGCGTCTGACCACTATACTCTTGCAAGAGTTATGGTTAAAACAAAGACGGTTGAAGTTTTGGACTCCCTTGCAACTACAAATAAGGCAATTTATAACAAAGCAGTCATAAAAGAAATAGTAAGCTCATATTCATAAATTTTTATGAATTGTGTACTAGATTCGCAGTATACTAATACATACTGTATTCTGGTAATTGTACCTTTTAAATTTGGATCTCTTTCTCGAGGAAGAGATTTGGAAGTTGAGAGATGCTAGGTTCAAATTTTCTACTTTCTCCATAATCCGTCGTCCTTATGTTCCCCGCCAGGACAATACATTTGATTGTGGTATTTTTGTAATTTTATTCATGAAAGACGGATGTAGTTTGGACTCCCGTTCATTCGATGTAAGTCTGAAAATATGTCTTCAAATACTTACACTTTTTAGAGCAATATTTTTGATGTTATGTTTGTTATATCCAGTTTGATTCAGAATTAGAAAGGCGCAAAGTTGCTGTATGGATTGCATCTTCAAAGTACAATACAGAAGAATCCAAATTGCGCAACAATATAATTAAACAACAAAGGTCGAAATGAGTCCACTCTGATGGGTGAAGATGGAAGATGATGATTTTTTCTTTTATCAAATGAAATATGTTCATTTGTTTGGTAACAAATGGTTTAGGAATAAAATTTTGTGGAGTTATAATGTTCTTAAAATGTGCGATGAAAACTATATCAAAATGAACCCTTACCTCGTAATTTCCACAACCATAGAACTCTTTATCTTGGCAGTTGAGTAAATTAAGATCTGGTGAGTTCCTATAGGATTTCTGGTATTAATATTTCATAATCTTGCTAGATTATTTCATAATCTTGCAGCCATATAATATATCTTTTTGTCATGAAGAAGTTTTCTGCTGCATTTGGAACAATTTTATAGAAAACCAATGACAAAAGTTGGGTAAATAAAAAAAAGAAAACAATAGTACATAATGATAATTAAATCAATGATGTATCACTTAGTTCATTTGATTCCATTGGCTCTTTCTCAGTTGTTCGCTTTCGTACTTTACAATTACGAAAATCGTGACCCAATTTTCTACAAACTCTACAAATTCTAGGCTTGGAGATAGTCTGAATTTATTTATTCTGGCTTGATTTCCCTTGAGAAGGCCTTCCTTTTGTTGCTACCGGGTTTGGCTCTTTAAAAGCTTCGTGAACTCCACGAACTGCATCAGCTCCATTTTCTCTTCTTCCCCAATATCGGTCACCATTTTTTGCAACTCAATCAGCATAACTGAAATCAACTCTGTTCCCTTCTCTTGAATTTTGCTTTATTTTTTACAATAATACGTAAACAAATTAGCTTGTTCATTAATATACACCATACCTTCTGCTCTCAATCCTGTCTGGGTGGATGAATCCCTTTTCGTGCCAGGTCCGGAGAGATAACTCTCTCTGCAATCCTTCAGCCAATGAGTTTTTACCAAATTCTTTGGAATAACTGACAATTACAATCTCTTTATTGTTGAAAAAAATATGCCTACAAGGAATCCCCTTGGTCTCCATCCACAAGCAGTCACAGTTTATGTTGTTGTCGATACGATAAAATGTAACCTTCCGGTTTAGATTGTTTATCGACAAATACTTTTAGATGGTGCAAACTTTTGCCTCTCTTATGATGTGAAGGTGGACAACACTATATTTATCAGAACGTGTGATTTCATGCCTTACCTCTATAAACACTTTTTACTGTAAATTGCTGTAAATTGATCTTCTATTACGGCAATGCTAGTTTGTTTCACAACTGGCGTTGAGAGTTTATCTGTGGCATGCTTACTCATCTGGCCGCAACATAAGGTCTCCAAACCGTGGTCTGTTGAAGGGCCTTCCATAGTAGCAGCTTCTCATTCAATTTTTTTTTCCAGAAATGCGTTCATTGATTCACATCTATTTGTTGCAGTAAAACCACCAAAATAATTTTCACATAGGAATGTGTCCGCCCATCAATGCCTCGTTCTATACAATGCACTGGTCCACTCATTGTTCTCTGCATTATAATCCCTTAGCATATGCTGTCAACGGTTTTTGAATTCTTCGACTGAATAGTACCTGTTTAAAAAACATGGACAATAACAAAAGTTTTTAAACTGTAATAACAACATTCTTCAAAGAAAGTACCAAGTGTGAGATGTACCTTTTAATCAGATTACTCAATTCTTTTGCAAAATTATCTCGGTGTACATGTTTGGTTGAATTGTTTAAGATATGCCATGAGCACATTCGATGAACTACGCTGAGCATTAAATCCTCAATTGCTTTATTCATGGATCTGCAAACATCTGTGAGAATTGTCTCTGGTAATTTGCCATTCATACACTCTTGGAATTTTTGTAAAACCCAAGAATATGTCTCAGCAGACTCATTATGGATCAATGCAAACCCAAACGCACAAGCCATTGCATGATTGTTTGTACCCACTAGAACCACCAACGATATTTGACATCTATTTGTTTTATATGTAGAATCAAATGCTAGTGAATCTCCAAATAATTCGTAGTTGAATCGACTTGCACCGTCAGCCCAAAAGAGATGGGTCAATCTGGAATCTTCATCTACCTTGTACGCATAGAAGAAATCTGGGTCGATGCCCTCCTTAGCTTGAAGAAATGTAAGTGTTATCATAGCATCAACATCGTCTAGTGCTCTACTATCTTTACTTAAAGCATTGTATAAATCTTTTTTCGTCCATCCAACCTTATCCCAGCTACCATTCTGGTGGTCAAATAAATTCCATACCTCTGAAGTCGTCATCTCGGATTGTTTCATCAGCTTAGCTTGTTCCAATTTTACGGCTGATATCTTACGATGAGATCTCAAAAAAACTGTTTCAAAATCATTCGCCAGATTATGGTTGTGATGTACTTGAATTTTTTTGACAACCCACAGCTTTGTAGAAATGTTGTACCCAAATTCTAGTTCATTTGATTCCATTGCCTATTTCTTGGTAGTTCGCTTTCGTACTTTACAATTACAAAAATTGTGATTCGATTTTCTACAAACTTTACAAATTCTAGGCTTGGAGATAGTCTGACTTTCTTTATTCTAGCTTTATTTCCCTTGAGAAGGCCTTCCTTTTGTTGCTACCGGGTTTGGCTGTTTAAAAGCGTCATGCTCTCCATGAACTATATCAGCTACGATTTTTTCTTCTTCCACAATACCGGTCACCATTTTTTGCAACTCAATCAGCACAGCTGACATCAACTCTATTCCCTTCTCTTAAATTTTGTTTGATTTTTTATAATAATATGTAAATAGATTAACTTGTTCATTAATACTACCATACCTTCTGCTCTTAATCCTGTCTGGGTGGATGAATTTCCTTTCTGCGCCAAGTCCGGAGAGATAACTCTCTTTACAATCCTTCAGCCAACGAGTTTTTACCAAGTTCTTTGGAATATCTGACAATTGCAATCTCTTTATTGCTGAAAAATATGCCTACAAGGAATCCCATTAGTCTCCATCCATAAGCAGTCACAGTTTATATTATTGTCGATACGATAAAATGTAACCTTCCGGTTTAGACTGTTTGTCGACAAATACTTTTGGATAGTGCAAACTTCTTCCTCCCTTATGATGTGAATGTGGACAACACTATATTTATCAGAACGTGTGATTTCATACCTTACCTCTATAAATACTGTTTTAGTATAAAATGATGCAAATTGATCTTCTATTACGACCATGGTAGTTTGTTTCACAACTAGCGTTGAGAGTTTATCAGTGTCATGCTTACTCATCTGGCCGTAACGTAAGGCCGCCAAACCGTAGTCACAATGTTGAAGGACCTTCCATAGTGGCAGCTTCTCATTCAAAAATCTTTTCAGAAATACATTCATTGATTCATATCTATTTGTTGCAGTAGAACCACCAAAATAATTTCCACGTAGGAATGTGTCTGCCCATCGATGCCTTATTCTGTACAATGCACTAGTCCACTCATTATTCTCTGTATTATAATCCCTTAGCAACTGCTACCAACGGTTTTCAAAATTTTCGACTAAATAGTATCTGTTTAAAAAATATGGACAATAATAAAAGTTTTAAAATTATAACAACAACATTCTTCAAAGTAAAGTACCAAGTGTGAGATGTACCTTTTAATCAAATTACTCAATTCTTTTGCAACATCTCGTTGTACATGTTTGGCTGAATTTTTTAGGATATGCCATGAGCACGTTCGATGAACTACGCTGGGTATTAAATCCACAATTGCTTTATTCATGGATCTGCAACCATCCATGAGAATTGTCTTTGGTAATTTGCCATTCATATACACTTGGAAATTTTTTTAAAACCCAAGAATATCGTAATAGACTCATTATGGATCAATGCAAACCCAAACACACAAGTTATTGCATGATTGTTTGTACCCACTAGAACCACCAATGACATTTGACGTCTATTTGTTTTATATGTAAAATCAAATGCTAGTGAATCTCCAAATAATTCTGCTACTAAAATCTGCTCCATTAGCGACGTAAATTTAGCGACGTTAGTATAACGTCGCTAAATTTTGCACATTAGCGACGTTTAATTGAAACGTCGCTAATAGTCGCTACTAGCGACGAAAATAGCGACGTGACAATGACGTATATTAGTTACATGAGCTAATCGTCGCGAAACGTCGCTATGACTTCGCTAATAGCGACTAATTTAGCGACGTTGGGATGAATGTCGCTAAATTCTAGTTAAATTCTCCCCAACGATTCTTTTTCTCCTATTTTACTCTCTCACTCTCTCTTCCCCCTCTCTGGCGCTCTCACTCTCTCTGACGACTCTCACTCTCTCCGACGACTCTCCTCCCTCTCCGGTACGTGGCTCTCCCCCCCTCTCTCTCTCTCTCTCTCTTTATTTTGGTGGTTGGTGGTTGGGGGTACGGGTGGCTCGGGGGGAGGGACATGAGGGTACGGGTGGTTGGGGGGTAAGGAATGGTCCGATGGGGGGAGGTGAGGGGCAGGGGGGTGTGGGTGGTTGGGGGGTGAGTGGGGGGTGGCTGTAGGGGTGGAGCGGGGGGGGGGGGGGGTGAGGGAGGCTAGGGATAAGGAGGGGGGCTGGGGGGAGGGGAGCTAGGGTTCGGGTTAGGGGTAGGTGTGTGGGGGGGGAGGGGGGGTGAGGGCGGCTGGGGGAGGGGAGCTGGGGGAGGAGAGCAGGGGGTACGGGCGGTTGGAGGAGGGGAACAGGGGGGTAGCGACGGCTGGAGGAGGGGAGCAGGGTGGATGGGAGGGTTCGGGTTAGGGATGGGGGTGAGGAGGGGGGCTGGGGGGGAGGGGAGGGTTAGGGTTAGGGTTCGGGTTCGGGTTAGGGTTAGGGGTGGTTGGTGGAGGAGGGGAGCAGGGGGGGTGAGGGGGGGCTGGGGAGGGGGGGGGGCTGGTGGGGGAGGGGTTAGGGATAAGGTTCGGGTTAGGGTTAGGGGTGGTGTAGGGAAGGGGAGGGAGGGGTGCGGGGAGGGGGGGGGCTTGGTCAGGGGCACCGATAGTGCCAAAAAATATGATAATTTAGTAATAATTATTTATTTTTCGACACCAAAAAATGTGGTACTCCGATTCGAAAGCACCGATAGTGCCGATATTTGTAACAAGTAGTTTTGTTGGTTGGTTAATTGGTAACATGGTGATCAGGACAAATAGTCCCTGCAGCCATTCGACTGGCGAGGCAGAAATTATGTAGCCGTAGATAAAGTTGACTGTCCTTCGACCCTTATCCCTCGGCAATGATGATACGACAACCTATTACTATATCTTTTAGTAGTAGATGATGTCTTTGTATTACATTATGTGGGTTCATCTTGATTCTGTTATATCCTTCAGATACTAGATTCGATAAGAATATATACTACACCATATGTACAGAACATAGATGATTCGCACTAATGTATGCTAGAATGAATTTTGAGTTTTGTTCTGAGCCATCCGTTCTCACACTTGGCAAAAAATCGAATATAACATTTTTATCTGCTTTCGAAAATGTACTCAAACGAGATGATAGTTTCTTTAGTTAGCTTGCTTATGTTACAATTATATTCTTTGTGAATATCGATCTTACCAGATGGCACCCATGACCCGAGCAGCGGCACGTCGTTTGAGGAAAATACTGTACAAAATTAAATCATCAAATAAAGCTGAGTTGAGTTTTGTATATACGTGCTCTCATTGATATTTAATGGTCTTACTAGATGGCACCTAAGACCCGAGGATCTCGCTTGAGGGAGGCACATATGGCTGCTCCAGAGAGCAGTTCCACCGAGAGAGCTGCTCCAGAAGTGATTCCTAAAGCCGAGAGAGCTGTAAAAGAGGAGGTGGCACCAGAGGGCAGTTCCACCGGGAGTTCCAGTCATCCATCTCCTTGGGATATTGATCTGGCTGCCGTGGATCCTACTTATGCGCGCTGGCTGAGGGAGATCTATCTGCCCCAGCATAGACGTCAGTAGATACATATATTGACTGGATTTGTTTCCAGAAGACTTATTTCTGACAACCGATATTTAATGGATATTTGTTTTGATGGATATATCTTCTCTAGATATTGTGATGGATATTTGTTTTGATGGGTATATCTCCTTTGGATATTGTGATAGATATTTGTTTTTTGGTGTGTGATGTATATTGGTTTGTGTGATGTGTGATGCATATTGTGATGTATATTGGTTTGTGTGATGTGTGATGTGTGATGCATATTATGATGTTCCGAGAGGCTTGAGGAGACGACCAATTATTTTTGGTCTATTCTGGATTGTATTGTGCGTGCCGGTGTTGACTATTCCACCGAAGGGGTCGACGAACCCAGGGATTAGATTCTGTATTTTGGATTGGATTGGATTCCGTATTTTGGATTGTACATTTGCATTCTGGATTCTTTTTTTCTTTCAAATTAGCGACGTTTATAAATGTCGCTAACAGTTAGCGACGTTTCTATACGTCGCTAAAAACGTCGCTAAATTGTTGACGTGGCAAACAATCTGATGCCACCACATCGTCGTAAAAATATCGCTAATGTGTCGCTAATCGACGACCACAAGAAAACGTCGCAAATAACGTCGCTATTTAGCGACGTTATGACCGTCGCTAACTAACGTCACCATAGCGACGTTTTACGACGTTTTCTCGATTAGTGACACGCTTTTTTTCGTCGTTTCCAAAACGTCGCTAAAAACGTCGCTAATTTAAGTTAGCGACGTTTTGGCCGAGATTAGCGACGTTTATAAACGTTGCTAATCTGAAATTTTTTTGAAGTGTTCATAATCGAATCGACTTGCACTGTCAGCCCAAAATAGATGGGTCAATCTGGAATCTTCATCTACCTTGTACGCGTAGAAGAAATCTGGGTCAATGCCCTCCTTAGCTTGAAAAAATGTAAGTGTTGTCGTAGCATCAACATTGTCTAGTGCTCTACTATCTTTAGCTAAAGCATTGTATAAATCTTTTTTCGTCCATCCAATCTTATCCCAGCCACCATTCTGGTGGACAAATAAATTCCATACCTCTGAAGTTGTCATCCCGGATTGTTTCATCAACTTAGCTTGTTCCAATTCTGTGGCTGATATCTTACGATTGGATCTCAAAAAAATTGTTTCAAAATCATTCGCCAGATTATGGTTGTGATGTACTCGAAATTTTTTGACAACCCACAACTTTGTAGAAATGTTGTATCTAATACGAAAAATTGCTTTACAACCACTTCTACTTTCACTTCTTGGCTCACGAACCCTGTTAGGAGCTTCAATGTATTTCTTCTGTCTGAGTCCGCATTCGAACAACACCAACTACGGACTACTAAAACCAACTATTTTTGAATATATCCGGTAGAATGTCTTTGTTAATGTTGGCAGAGTCCAATATTTTTTCATCATCGCTACATCGAAATCCATTAGAGATTCACCATCGTCCCTAAAAGCAGAATTAAAATAAGTATGAGAAATCAATATAAATATATAATGCATTTCTTAAATCCATTAGAAAAGGTGAAGCGAAATAACTTATTGTTGTTTGCGTTTGATGTCATTGTCATCGTTAGGATGCATTTCTCTGGTCGTTTCTTCCTCTTATTCTTTATCGTCTCCTAAGTCAACAGCTTCCAATATTTGTTCATCATCTAATTCTTCCAGCTGACCGTCAATTTCTCCATCTGACACCGCTATTGAAGCAAAGCTTTCTTCATCAACTAATTCTTTCACATGACCCTCAATTTCTTCATGTTTTACCGCCATTGAAGAAAATAGAGTGTGTTAGAAACCAACAGAAGAAACCTAGGACAAGAAACAATACAAACAGAAGAAATACTTGAGTAATCCTAAGAGCATGCATAATTTAAAAAAACAACTTCCAACACAACTTTTTTATTTTCTGTGTACATATTTTATTGAATTGTGTAGGATAAAGCATGCATCAGCATTTAAGGCTACGTTTACTAGTGTGCAATTTTTTTCAATAATATAGTATTAATAGCAACATGCGTATCATATCTCCACTTTCCCCCAAATTTCTTAATTAGTGTTACCCCTCATCCTTCATAACCCACTAGGAAATAATTAATATAAAGACCCATCCCCAATCTATCTGCTAAACTAGAAATCGTAGCCCACCGAGCTCCCATGGCGCACTCTACGACACAGGAAATTGTGGTGGTTCTATCTTCCACTCTCTCTTCCATTTTCAAACTGCTACATGGCAAAATAATATTTTTTGTTCTGTTTGGTTTAGGAGAAATGTCATTTATGTTAGAAGAACACCCACCTTGCAGATGATTGTTCGTTTTTGAGCTCACCTTGCAACATCGAAAACTGCAAGGGGATTAGGTACCTTTCGAAGTCAAATACGAAGGCAAATCCTCGTAGGAAATTTCTGAAGTGACCCCTCTACTTGGATATCCACTGGCTGGATGCTGCTATATTGGAAGCCAAATATGGAAGTTCACATTCAACAATTCAAAGGAAAGGTTGTTTCACATATGGTGACTTAGGTCATTGGAAGAAACAATGCCCTTGGGAAAAACCACTTGCCCTAATCCAAATTGTGGGGGAAAAAGAGAGCTATCTTTGTGTCAAAGAGGAGCCACAACAAAGGAAGAAGATTCTTATAATGCCGGAAATGCAACAGTGCATTCCAATGGTTGAATGAGGCTACTGTTAGTGATACTAACAAGACTGAGTCTGGAATTCCTGTGCAAATTGTAGTGAACACAACTTTACAACAGCTGTGTAAAACATTTGAGGAAGAACTGGCTATGTAAATCTGAAATCATGTACTTCATCAATTATATGAATGCAAGAAACTTTTTTTAGACAAGATTCTTCAACCTGGTTTACGTTGCCAGCGACACATTATTGATGGAATCTAAGTTGAAAGTTTAATTTAATAATAATTATACTTTTTCTGTCAATGTTATTTTTAATACTACCTTAATTTTAATATTTGTTACTATAACAAAATATTTTTGACACTTTTTTGAGATAACATTCTTCAAGGTGGTCTATGCTGTCAGATAAATTTTGTTGATGGGATCTAAATTTAAGAACAATTAATAAGTAATCTTTTACTTTGGAAAATAATATATATACCCATTAAATAATTAGTATAATAACTTTTTGCTTTGAAAATTGCTTTTCGCTGGCATCCTGAATTTTTTTGAAGCACTTCTCCACTGTAATACTTGAAATACAAAAACGTCTATATGTTGACTACTAGTAAAAAATTAATTTTATCCCATGGTGCGGCCGTCGATCTTGTTTGTCTTTGCAAAATATTAGGAAATGAGGGACAACCATCGTTCTCCTGGTCCTGTACTATGAGAACAAAATAAAATCAGTAAAAATCATAAATAAAAAAGACAAAGACTAGGTTGTCCACAACAACATATGAAGCATATCTTTAACAGTCCTTAACCGGGCAAGAAGGTCTAGTATACCAAATCCTTAACGAAGAAGAAGAAGAAGAAGAAGAAGAAGAAGAAGAAGAAGAAGAAGAAGAAGAAGAAGAAGAAGAAATGAGTCGTGTACAAATCCTTAACAAAATGGAAGGAAGAAGGAAAAGAAGAAGAAAAGGAGGTCAGCGAGAGCAAGTACCTGTGAGAGAGAACCCGAAAGAGAGATAGAGATGAGATAAAGAGAATTAGGAAAATAGTCCCGTGGGCGAACCAAAATGAAAAATTGGACACTTCTTTTCCCGGGTTTGAGCTTCTTCTTTTTTCCATATAATTATGCAATCAAAAATGCTATTTGGGTCCCACAAATCTTGGGAGATGTGATCTTCCATGACATGGCATGGTGATATCGCATGGTGACATGACATGATGACATGACATAATTTATTGTAAACCATCATAATTCTGGTGATGTCTATTTTAGGTAGATTTTGGTTATTCTATTAGCCTTAATTAGCATTGATATAATTAGTATTCTATTAATGTATTTAACTCAGAAGTTATCAATGTTTACCATCATTATTATTGCTTTTATAATTTGTTTGGGTATGTACATCATGAATGTACATAAATGTTTTTTTGTTCTTTTCTTTTGATTAGATTGATTTATGGTGGAAGTATAAATAACATGAGATTGTTAATCTCGGAGCCTACTGTCTTTCATTGATATAGGAAATAATTGTTCATGTAGGATACTATGTTTATATCCCTTTTTCCGAAGAAGAGAGGGTTTTTTTTAACCCATTATATGTTCATTGCCATTCTTTTTTGGCCTACTTATAGCAGCCAATAGATTCAAGATATTCATTCTTTTATTAAGCCAATAGTAATGAATATTTCTTAATAGAATACTAATTACAGCAATTCTAATTAAGGCTAGTGGAATAATCAAAATCTACCTAAAATAAACATCATCAGAATTACGATAGTTTATAATAAATTATGACATGTCACCATGCGATATCACTATGCCATCTCATGTTATGTGGCATTCGACATGGCAGCTGATATGTCATGTTTAAACCAAAAAAATTAATTACCCAAATTTTTTTATGTTAATGCTAATTTTAATCTAATGTCAATATTAATTTTATTGTTAATATTAAATTAATGTTAATGTTAATTAATGTAATGTTAGTATTAATATTAATAATCATGTTAATTTTTTGAATTAACATTACTGTTACTGGACTATATGTTCGACTAAAAGCGATTGGTTAGGCTCGGTATGGTTCGATCAAAAGAGATTGGTTCGGATTGGTAGCAACCGTGGGCAATCGGCTGTTAGGGGATCACAATGATCCGGTGATGACTAATTTTAGCGTACGCATTGGTTTTTTTTATATTTAAATTTACAACTAAAAAAGTAGTCAAAATTTAATTAAAAAATCCCTTGTAAAAATAAAAAAATTGTCATGAATATTTTCATGATTTCTTTTACATTAATATTGAAACTAATATTAATATTAGCATTAATGTTACGAGACCATATGTTCAAATGATAGCCCATCGGTTCAGATTGATATAGTTCGATGCGGTCGGTTTGACCCATATTTACAAAACCCCCTAATTCAATAGATCAAATCAACATATTTTTATTTCAATGGTTTCTTTTATTAATAACTACAATTAACACGTATCATTGTTACATGCTAGTACGTAATCAAGAACAGTAACAATGGTTCGGATTATACATATTTGTTTGGATTGATGTATAATTTCTGGTCCAAGTTTGGTTCGATTCGATGCGGTTGGTTTGACCCATACGTGCACACCCCTAAATCCAATTGATCACGTGGCAAATTTTAAAATTAAAATAAGATTTTAAATTAAAATTAAAATTTGATTTAAAATTAAATTTAAATTTAAATCTACAACTTAAAAAATAGTTACAATTTAAATAAAAAATCCCTTGTAAAAATAAAAAGCTCACATTAATATTATCATGATTTCTTTTACATTAATATTGAAATTAATATTAATATTAACATTAATGTTACGAGACCATATGTTCGACTGATAGCCCATCGGTTCGAATTGATATACTTCGATACGGCCAGTTTGACCCATATCTGTAAAACTTCATAATTCAATTGATCAAATCAACATGTTTTTATTTCAATGGTTTCTTTTATTAATAACTACCATTAACACGTATCATTGTTACATGCTAGTACGTAATCAAGAATGGTAACAATGGTTCAGATTATACATATCGGTTCAGATTGATGTATAATTTTTGGTCCAAGTTTGGTTCGGTTCGATGCGGTTGGTTTAACCCATACATGCACACTCCTAAATCCAATTGATTACGTGACAAATTTAAAAATTAAAATTATATTTAAATTTAATTTTAAAATTAAAATTAAAATTAAAATTAAAATTAAAATTAAAATTGATTTAAAATTTAAATTAAATTTAAATTTATAACTTAAAAGATAGTTAAAATTTAAATAAAAAAATCCCTTGTAAAAATAAAAAGTTCATATTAATATTATCATGGCAAAATTTTAAATTAAAATTAAAATTAAAATTAAAATTAAAATTAAAATTAAAATTAAAATTAAAATTAAAATTTGGTAAGTTATAATTAACATTTATTTTTTAATTTAAATTAAACTTTAAATCTAAAAATTTACTTGTACGAACATGTAATTTTAAAAATTCAAAACTAACTTCCAAATTTCTAAGGGTAGGGGACGCGTGGCTACAGGTAACACACGATCACACCCCCACGAGCGGGTCAAATAATCTTTTCCATTAAGAAAAGAACCCAACCTACTAGAGAGAAACAAAGTAGAGAAGAAGCAGAGTTGCCTTTTCCATTAAGAAACGAAACCAACCTACTAGAAAGAAACAAAGGAGAGAAGAAGAAGAGTCGTAACGGAGAGGAGCAAGAGCAAGATCAACAACAGCGAATGAGCCGTCTTCCCTACGGAGATTCTCTCGATGATACTGGTACTGTCGGAGATGCCGGCTATAACTACCACTTTTCTAAAATGAGGGTATTTTTGAACTTTTTCTGAAATTGATTATTTTAGTTATTATTTAATGGATTAAATAATGTTAGTGATATAAGTTGGTAAATTTTTGATTAATTTAATATTATTCTTATTAATGCATTGTGTTAGTATCATTACTTAGTGAAACCTTAGAACCACTTTGACTAGAGACTAACCAAGGCTATAGAAACATGGTTAGTGAGTTTAGTCATGTTAGTTAGGCTTTAATTATACTAGAATATCATGCAGAGGCTAGAATTTGACTTAAATAATAAACCACTTTGGGCCTTCTTCTTAAAAGGCTTTTAAATGATAATAGGAGAAGCCTTTAACCAAATGCACCCAAAGAAGCCCTAAATAGACACTACTTGGCTGGCCAACATGGCATTTCTATGCTATTTATAGTAACATTTGTTCATCTTCTCCCCCTTTCATTAGAAACCCTAGCCCTAATTTGTGTTCTTCCCCAATTTGCCTCCATCTTCCAAATTAAGTACAAATTCCTCCAAACCAGTTGAAATCTCTTTCTCTTGGAGAGAGGAAGCCTCTATTTGCTAGGAGGGAGCCTATTGGAGCAATTTGGCCATTGAAAGTGAAGGAAATCTAGATCTAGAGGTTGTTTCTTGAGAATCCACCTCTCAAGTGGTAAGAGCTTCTAAACACCTTCAAAATTCTCATTCCTTGTTAAAGATGGATTCATATAGGGTCCCCATAGCATTAGAATGGATTTGGATTAATTTCGGATTTGTTTGAGGTGCGTATCGCAAGAGTGTCGGATATGCACGTCAAGTGTTTGGTGAAATGTCTCTTAGGACTTTTATTATTTAAAATCAAATTGTAATTATTTAATATTGTTAATTATATGCTATAAATTGTATGTGGACTTTTTTATGTAATTTGGGTTGGTTTGGTTATGAATATTGGTTATAGGGAGGCTCAGGATCAATATGTTCTTTACTGAGTTTAACCTTCATGTTCTGTGCAGTCAATAAAATTGGTTTGCATCTGCTGATTTTATATCATGTTCACCCCTAGATGCATAAGCCTTGCAGTATTGCATATGACATTTACATGACTACATCTATCCATAGTTTACTGCACCTGTTGGTTAGTATCATTCATACCAGAAGATTGCATACACACTGCATTGCCTATCCCCTGCATACTCTAATTTGATATCTTGCATATCCTTTCATGTCCTGCAAACATTCATCTACATCACTGCACTCATTAATATCTTGCATATTGTATACCAAATGAGCCCTGGACTTTGTCCTGCTCCCAGTTATTTTATTCTGCTGATCATCATACACTTTCTTGCATTTATTACCTCTTCTTCCATATTCTTGCATCCACACTGCATACATTACATTAACACTGCACTCACTTCTCTAATGCATTGCATATCCTTGTGATACATCCCCTGCATGTATATAGTTGTACTGCATATCTCCAAAGTATTCACACTGTACTACCATATTGCATATCCTGCACAACATTTAGCTCACAGTTTCCTATTAGATATCCTACATTAATACATCACTGATACATTGTCCTACATGGCTCTTACCTAATGAACACATATTCATCACTGCCACACTTCATAAATTGTATTACTGCATATGACACATTCCTTTACTACATTCCCTTTTCATATGTTCTGTGACCACACTATACATCACATTTTTGTTTTATACCTGGAACATGCTCTGTTATCTGCAATTATTCACTGTCTACTGGTATCAGAGCACCATATGACCTGCATACTCAGAGTTAGCCAATATTAGCTATTATTCTGCCCATATTGTAATGTGCAGTCCATTTTGATCTTGATTCACATTTAGTCTTCTGCACAACTTGATCAGACCATGTATTGTACTGTCCATTCGAAAATCATGACCAGGCCTTTACATGCTTATCCTGCACCACCCTTGATTGATACACTTGAACATCTATGAATGTTCAAGTCATTTACTCTAGATATCAAGTTCTCTTATAGAGTATCAATCTTAGACTTTGGTATTTAGAAGTTCACCCTCTTATGATCAGTTAATAGTTGGATTTTCCTCCACTATTTCACTGCTTCTTTTGATCTGTCCAGAGCTTTAAGGTTCAGTCATCTACCTATTCTTTGAGTGTCAGCCGAGTGTGAGAGAAGGTTGATGGCTCTAGCTTACTTGTCTTAGTGGTACAGTCCTTGTAATCATGAACCCATTTGGGTTGGTACCAGTTGCATGAGTATTTGTCCATATGGACTATTGATTAGCTATATTAGTTCAGTGATCTCATATCCCATAGTTCAGCCATGTTTCCTTTTGAATGTCCCAACCTTCATTAACTTCATATGTCAATGTTTCCCACTTACTGTCCAGCTCTAAAGTTTGACTGTATAGACCTTACCTACCAGCATATTAATCCACATTCTTCTAAATTATTCAGTCTCTCCATTATTTTAGACCTGCAGACAATTTGATGATCAGTCACCCATTGGGAGGGTCAAGGCCTGATGATTAAGTCCAGACTTCATAGTTCACTATATATCCTTTCTTTCATGTCCTGCATACAAAAATTAGCCACTGCAACTATTGTGCAGCACATATATCAAATGTCCAGATTACACTTGGATCAGTCCCTATACTGCATATCACTTAGAGTGTTGAGTCCTATGAGTATTTAGGTTCAGTCCACTTTACTGCATTAATCCAATGTTTAGACCCTTGAACCTTCATGTCCTGTATTCATAAGTTAGATAACCTGCACATGTTAGATATTATCCATTGTATGACCCCCAATGCTTAGGCCTTCACAAGGTATCAGTCAAGAGACATCCATTCAAAACCATTACAACATGTCTTGTCCTTCTTGTACATCTGCATACTCTACATTGCCCTGCCATACCCCACTTTGACCCTAGTACCTCTTTTGGTTCATTTGAGCATTGTGTATGAAACGCTTATATGTTGGGTGCCAATGTGGTCTGCATTAGGCATATGATGTGGTCTATGAGTTGACAATTGAGTAGTAGCTGTTGTAATGTAGAATTAAGGTAGTATGGGATAATGGTTGATGTTATATATATGTGATATATCATAGGGTATGTGATAAGGTAGTATGGGGTTGGTTGTGGTTGTTAGTATCATGATATAGGTTATGAGGTTAAATTGAGATATGATATGTATTTGTATTCAATGATTATAGACATGAGTTATAGAGTAGAAGTGGAATTAGTTCTAGATAGTCTAGTCTATGTTGGTTTTGACCCTTAGCCTAGGACTTCATGGCTAAAATTGGCAAACCCTAGAATTAGCCAAGTTGACCATTTGACCAAGGTTTGACCAATAGTTCAGGTTTGACTTAGTTGGCCAGAGTTGACCAAGGGTTGACTTTTAACCTAGAGAGGCCTAGCAGCATGTAGACATCATTATTTTAATCAATTGAACACTTTGTAACCTGTATCTCATATAATAGGACTCTGTGACTCCAGTTTGGACACCGATACACATCAGTTGCTCAGGATATCAGGCAAGTACATTCTTTGTTAGTTTTCATTCATGATAGTATCTATAGTGCCTGCCCTAGACTACTTTACTTGATGCTGACATGTTGTTAACACGGATTGGTACTATATGGATCTTTTTATGATATGTTATTCCTTCATCGGGTGCATCGGATATTTCATGTTCATGTACTTTACCATGGACATCATGTACTCCTTGTATTCATATTTCTTCATGTATACACATGTGCTCACATGTGCTCCATGTTAAACTAACAAGCATGTACGTAACATAACTTGAATGGATCCTTGTGTATTGATTGAGGTATGGGGAGTAGAAGTGGTTATGTGATTAAACCCCTTTAGTGTAAGAATGTGCATGTCGATTATATGCTCACGTATAATGGAGTTACCGTAGAATAAACATGTACAACCTAAGCCAATTAATAACTGTCTTGTGCTCTGAATCACTTATATAAGTTACAGTTACATTTTTTCTATTATATTCATGTACTCATTATTATCTATACTTCTTATATTCCTGTACTTCTTTTACAACACGTTATATATTTTATTCTATTGTTAGCTGTATATTTTCTACCATGTTTTGGAACTGCTTTCAGAGTTATGTATTCGCTCCAATCCTGACTAGATACTTGACAAAATTTTACAGAGAACTTGGAGGATCCAGCTAGCCTAGAGTAGACACTAGTAGTGCTTGGAGTAGACTGTTAGGACTGTTGGGTTAGGTCTTTTGGTTTCTTGTTATTTATTTCATTTGTACTCTGTTTGGTGTCGATAACACTTAGCTCTTTTCAATTCTGGTTTTGTATTGAACTTTAAGATCTTTTTATCTATTCTATTTCATACTGATTTCCATTTTAGTTACTTTGTGAGTGCGTTATATCCTTCTAAGATTGTCCTCCGTTTTGAGTATATCTTTTTGGACATATATTATATTGTGTTAGATGTTGTTGAGACCTAGGACAATGTTCTACCGCCGACACTGTAGCGTAGGCTGGACGTATCCACCGTCTCGTGTCCTTACACGGGTGCGGGTCATGACACCGGCGGACGAGGTCATGCACAACGTGGCCTCAGTGTGTCGTTCATGGTGGAAGGCGCTCAGCGGTCCATACTATTGGTCCAACGTGGACTTGGACCAATGGTGCCGCAGGCACCACCAAACTGCAGAGATTGGTTTGACTATAAAGAAGCTCGTGGCTCACAGCACGAAAATTCTACGGTCCTTCTCCGCGTACAAGCTCGATGAAGCCACCTTCTCTTTTGCATGTTATAGGCCTCTGCAAAATTTTGTTTTATCTTCTTCTAATACTTTATTTTTCTAATTAGAAATTTTTATTGACTCTATGCATAAAGTTGTGAATTAAGATGTTTTTCCCTTTTTGTAATACAGTAGGAAATTTCTAAGGGTGCTGCACATTTCGAAGTGCGACGTGAGTGATGAAACTTTTGTGACACACTTGGAGTTTCTTTCGGTGCTGGAAGAACTCGATATTAGTTACTGCCTTTATATCACGTCGACAAAAATATTTTCTGCCGACAAGTATTGCCAGCGTCTGGTCAAGCTGAGGAGGAACATGCCCCCTCCATATTTCATGGTCAGGAATGGATTCGTGCTGAACACGTTCAACGAGATGGAGGGAAAGGCCGTGGCTGATTCGATGTCGCGTCTCGAGCACCTCGAGATGGGCTCAGGCATGTTCAACGGAGACGCGCTGCGATCTATCATATGCAACTGCAAGGGTTTTTGCGTGCTCGACATACGTGGGTGCTTCAATGTGTACCTCAACGGCAACCTCAGGAACATTTGTAATTTAATATAGACATTTAAACAACCCTTTGACGATGTAATTCCAGGGGAACGTAGATACGAGATTTATAGTGATTTAGATCTCATCAATAAGTCCTGGGGTGAATAGTTCTTCTAACATTAGCATGCATGCATGCATTTCTTTATATTTTTTATATTTATATGATATCAGTATGTTATCCTCAATGCAATGGGTTATTAATGTTAAAGTGTTATTAATGTTCTTAGTCTGAGTATCATCTGAGCTATTGATATCCTTCATTTTGGAGAAATTACAAAATTATCCAAATTATGAAATATTATGGGATTATGATGCCAAACTCGATTCCTTCTGTCCCATAACCCAAGACCATGTGAAGACGA
Source organism: Iris pallida (assembly GCA_029216955.1). Classification (NCBI taxonomy): domain Eukaryota; kingdom Viridiplantae; phylum Streptophyta; class Magnoliopsida; order Asparagales; family Iridaceae; genus Iris; species Iris pallida. Next base: position 8,577,171 of record JANAVB010019198.1, on the reverse strand, counting down.
ATTTTGGCGGTGCAATGCAAAGTGAAGAATTTTGGCGGTGCAAATAGCCTTGACACTGACTGTATCAACGCTTAACATTAATACAACATCGATGTAATCATATCCAAGAGATTTGGACATTTTCCCTCACAATGATGACATTTACCTTCTTCAAGATTAATTTTGGCGGTGCAAATTCTACTACTATTCACCATAATTAAGGAGTGGTGCAAATTCCACTGCCATTCACCATAATTAAGGAGTGGCCTGGGAGAGATATGAGGAAATTGGTTTCTTTTTCACAACCCTTCAAAATCTACTTATACAGCCATATAGACAGCTAAACTATTCATCTTCACCACCCTTCAAAACTAATTTATATAGATTAAAAACTAAACTAAACAGCCAAACTATTCATATTCACAACCCTTCAGAATAGTCTCAATGGAAAAGAGCAAAACCAACATCTGCGGATGGGCCGCCATCCCCAAGGAGATCCTAGCCATGGTATTGGTACTAGCGGAGATGTCGTCTGAGGAGGTCGTCCTCTTGTCTTTTATTTTTCGGTCGTGGTGGAAGGCGCTCTACTGTCCCTACTTCTGGTCGGACGTCAAGTTGGCTCAGTGGTGTTGCAGGGTTAACCTAACCTCAAAAATTGACGAGGCGGTGAACAAGCTAGTGGCGCAGAGTGAGGAAAACCTAACCTCCCTCTCTGTTTACAAACTCGGCAAAGAGGCCTTCTCTTTTATTTCCTCAAGGCCAGTACACGATATTCTTAATCTATTTTGTTTCATAAGTTATAAGTTATTAATTTTGATTTTTTGTTTTCTGGTTATACCACTATTTATAATACAGTGGTAAATTTTTAAGGGTCATGCGAATGCCAATGAGCAACATGAGTGATAAAATGTTGGAGGAACATTAGAGTTTTTTCGGTACTGACAGAACTCGACATCAGCTACTGCCTCCACATTACGTCTAAGGGCATCGAACTCCTCGGAAGTCGTTGCCAACATCTAGTGAACATGCCACCTGCGTAGTTCATGATCATGAACGGATTCAAGAAGGAAACCATAGACAAGTCAGAGGCTATGGCCCTGGCCTCTTCGATGTCATGACTCGAGCACCTCGAGGTAAAGTTTGGCATGTTCGACGACAACGGGATGAGAGCTATCATGACGGAGTACAAGGATCTTAGCGTACTCGACATAAGAGGATGCTGGAATGTGCGGCTAGATGGGGATCTCGAGTACATACATGGTTTGGTAGATTTTATAAAGGATCCCTTCGAGGATCAGAACCCATGGGAGGGTGTGAACCACATCTGGGAGGAGGATAATGATGTTTCACTTGACATGGGTGATATACCGTGGTTAGGTTACGAAATGTCATATAATTGTTCTGACTGTTAATATTAAATGATTGTTCTTCATTGCAAGGCTCTTTGTATGCTAAATTATAAGACTATATGGGATTATGATTGAATATAATATTTCTTTAGCTCGCATCATAAATGTTTATGATGCGAGCTAAATGTGTTGGCTAAGATCGAAAAATATGTTGCCACATTTTTAACAAGGTTATTGAGACTTGGGTTTGGTTTGGTTTGGTTTGGTTTGCACACTCTATAAATTAGACTCAAATTCTATTATAATTTGGGTTTTATTAAATTTCTACATAGATTAGATTGTTAGTTTGATTTCGCTTTCGTTAAATCTTTACATAGTTTAGACTCAAAATTCTATGATATTTGAACTTGAATAACGTTTTGGTCTATAATTTGTGTCCTTCAGATTTATATTGTTTAAATATATTCTAATGCATGTTTAAATCATATAGGCTATAAAAGAAAAGGACTCAAAATTAGTTTAGATTAATCATACTGAGATTTGGTTATGTATTGGACCAGATTAAATTTGATTATAATTAGAATTCTTAATTTTTATAATATTAGATTGTTAATTTGATTTGCATTACATTAAATCTTTACATAGATTGGACTCAAAATTATAAATTAGGTTTAATATTTTGTATATATATTATAATTAAATTATAGTAGATTATATTTTATTAGATTTTAATTATATAAAATAATAAATAAATCTGGATTAGATCAAATATGGTATTAAATATAAATTAAATATTTATATTATATAAAATATAAAATAATAAATAAATCTGGCCATTTAATTTAAATTATGGTAGTTCTCTGCTACATAATATGGTATCAAATAAGTTTGGTTGTATCGTAAATAATAATTTTTTAAAATAAGTTTGGTTGTAGTGTCATGTGGATTTATTATAACATTTTATTTAGATATCTTAAAAAAAATCTATAAACAATGGTCAAACGTGTTGCTTACCCCTAGATTACACGGCAAATTGGTCGGAGGATAGTTGGTTAATTATATTCAAACACTCGCAAAAATTTTGTTTTGGTCACCCTATTTTGTGCAGCCATACAGCGGAAGCCTGATTAAATGATATTCAGATTTTCTTCCATAATATAATGAGACTTTAAAACGGCTCAAAAGTCAAACTTGTTAAATTATTTTTTAAGGCCCTTGATAAAAACACTACAAAAAAGACTCGGGGCTGCCCTAATTCTTTTTATAAAATTTTCATTCAAAATTTTTACTTATGGCTAGCACAAAAATATATTTAGGACTAGCCCTGAGTAAAATTTTGAGTGAAAAATTTATAATAAAAATTCCCCCACCAAAAAAATGAGGGGAAAAAATTCCATCCCACCAAAAAAAGATTTTTGGGATAGCATTTTTAAAGATAAAATAACCTTCCCTCTTTGTTTCCCAGACCCTCCTCCAAAACCCCCCCCAAAATCGAAAGCTACTAAAATTTTTCCTCTACCCAAAAAAAATAAAGAGAAAAATTCCAGCCAAAAATCAAGAAAGGAAACCTTTTCCAGAGGGGAAGTTATTACGATCAAGGACGAAACCACTGGTCGTAGCTGCAGCTGAAGAGGTCGTAATGAACGAGTCAACATCGGCAGGGGCGTTAATGGCCGCAGCGGCAGAGGAGGCAGCGGCATAGGTCGCAAAGAAAGAGGTGGGGGAGGCCGCAAAGGCAAAGAAAACAACGATTCCAAAGTTGAGGTATTTACGCGAAAGGAAAGAAGCACTGGCTAGAGCTGCAGCGGCAGATGCAGAGGCCGCATTATTCGCAGCACCATCGAAAAAGGCAGAGAATGCAATTAAAGCAGCGGCAACGGCAGAGGCCAAAAAAATAGAGGCTGCAGCGGCATAGGCCGCATCAAAAGGAATGAGACCGGCTATTTCAAAGTCAAAGGAGACACATGATTTTGAATCCAAATCCGATGCATAAAAAACAACTAGCAAGAAGAGAAATCTATTTTTGAAATACTCCGAAGAGTCAACTTTTACAAAACGACGACCAACTTGATCGACGACAAAGTTGGCCGATGATACAGAGTCAACATCAGACTCGGAGTCTAATGCACCAGGCTCAGACTCGGAGGATTCTGAATCATCATCAGAGGAGGAAGATGTAGAGGAGGAGCCATTTGCCAAGAACTCCAAGAAGATAGGAAAGGTACCCATTTTTATTGACTCTAAATCTGAAAAGAGTTTTAAAAAATATTTTAATAAGGGCTGTTATACTTGAAAGAGCCATTAAGATGGCTGATATTGAACATGAAGGTTTCCTAGATATTTTAAAATTCTATCAGTTAGAAAAACTGAACAAATCCTACCTTGCGAAATCTAATCGGACAATAGTCCATGAATTTACTCAAATCTGAGGGCTGACATTGAAAAAGAAGAAGTGGCTACACAACTAGTATTTCTGAGAGGGAAACAAATACATTTAAATGCTGGTGTCATCAATGATTTTTATGGGTTCGATCCAGTTGCTAATTTTGATATGAAGGATATAGATAATGTGTCATTCTCAGATGCTTTTTATGAGATGACTGGTAAATCAGTTGGTGTCAAGGGCCAACAACATGTATATAAAGATGAATTGAAAACATAAATTATTGCATGCCTACATATGCAGACACTAAACCCTACTGGATACGATAGTTCCATCCACCATGATAGAGTAAAGTTTCTTTATTATATGGGGACGAAAAAAAGGATGGATATCGGTTGTTACATGTTTAGTAGAATAATGTATTTTGAGGGAAGACCAACTGTGAGGACAGCTCTCCCTTTTGGGGGATCTATATGCTCCCTGGCTACTAAACATGGTGTCCCAAGCTTAACAGGGGATGTTAATCTCAATAACAGAGGATCCATAAGAAAACTGACTTTCAGATGATTTTTAAGATAACAAGAAGACTCTTCTTTTCCATAATCTAGCCATCCACCAACTTAGGCATCATCAAATAAACCATCAACATCCGAAAGACAAACCACCAAGGACAAGGTGGATGATCTGTACAATTTGGTTGCTGTAAACTTTGAGAAAGTCTTCAACGAGATGAAGACTATATCAGACACACAGAAATTGATTCTAGGTACGATGAAAGAGCTACAGGCAGAATTAGTGGAAGAAGAAGAATAAGACGAAGAAGAAGAAGAAGAATGAATGAAATTGTTTGGAGGTATTGAGAAATAATATTGTTAATTTTACTTTACATTTTTGTTTCTTACTCTACTACTAGAACTCTTGATAATTTTGTAATATGATAGACATGTTGATACTCTAATGTTAGAATGATAAGTCTCCATCCAGAATTAGCCCAGCAGTGATGGATATCAACTTATCTGGACATGGTTTTTTTCTTCTTAATCTCAATCTGGAAATTTGTATTGAAAATGGAAAGATAAGGTTACATTGAAAATGACATTATAAGTCTTCATTCTTTTTCCATTACAGTCTTCCTATTTACCTACTACTATGTTACTAACTTATCTAGCTATCCATGCTGGATATTTTCTTAGCTGACTTCCAGGTTTGCTTGCTAACTGTATATACTTGCTAATACTACGATATCAGTATCATCACTAAAGAAGAAATTCAAGGAATCATTTGTATTTAAATTAAGGCTCCAGTTATTACTGTACATTGTATACACTTGTGAGCTTCAACTCAGCTAAACAGAATATTCATCTCTGATGCCTAAGGATATAACAATACTTGTTAGCCCCTATATTCTATATTAAAAACTCTAGGACAGAAGCACATGGTCTTGAATCAAAGCTACTATGGGTAATAGTTAATATTACACTGATACTCTGCTACTAAATGCTCTGGTACTTGCACTGATACTGCCCAATTGCACCCTAAAATAGTGATTTAGGACTCAACAGATGATGGTCCAATGCATGTACAGAGTGGAAATGCCACAAGGCATGTAATGTATGTCTGATACTAGAGGTAGGACTAAGCTGGAACACTCCCTTAGTCAGTGATATTTGGTATTATAAGCATGAGCACACTGCTATAATATAGGTTGTCCTTAAGGGTAAGCCAGACACTTAAACTTGCTTAGTATCCTTACACTCGAGAGAGTTCTTGAGAGTAACCTAACACTTGAGCTAACTAGAAAGGGTAATCACTACTCAGTGATTGATACAAAATGGGGTCGCATCATAGAACCTGCACTGTGCACATTGACACTCTAATGTTAGAACCTACAGTGTGCACATTGATACTCTTATGTTAGGATACACACTATGCACATTGACACTCTAATGCTAACCCTCACTTTGATACTTGTATTTATGTTTCTGGATGTCATTTCTATATATACATTGAGTCCATACTAACTATAATTTCTTATTCTGTCCCTCAAGGTGTAGGTGAAGGAGATTTTGAGGAAGAAAAAAAGAAGAAAAAAGAAGAAGAAGATGGAGATGGAGATGAAGACTAATCTTTTGAGTTTTGAAACTTTTATTTCAATTTGGATGTAATATTTAAATTGTAATATGGTTCTGAATATTTGTTGGTCTTGGCGGTAGAACTCGATTTTGTGTTTAAAAAATTATAAATTAAAACTTTCAGTTGTACTAAGCACGGTTGGGGTGCATGGTTCATACTCTATTTGGAAAATTGTAATATGGTCTTGAATTTAGAATTGGTCTGATATTTGTTTGGATTATTGTAATGTGAATTATGTAGGTTCTACGTTGAACTACTAACGTGGATTGTGCAGATTATTATAACGTGGTGGAATGAAGTTTACTTAATTTGATTATGATTTGTTTGGTTGAAGCATTTATATTTGTTTATATGAATCATCTAAACATTAATTTAGCTAAGTTGTGTGCATTCATTTGATTTGCAGTTGGCCTTCACAGCTATTTTTGATTTTTTGGTGTATTCCTTTGATTTGCAAATGGCCTTCATAGATTTGATGAGTCCTGGGTGCATTCCTAGGACTTACAGTTGGCCTTCATTCCGGGTGCATTCCTGGGGATCACTAAAACTTTATTAGATTGGAATGTGTATTGCTTTCTGTAAATAATCAGTGCATCGATGCCATCAGTATGAATTCGATGTCAGTGTAATCTATAATATAATCCTGCATGTTCATCCCTTGTTATTGCTGAAGCAAACTATGTAATGTAAGAAAAATTCTCTTGAATAGTAGGTTAATTATATTCAAACACTCACAAAATTTTTGTTTTGGTCACCCTATTTTGTGCAGCCATACAGTGGAAGCCTGATTAAATGATATTCCGATTTTTTTGAACATGCTTTAATATTAAATGAATAAATGATATTGAGATTAGATTGACCATGGTTTAATATTTTTCTTAATAGGATAGTGGTTCATAATATTCATTAAAAGTCAAAATTATGATATTTGCTTAAATTTTTGATAAATGATATTAACATTAATGTATAAATTCGAATATACTTTGGAAAATGATATTAAAAATACTGTAAATATTAGAAAGATGGTTAATATGACAAAATGTCATAATAAAAAAAATCTCCCGGGAGGTCCACCTTGAAGACGTGGGCCTCGGGGGGTCTCCTTCCAGTCGATGCGGGGGTTGGCGAAGGCTGCAGTCGTCTCGCTCAAACGAGCAACGAAGAGTGCTGTTGATGGGAGGAGGAAGCTCTCGAAGGGGTCCCACAAGTCCAACGACAGGGGATCGAAGATCCTCAAACCGAACCTGAATGGAACTAGGGACATCTCTTTGCTGATGAAATGAATTAATATTGTAGAGCTATGTATGAACTCGAGTTTCTTTTTAATCTTTGTTTCCGATGGAGAGCTCATGGAGACAATTTTGATGTATTTATAGTGGAGATTCAGACGTCCTGGAGAGTTCGAGTTGGTATCAACTCTCCAGAGCCATCTCTTCTCCCTCTCCACCATTTCTAGCATTTTCTCTTACTCTTCTCGCGTCTTCCGGAATGAGCCTAAATTTACACCACCACCAGCCCGCCCAATCCATAAATATCTAATAGTTCCAACTGCTCAGCTATGGAAATTCTCTCTCCTACCAGTGTATAATGTCCAACAAATTACGGTAATCTAGGAGGGGTTTTTAATAAAGTGAGCAGGTTAATATGACTTGCTATATCAGGTAAAGCCAAAGTCAACGTAAACACCTTTCACAATTTTTAATGCAATTGTTTGGGATGTATTGATACATCCCATGTATTGTAGAAGGACCAATATAGGAGATGAAGAATCTTGTCTAAAAAAAGTTTCTTGCATTCATATAATTGATGAAGTACATAATTTCAAATTTACATAGCCAGTCCTTCCCCAAATGTTTTACACAACTGTTCTAAAGTTGTGCTCACTATAATTTGCACAGGAATTACAGACTCCGTCTTGTTAGTATCACTAACAGTAGCCTCATTCAACCATTGGAATGCACTGTTGCATTTTCGGCATTGTAAGAATGTTCTTCCCTTGTTGTGGCTCCTCTTTGACACAAAGATAGCTCTCTTTCCCCCACAATTTGGATTAAGGCAAGTAGTTTCTTCCCAAGGGCATTGGTTTTTCTAATGACCTAAGTCACCACATGTGAAACAACCTTCCCTTCGAATTGTTGAATGTGAACTTCCATATTTGGCTTCCAATATAGAAGCATCTAGCCACTAGAAATCCTAGCAAAGGGGGCACTTCAGAAATTTCCTACTAGGATTTTCCTTCGTATTTGACTTCGAAAGGTACCCAATCCCCTTGCAGTTTTCGATGTTGCAAGGTGAGCTAAAAAATGAACAATCATATGCAAGGTGAGTGTTCTTCGAACATAACTGACATTTCTCCTGAACTAAACAAAATGAAAAATATTATTTTGCCACGTAACAGTTTGAAAATGGAAGAAGAGTGGAAGATAGAACCACCACCATTACCTGTATCGCAGTGCGCCATGGGAGCTCGGTGGGCTACGATTTCTAGTTTAGCAGATAGATTAGGGATGGTTCTTTATATTAATTATTTCCTAGTGGGTTATGAAGGGGGGGTAACACTAATTAAATTTTTTTTGAGTGAAAGTAGAGATATGATATGCGTGTTGCTATTAATACTATATCATTAAAAAAATTACACACTAGTAAAGGTAGCATTAAATGCTGTTGCATGCTTTATCCTACACAATTCAATAAAACATGTACACAGAAGATGAAAAGGTTGTGTTGGAAGTTGTTTTTTTTAAATTATGCATGCTTTTAGGATTACTCAAGCATTTCTTCTGTTTTTATTGTTTCTTGTCCTTGGTTTCTTCTGTTAGTTTCTAACACACTCTATTTTCTTCAATGGCGGTGAAACATGGAGAAATTGAGGGTCATGTGGAAGAATTAGTTGATGAAGAAAGCTTTGCTTCAATAACGGTGTCAGATGGAGAAATTGAGAGTCAGCTGGAAGAATTAGATGATGAACAAATATTGGAAGCTGTTAACTTAGGAGACGATAAAGAACAAGAGGAAGAAACGAACGGAGAAATGCATCCTAACGATGAAAATGACATCAACGCAAACAATGATAAATTATTTTGGTTCACCTTTTCTAATAGATTTAAGAAATACATTATATTTTTACATTGATTTCTCATACTTATTTTAATTCTGTTTTAGGGACGATGGTGAATCTCCAATGGATTTTGATGCAACAATGATGAAAAAAATATCGGAGTCTGCCAACATTAACAAAGACCCAAGGGATCTCTTAGATGAAGATATTGTTGGCTAAGAGTTCAACTCTATTGAAGAATTAGAGACATTCTACCGGATGTATTCAAAAATAGTTGGTTTCAGTGTTGGAAAGAACGAAGTAAAAAAAAAATCTGGGATGCTAGTAGTCCGTAGTTGGTGTTGTTCGAATGCGGGATTCAAACAGAAGAAATACATTGAAACTCCTAACAGGGTTCGTGAGCCAAGAAGTGAAAGTAGAAGTGATTGTAAAGCAATTTTTAGTATTGGGTACAACAGTTCTACAAAGCTGTGGGTTGTCAAAAAATTTTGAGTACATCACAACCATAATCCGGGGAATGATTTTGAAACAATTTTTTTTGAGATCCCATCGTAAGATATCAGCCGCAGAATTGGAATAAGCTAAGCTGATGAAACAATTCGGGATGAAGACTTCAGAATTATGGAATTTATTTGTCCACCAGAATGGTGGCTGGGATAAGGTTGGATGGACGAAAAAAGATTTATACAATGCTTTAGCTAAAGATAGTAGAGCACTAGACGATGTTGATGCTACGACAACACTTACATTTCTTTAAGCTAAGGAGGGCATTGACCCAGATTTCTTCTACGCGTACAAGGTAGATGACGATTCTAGATTGACCCATCTAGTTTGGGCTGACGGTGCAAGTCGATTCGATTACGAATTATTTGAAGATTCACTAGCATTTGATTCTACATATAAAACAAATAGATATCAAATGCCGTTGGTGGTTCTAGTAGGTACGAACAATCATGCAATGACTTGTGTGTTTGGGTTTGCATTGATCCATAATGAGTCTGCTGAGACATATTTTTGGGTTTTATAAATATTCCAAGAGTGTATGAAAGGCAAATTACCAAAGATAATTCTCACGGATGGTTGCAGATCCATGAATAAAGCAATTGAGGATTTAATGCCCAGCGTAGTTCATCGAACGTACTCATGACATATCCTAAACAATTCAACCAAACATGTACACCGAGATGGTTTTGCAAAAGAGTTGAGTAATCTGATTAAAAGATACATCTCACTCTTGGTACTTTACTTTGAAGAATATTATTGTTACAATTTTTAAACTTTTGTTATTGTCCATATTTTTAAACATGTATTATTCTGTTGAAGAATTTGAAAACCGTTGGCAGCAGATGCTAAGGGACTATAATGCAGAGAACAATGAGTGGACCAGTGCATTGTACAGAATGAGGCATCGATGGGCGGACACATTCCTATGTGGAAATTATTTTGGTTGTTCTACTACAACAAATAGATGTGAATCAATGAACGTATTTCTGAAAATATTTTTGAATGAGAAGCTGCCACTATGGAAGGCCCTTCAATATTGTGACCACGGTTTGGCGGCCTTATGTTACGGCCAGATGAGTAAGCATGCCAGTGATAAACTCTTAACGCAAGTTGTGAAACAAACTCACAACAAGAAAAAAGCTTTTCTTGACGATGATTCTCCGTCAAGAAATGGATATCTTGACGGTTGCGGATCCGTCAAGTAGGCCGGAGTCAAGAAAAGGGTGCCCTTTCTTGACGGTCGCTGGAAGGGCTTTTCTTGACGGTTTTTGGCCGTCATATGAAGTACTTTTCTTTACTATTTTTAGCCGTCAAGATAGCAGTTTTTAGAAACCGTCAATGTAGGAAAAAACTTTTTTTGACTCCTGCCTAGATGACGGTTATTAGCCGTCAAGAAAAGCATTTATTCACAGGCTATTATGCAGTATGATTTGAATTAAAATTGACGTTTGACAATCGTCAAGAGAAGCTATGCAAAGTACCATCAAGAGAAGCTTGCCAAAATTCTATCAAGAATTATATATAATATTAATCAAACACACATAATATCAATCCAAAAGCTACACACATCAAATTACTATAAAACCCAAATTTGATATTAACAAACTGTATTGTTCATATAACAAAAACTTCCAATACACATCCCACCACATGTATTCTTCACTGGTCCAGCCACAACATAATCCAACCACAAAGTATACATATCCCACATCTGTTGTTTCCATACCACTTAAACATCTAAACCACAAACACCCATCACTTGTCACCACAAAACAAATCCAACCATACAAAATGAAACAAAAAAGTAGCAAACCAGATCGAAGCACATCCCTCCCATATCCACAGCATTCTCCTATTCACAGCACGCATGCACCTTTATTTTTCAGCAAGTTCTTGAGAGAACAAGAACACAAATTATTAATATATTTTCTACAACCGTTTTTGCTTTTAAAACTGAACCAACATTCACAAAAGTGGCATAACAAATGAACCAACACTCACAAACAGATACATATATGTTTGGGCTCAGAGAAAGTTTGCTTCAAAATTGAACCTTTAGCAGCATTCTCAAAGAGTTTTTGCTTCAAAAAATGAACCAACATTCACATGATTTTTGTGCTGCAAAACTGAACCAATATATAATAATTGGCCAAGTATCAGAGAGAATTCAAGTGAACGTGATCCAAGTATCATAGATTATTCAAGTAAATGTAATTGACAAACTATGAGTACCAAAGAAATCACATAAAGAATTGATACTCAAACAGATGTAAAAAGTGATACTCACACAGTTGTAAAAACTGCAGTGTACTCATCATATCCTATAAAGAAATAATGCAAATAGAGAAACACAAACAGATGTAAGGGCCAATATTGCAGCAGATACACAAACAGAAGTAAAAACTCTAGTGTACCATAAAAATACTGATCACCATCATTGGTAATAGTGTGAATTTCTCATCATAGCCCTATGTATCATTAAAAAAAAAACTGAGCCCATATCATTAAAAGGATATCCAAAAAATTGGATACCAAGGATATCCAAAAGTTAGGCAACTGATCCAAAGTAAGAATTAAAGAAACCAAAGCCACCTATCCCAAAGTTAAGCAACTGATCCAAAGTGTAGTTAGTTAGAACATTGGAGTATGAATCCTTAGCTTTATGTTTGTAACAAAGCTACAAACATTCATCACTTTTCAAAAAACAAAGATTAAAAGAGACCAAACTCATGCCAAGAATAAAGTCTAATATAGTTTGTAATAAATATCAAAAATACTGAAGACAATCCAAACTGGGTTTCAATCATATGTCAGCAATTAATTAGAAGAAAAGAAAAAAACAAACCTAGAATTGGAAGAGTTGGAACACAATTCACATATAGCATTAAAATTCTTGATGCTGATATATCCTAGGAAACACGGGCACTGATATATCACTAGTTAACTGCCATACCAAAAGAAATTACATACCAATCAAGATGAGGCCTGCTCTGAAACCCGAGGATACGCAACCCAAGCCAGATTCAGCCAAAACTCAAATTGAAAGGTTACAGAAAATAAAGTATATTGCACAATTATAAACCAAACAGAATAGAAAGATGTCAGAGAAATAACTAACAAATACAGAACTAAATGAAGATAAATTATGAGTCAACGATGGTGACCTTGATCCATCAGTACCAGTGAGGTCAGTATCTATACTATTATACCGGTAAGGTTAAAATACATGTTGTATAAACCGATATTTTCTTTAGAGAAAAAGTTGAAATCTAGCAAGATTCATCAATTTTCCTCTAAAAAATTGGTTAACTTGATGTTCATACACAACCAAGACATCAATGACATTCAGCAGGGTATATACATTCTCTTTGGTCATTTTAGATGAAGCATGAAGAACAAATGTATCACTGATTGCATCATAAGAATCTTCGGATACGAACCTAACCCCTATAGTCTTCAGCACATCTCTATACTGAGTAATCCTACGACCATAGTACTCTTCATCTATAATAGAAAAATTTATAAGGAAGATCTTTCATGTTTTTAACATATTTATGCTACTGAGTATTACTAAGAAAACCTAGAGTTTCTAGAAAAATAGTAGAACTAGCCCATATTGCTCCTCTAAAATTATCTAAGAGATAATCCAAGTTTAGCCTACCCTCAGGGAGTTTAAGTTGTTATTATGGTTGGGATTATCAGGCAAAACCCAAATTCTATAATGGTAAAAGTGTGTAATAACAAATTATTATAAATAAAACTTGTAGATGGATGACTCTTCTAGAACATTATTCAAGTGAAGATATTATAATTTGAGTTCTACAACATAAAAGATAAATTATGCTACTGAGGAAAGGAGACATGCATACTCTTCTTACCTCCTATAAGTATCAGAGTGCTCATTTGCTTCAAATGGCGGCACCCCATAAAGGAACTTGTAGCACAGAACACCCAAGCTCCAAATGTCTACACTAGCATCATGCTCTACACTTTCAACTGAAACAAACACAAATATCTTAGCAATGTCAGATCGAAGGAAATGTGAAGTGTATGTCACATAGGAAGGGTATAAAGGTGGAAATTGGCATACCCATTTCAGGTGGAAGGTAATCCAATGTGCCACACATGGTCCATCTGCGATTGAAAGAGAATTGGAGGCAAAGAAATGCGCGTACTTGCGTGTCCAATATCGACTCGTATAAAACACGAGCGCATCTGCACCCAGAATGAACTACCCAACAGTACCAAAAACACGAATACGACTAGGCAACAAGATACTAAAAATGAGATAAACTAAGTCTCAGATTTGGATCATACATCATTTGTCGTACTTGCGTGTGCCTCCACACGTATTGAATACGTACTGACACGGGGCCAGTGTACCCGACATGGTTTGCAACGTCTTGGTTTATTTGGTCAACGACCATTACCAAGAGTATCAGAGTACTCAAAAATAATCCCAAGCCAACAAGGAATAAAATGTCTAGCATGCTAATATTATCCAACGACATATCACTAAACCTAAGCAACATACTGAGAACATATCCAACATCATGTTATCCAAAGGGAACCACATATATGCCAACAGAACCACATTACCCATAGTATAAGAACATAGGGAAATAGACAACCAAACCATAATTATATAACAACCAAATAACCAACAGTATATGAAAATAACCCAACATAGCATCTAAATACCAACCAACAATATGTTAATTTAAATACCAACCCAACATATGTGAATTTTTCACCCAACAGTAATACAAAACTCGACAGCAATATAGGAAGAAACCCATCCAACAAATAGAATCCGTGATCTAGGAATCACTAAGATTCTCAAACCATGACGATCAAAGGATCGTCACGCAATGTTGAATCCGATAGGCATCAGAAATTTGACAACCCTATTTAGGTAGGGAGGTCGAGACACAAATATCATCATCAGATCAAGACCCAAATATTATCATCGACAGATATAAAATCGAAACATAGATTCCAACCAAGAGTTTCTGAAATTATACCCAAATTAGTGTCGGAATCCGAAGGGACGCCTCAGATTCAGCCGTAATTGTGCGTCCAGCGTCTACATGGACTCGAGAATACGTCTTCGACACGTCGTCACCGATGTAGGAGCATGCCTCAGAGTCGTCGCTGCCTCTTGGGTACGTGTTACGGTCACAGCGTCTCGGAAGGGGCCAATTGGTCAGGGAACAATGGCCACAGGGAAGGGGAGAGCCAGGGTTAGGGTTTTTTTTAAGGGAAAAAAGGGTCGACTGCTCCGAGAGGGAGAAAAATAGAGGAGGGTCGAGCGGGAAGCTCATGGCTGGATCTCGGTGTCGACTATAGGTGGCCGGCGATGAAGGTGGCCGGCTAGGACACAGGGGGCACATGGGTGGCGGGTAGGGGAGGCTCGAAGTAGGCGGCTGACGTAAATGAGAGCCTCGGGAAGGTCGGATGGCCGGATCGACGGAGGCAGGTGGAGGCTCGACCTCGGGGAGGCCACGGAGGAGCTCGAAAAAGAGACATGGTAGTGGTCGACGTCGTGAATGGACGGAGTGCACAGAGAGTGTAGTGCCCCGTCCCGCTCAGTCAATCGGAGGAATCGAAACGCCAACGGCGTTCGGACTTAGCCTTGCAACGGCTACTCGGAGACATCGCTCGGTCGAAGCGACCGCTCGCTCAGGTGGGGTAGTTTCGGTGAACTTGCCTCATCTTTGCCTTCACATAATAAAACGCATGTTTTCAACTTGCACAATAGGCTTGATAATAAAAGAGACGAATCTACATAGCTAAGAGAATAATCCCGACGGGTCAAAATAAGTTAGACCATGGAAAACGTCCCACGGTTGGCTTAGAGTTGGTGTACGGCGTACTTTGAAAATGACACTCGGTCCTTCGTCCCGTGGCTTGGGAGAAGGAAAGTTGGTCTTCGACACAAAGTTATGAAATAGCCTAAGTCATAGGTGTCGCTTGCGTGAATGCTTGTTAGAGCATGCACGGTCCCGTCGAATTGTCCCGACACTTGAGTTGGCCTAAGTCATAGGTGTTGCCCGCATAAATGCTCAACAAAGCATACACGTTTCCATAATACAAGGCTTGGCATAGCCTTTGCTCGTCCCTTGAGTCAAGTTATAGGCTCGATTAAGTTAGGCAAAGTTACGCCGATCGACCTAAGTTATTTCTAGTGTTGTTCCGCTCTTTCTGCGGTTGTCAAGTTAAATAGTCCCGCGATCCCAAGGCCCGTCATATGAAGTATGACTTGTGCGATAGCGTCGCGTAGATCGGAAGTCGGTTTGAGACACGATGGCACGGTCCTAGAGTTTTAAGGCACGGGCCACGGTTGATTCATTTGTTTTGGAAATGTCTAAGCAGTTGTTCTTGAGTTGAGTAAAATGATAGGGCAAGAAAGAAAGAAAGAAAAATGCTCACGACTGGGTCGTTGAGGCAAGAAAGAAGAATGCTCGCGACTACGGGTCGTCGACGCAAGATCTCAGATGTGAGAAGTATTGAATTTAGCCCTGAAGAGATGGTAACACTAGAGGTACAATGACTGTGTGAGACGTCAGTTTGAGTCGAGTCTTGCATGGTCATGGACAACTTATCGACAAGGTAGAGTTTCTCCGCACGGCAACCTGTGGCGCCACGGGACCGTTGCTGGCCCAAAGGGAAACAAATATGGCTCTGGGAGCCAAATAGCTGTGCCTGGGGCAAAGTATTCGGTGGACGCTCATTAAGGCTAGCTACCCGAAGAGGTCCATCCTATACTCAGCTAAAAAGTAGTCCACCATGGCTCTGGGAGTCAGTGACCAAATCATATAGATGAGTCGGCATGGCGGCAATCCGCGTGAGTGCCTTTGGATTGAGTTGAGTTGCTGAATGTGTGTGTACAAGTTAGAGTACAAATGTTTGGGCTTAAGAATGGCTACAACATAGGCAACGTGCTTCGGCACGAGATGTGGCGTCGAGTTTAAGTTGTCGGCATATAAGTTGCATAAGTTGGTTGAGTTGGTTGAGTTTATGTCGGAAAACCGCCGCAAGGCAAAGTTGGTCGAGTGACATTAGATTCACAAGTCTTGATTGGGTCGGTTGGTTATCAAAGTAGCACGGGCCGCGAAGCGGCAATATTGTTAAGTCCTAGTGAGTTGTGAGGCACGACCTCAATATGGATTTCGTAGCACGGTCACATGGAAAAGGAGTCTATCGTGTAGCTGCGTCTCTGATTTTGGCCGTAAGGCAGACACGACTTGATAGGTTAACGTTGTTGGCACGAGAAGTGGTCTAGAGACAAAGTATGAGTTAATGTTGACATTGCAAGCACGGGATGGTTCTGATACACAAGTTGCGCTAAGACGCCGGTCCTAAAACTGATCCTAAGGCAAGAGTAGAAAGACAATCAAAAAGGGGACTATGTTGCACAAAGTAAAGTAAACGTGTTGGTTTTGTATGGGTGGGCGAGGAGCTCATTCCACCAGTACAGTTGAGTACTGACACCCACATAGTTTACATGTGTAGACACAGGTAGAAGCTCGTGGCGCGGGGCTCGCTTGGATGCGTTGAGGCATGGAGTTCCTTGGCGACTCGAAGCGTGCAGCCGCATGAAGTAAAGACTTATACAGGACATAATGTATGGACATCGCCTTCCGAAGCTTCCGCTGGATCGAGACTTGTAATTGAGAGATGAGAGAGAGCTGAGTGAACTTGTAAAATGTGAGAAGAGTGAGCTTGAGTGATTGTAATCTTGGCCTTGCGCCCCCAATGTAATCGTTGTTTCAATATCAATAAAGAGCTCCTTTGAATGACTTGTGTTTTGTTCTAAATTCTGCTGCTATTATTCAATGTCTCTGCTCGGGACTTCTGTGCGACGACCCCGTCGCAGCCGCTGAAATCGGCCGTTATGGAACCCGCCTTGCACGAGCGCAATCTAGGCTCGTGCGGCATCACGCCTTAGCGAGGACGATCGCTCCTACGGGAGAGGGGCGTGACAGGGAGGCCTCGGAGGAGCTCAAAAAAGAGACAGGGGAGTGG
Organism: Iris pallida; assembly: GCA_029216955.1. Lineage (NCBI taxonomy): Eukaryota > Viridiplantae > Streptophyta > Magnoliopsida > Asparagales > Iridaceae > Iris > Iris pallida. Next base: position 8,559,737 of record JANAVB010019198.1, on the reverse strand, counting down.
TCGACGGAGGGGCTACGATAGAGGGGAGGCGGAGAGGAGTCGCACGAGAAAAAGGATTTTAATAAGGGAAGGAGGAGGAAAGGAAGATGATTCTCTGAGAGAGAGAGTTTTATGAGAGATCGAGAGAATGGTTCCTGTGTTCTTGGATTAAAAGAACAACCATCCGTCAATAAATATGAAAATTTTGAAAAAATTACTATAATGGCAGTTGAAAATATTGTGCTAATTTTTTGCACATATATCAGATGACGGTTATCGCCGACCCGTCAATTTAGAAAATGATGTTTCTTGACGGATCGTCTAAAACCATTAACATACATGCTATAAAATTGCTACAGTAACAGAAAAATGACATCTCTTGACGTAAGCCTAAATCCATCAAGATATCCACTATTGTTGACGGTTTTCGACGACCGTCAACTTATAAACCGTCAAGAATCGTCATTTTCTTGTAGTGACTAGAATAGCCGTCATAGAAGATCAATTTTGTAGCAATTTACACTAAAAAAGTGTTTATAGAGGTAAGGTATGAAATTACACATTCTGATAAATATAGTATTGTCCACCTTCACATCATAAGAGAGGCAGAAGTTTGAACTATCCAAAAGTATTTGTCGACAAACAATATAAACTGGAAGGTCACATATTATTGTATCGACAACAACATAAACTGTGACTGCTTGTGGATGGAGACCAAGGGGATTCCTTGTAGGCATATTTTTTCAGCAATGAAGAGATTGTAATTGTTAAATATTCCAAATAACTTGGTAAAAACTCCTTGGCCGAAGGATTGCAAAGAGAGTTATCTCTCCGGACCTGGCGCAGAAAGAAAATTCATCCACGCAAACAGGATTAAGAGCAGAAGGTATGGTGGTAAAATCAAGCAAAATTCAAGAGAAGAAAACAGAGTTGATGTCAACAGTGCTGATTGAGTTGCACAAAATGGTGACCGATATTGGAGAAGAAGAAAAAATGGTAGCTGATGCAGTTCGTGGAGTACATAAAGCTTTTAAAGAGCCAAACCCGGTAGCAACAAAAGGAAGACCTTCTTAAGGGAAATCAAGCCAGAATAAAGAAAGTCAGACTATCCCCAAACCTAGAATTTGTAGAAAATCGGGTCACGATTTTCGTAATTGTAAAGTACGGAAGCGAACTTCCGAGAAAGAGCCGATGGAATAAAATGAACTAAGCGATATGTTGTTGACTTAATTATCATAGTACTATTATTTTCTTTTTTATTTACCGAACTTTTATTATTGGTTATCCATAAAATTGTTCCAAATGCTGCAGAAAACATCTTCATGACAAAAAGATATATTTTATGGCAGCAAGATTATGAAACAATCTAGCAAGATTATGAAATATTAATACCAGAAATCCTATAGGAACTCACCAGATCTTCATTTACTCAACTATTAAGATAAAAAGTTCTTTGGTTGTAGAAATTAAGAGGCAAGGGTTCATTTTGATATAATTTTTATCGCACATTTTAAGAACATTATAACTCCACAAAGCTTTATTCCTAACCATTTGTTACAAAACAAATGAACATTAGATAAAAGAATTTTTTTTTCATCATCTTTCATCTTCACCCATCAGAGTGGACTCCTTTCGACCTTTGCTGCTTAATTATATTATTGCGCAATTTGGTTTCTTCTGCATTGTGGTTTGAAGATGCAATCCATACAACAACTTTGCGCCTTTCCAATTCCGAATCAAACTGGATATAACAAACATAACATCAAAAATATTGCTCTAAAAAGTGTAAGTATTTGAAGACATACTTTCAGACTTACATCGAAAGAACGGGAGTCTAAACTACATCCGTCTTTCATGAATAAAATTATAAAAATACCACAATCAAATGTATTGTCCTGATGGGGAACATAAGGACGACTGATTATGGAGAAAGTAGAAAAGTTGAACCTAGCATCTCTCAACTTCCAAATCTCTTCATCGAGAAAGAGATCCAAATTTGAAAGCTACAATTACCAGAATACAATATGTATTAGTATACCGCGAATCTAGTATGCAATTCATAAAAAATTATGAATATGAGCTTACTATTTCTTTTATGACTGCTTTGTTATAAATTGCCTCATCTGTTGATGCAAGTGAGTCCAAAACTTCAACCATCTTTGTTTTAACCATAACTCTTGCAAGAGTATAGTGGTCAGACACAAGCATGGGTACGTATATCTGAATCATGATTAATTAGGTAAAACAAATTAATCAATTTTCAGTAAATTAGAATTTTAATTTTAAACCGAAATAAATTAATACCTCATTACAAATGCTTAAAGATCCCATATAATCCTCGAAATATTTGCACTTCTTCCATATTTCATGAAGAGGTTTGTTAGATATAGGTAACGTTGCTCTCTACATATACATCAATTAATACATTACGAACGACAAACAAATGAGACAAAATTGTTAATGCATAATCATTAAAGAATAAAATGCTCACTCACCGTTAACTTTACTGGTAAATACCATACATTAGCTTTATTGACAGTTCTTCTACGTTCCTCCGCGGTGAGAAGAGCAGAGACCATGCTTACAATCTGAGTATTTCTCATTAAAAAATAATGATTACATCGTAGTAAACATTGATGGCATCAATACCGTGCTAACAATCTGAGTATCTCATTAAAAAAGCAGCGATGGAATCAAAGTAAACATAGATGGCATCTAAGAAAAATATACTATCTACATACCCCATCTTTAATTCTCCTTCCTGGAGAAATGGACTTCAACTCAGCCCGAGTCATATAAAGCGTGTTGCAAGATGATATTATTTTGCTAAGAAAAGAAACAGATAGATTAGAAAAAACAAAATAAATAAACTATTGAAATAAAATGAAAACTCATATTACTTACTCGTCAAGTTACCATCCGCAAAAATATAATTGTAAAAACTCAAACAACTACTACTCCACTATCTAGGCTTTGAGGTTGAACTTCTTGTTAGACTTTTCAAAGGTGTGACCGGTACTAAATTCTCTCGCATACTTTCCGAAGAACTGCTAAGGTCAGGCTCTTCTAGAGGGAGTTTATCAAAAATTTATTTGATTGTTTTTCCAAATTTCTTCAGCTTCTCATCCTCATCAGAAGATTTATTGTCAACGTCCTCCTCAATATTATTTACTCCAGATAAAGATGCCTTCTTGAAAGCAGAAGATTCTTCTATTTTTTTCAGACATCGAGATATATTGATTTGTTTAAGTTCGATTAAACAAAGCTTAGAATTGATCTAAACGAGTTGAGCTGAAATCTTCGACAGATGTTCTTCAAACCTGCGCATCATACGCAGAATGAAGGTTTCTTTTGAAGCTGGCATCCAATCTTCTACCTCTTATGCATCTTCCATATGAGTGAACGTCTTTCTCCAGTACTACAAAATGAAATAAGAAAACTAATCTATGTATTTCAGAATAAGTAATAGTTGAAACAAGAAAACTATCATATATATAACAAGAGAAAAATACAAAAAGTGAGGAAGATGGAAAGACAAATAAATTTTGGGACTAACAATGAAATGACAACAAAGGTTATCATGATTAACAATTGGAGGAACTCTACAAGAGGTTTAATTCCACGAGAAATTAATTAAACAGTCGGTTAATTTCTTCTTGATTAATTTACTTTCCTAACAATGGCATGGGGAGTAAATTTTACTAAGCCGGGAGCCTGCAGGAGCGGTGCCGCTTGTACGCCTTGTTGTTCGAGGAGGGCTCGACGACGTCCGTCGCGAACCAGACATTCTTTTTTTTCCTCTTCATCTCAGTTTCTCCTTCCACCACCACCACCACCACCACCATGGCCTGTAGCTATATAACCAAAATATTAAATTGTTAGATGAAAAAAATAAATTACGAAATTTATACGTAGATGCACAATTATTGTTATATATACGTAGATGCACAAAATATTAAATTCGATGGACGAAAGAGAAAGTAAATATGAGTTAATTTAGGGTGTTAATTGAAAAAACTAAAGTGAAGAATGACCTACACTAGCAAGTTACCAAGAGGTCAAAAGTCAAAATCAGCATTAAATGATGTTCCCTACTCTATTAATAGTCCAAGAAAACTTATTTAATCCGAACCAATGGATCAACATCCAATGGTTCAGATTAGGTATGTATCGATACAAATTTTTTCATGGGATGCATTGAAAAAAATTAAATAGTGCAAGCCTGATTTAATGATATTCAAATTTTCTTGAACATGCTTTAAAATCAAATAAATAAATAATATTGAGATTAGATTGACCATGCTTTAATATTTTCCTTAATAGGATTGTGGGTTCATGATATTCATTAAAACTCAAAATTATGATATTTGCTTAAATTTTAGATAAATGATATTAAAATTAACGTAAAAAATTGAATATACTTTGGAAAATGATATTAAAAATATAGTAAATATTCGAAAGATGGTTAATATGACAAAATTTTACAAAAAAAATCCGTTCTCTTCGAAAATATTATCACTAGAAAAGTAAAAAATATTATCGTTAAAAAACCAAAAAATTTTTTTTTAAAAAAATAATGAGAAGTAGGCATTCAATACAACCTAAAACAAAAAAAAACAAAAATATTCTAAAGAGTGAAATTTGCGTTAAAAAAATAAATTAGTGAGCAACATGCATTAAAAAACAAAAAAAATAATTAATTAGTAAGCAACATACGTTTAAAATCCAAAAAAAAAAATCCAATTACTGAACAACAACATACGTTAGAAGCAGGCATTAAAAATCAAAAATAAAAATAAATAAATAGTGGAAGCCTGATTAAATGATATTCAGATTTTCTTGACCATGCTTTAATATAATGAATAAATGATATTGAGATTAGATTGACCATGCTTTAATATTTATTTCAATAGGATATTGGGTTCATGATATTCATTAAAAGTCAAAATTATGACATTTGCTTAAATTTTCGATAAATGATATTAAAATTAATGTAAAAATTTGAATATACTTTGGAAAATGATATTAAAAATATTGTAAATATTAGAAATATGGTTAATATGAGAAAATTTCACAATAAAAAAAATGTTCTCTTCGAAAATATTATCATTAGAAAAGTAAAAAATATTATCATTAAAAAACCAAAACATATATTTTTTTAAATAAGTGAGAAGTAGGCGTTCAATACAACTTAAAAAAATAAAAATAAAAATATTTTAATGAGTGAAATATGCGTTAAAATAAATAAATTAGTGAGCAACATGCATTAAAAAACAAAAATAAATAAATTAATTAGTAGGCAACATGCGTTTAAAATCCCCAAAAAATTCTAATTACTAAACAGCAACATACATTAGCAGGTGTTAAAAATCAAAAATATAAATTAAATAGTGAGTGAGTATCAGGCGTTAAAAAAGAAAAAAGTATTGGAATCGTTCTCTTCTACAATACATGGGTCCTCTATTATTGAGATAAACATTAGATTAATATAGTAAACGGATTATTTGATGGCATGTCGTTACCAGCTGGATTATAGCAGCCAGATGAAAAATGTAAGTGAGCATGTTAATGTAGGGTAAAAATGTAAATGTTGAATGTACAATGTCCAACAAATTACGGTAATCTAGGAGGGTTTTTTTTTTAAAAATAAAGTGAGCAGGTTAATATGACTTGATATATATATATCTATATATATATATATATATCTATATATAAGATATATATATATATATGACACTATATATATATATATATAGTGTCATATATATATTCTATATCTT